>VDFB02049217.1:15756161-15791241 GCA_007258455.2 Sequoia sempervirens | reverse complement strand
CGCATGTTTCTTTCTTTCATTTTCCTTTTCTTCTTTGTTTTTTCATGGGGTTTTTTCCTCCTTTCTCTCTTTCTTTTCCTTGTCCTTTCTTTCTCTTTTCGGATGATGTCGGAGGAAGGCCCAGAACGGAATCCAAACCTGAAACTTGAAAAAGTTTCTAGTTCAGGTTTGGTTCTGGTCCTGATTCTGCTTTATCCATTTTGTCTCTCATCCCCATCCTGACTTATTTCCGCCTCCGCCGGCTTTAAGGAGGGCGGTGTGTTTTCAGTTCAACTTTGGTTCTGCCTTAGTTGGAATTCAGGTTTTCTCCTGATTTCAGGATTTTCCACCCCATCCGGATTTTCCAGGATCTCGCTTGAACTCCGGCTGAGTGTTGTAGGTTCGGGGATTTTTGGTCTTTGCGAAAATCCTCGTGGACTAGATTTTCGTGGATTTCTTTCTCCTCTAGATTTTCCCAAATCCGTTGTTCCCTATTTGTTTTGGGTTTACCAGAATGTCTTCTCCTTTGCCGAATTTCGTCCCATGCGGATTTCCCTAAAATCTGGTGGAATGTGAAGAAGTATGGAGTAGTAGGGCTAGTTAATAAATGATGATGCATTTTATAAATAATTGATGTTGTTTTGAGATCTCACATGCTATTCCTTGATTGATAATGATTGGATTAACTAGGTGTTTTCATGTTTATTCCACTGGAATCCGCTTGGCATAGAATTCTCTAAAATTCCTCCCTGGCTTGGATTCTGTGGGTCGGCCTGAAACCCAAACTCTTTGTATGATCATTTTGTTGGAAGTTTTAATAGTACCCTACTGACATAGGATTCATTTTAATGATGATTTTGTTTAATTAACTTCTATTTGTGTGATCTTTATTATGGTTTCCTTTGTGAATGCAGGGTTAAATCACATACAGGATGATATTTTTTGAGGGAGCTCAGTTGGGTTGCATTCTTCAATCCAGTTGGTCATGAAAAATTAGCTAAGGAAAATTCGGTAGGACCCTGACGATGTCCCAATGATCAAAAATCATATGCAGGCATTAATCGCCAAGACATCATTCATCCTCTTGGTTACTAAGAGTTTCCTATCGGTGTAAGTTTGGCTTTGGGAGGAAGTCTTGGTGACTTCCTAACATCTCCCCAATAGGGGAATGTTACGATGACACAAGTGGGCAGAAGGAAAGCATATCGGTATGACCACAAGAGGGGTCTTGGCAACAACATAATTCGGAAAAAGGGGGCTTTGGTCAGTATAATGTTCTACCAACCGAATGAAGTCCCACCGATAGAGGAGGGACCCACCTAAGAACCTAAGTTTCGGTGAAGGATAAAACCTTCGGCATAATGTCTGGCTGAAGAGATGAGGTCACATTGACAAAAGCGGCATCAGTGTAGTTGTTTGGGATCACAATGAGGTCTCAGTGACCGAGCGATGTCTTCCTAAAATGATAGGAGATCACCAAAAGATAATGCTCTTAGTGAGAAGTCTCACCAACATGAGGAAGTCACGCCGAAAAGGTCGAGCTCGGAGAGAAAATGAAAGGGTCGCCGTAAGGTCTCCCCGACCATGCGAAGTCCCACCAAAAGAAACGGAGTTCGCTAAGAGGGTAATGCCTTCACCATAAGGTCTTGGCAAATGAAGGAGGTCATGCCGACAGGATGTCCCTTCGGGGAGAGGAAAGACATGCACCAAGAGGTCTGGCTGACATTTAGGAGTCTCGCCGATAACAAGGAGGGGCTCAGTAAGAGAAGATAAATTTGGGGTAATGTCTCTCTAAAGCATTATAGTCTCGCCGAAATCAGAGATGAGCTCGCCCAAGGAATCTGGCATCACCATGACTCTTGCCGACAGAATAAGTTCGAGGAGAAAATAAAAGCTCACCGGGAAGTCTCGATGACTATGAAAGTCTCACCGAAATAGAAAGGAGCTCGTGGAGAGGAAAGATGTGTGCCAAGAGGTCTTAGCGAAATGAAGGAGTCTTGTCGATGGGTTTTGTGAGCTCGATATGACTTATGTAGCTTTCCAAAACATCTTGCCGACTGCCATATGCTATGCCGATAACTGTTAAGATGAAGTCGCATCGAGGAGACACGATAAGTGTCTCACCGACATGCGATATTGTTTGGACCACCTTTTGACCACCTGAAAAGCTTGCGTGGCATATGCCCGACCAATCATAAGAGGCTAAGAGGATTGACTGGAAACAGTTGACCAATTGACTACCCCCTGTGTAAGAAGATCAACAGAAAGCAAGTAAGGTGGATTCATTCTGAGATTGCTAAGGGATGAATCTGTTCGAAGAATGGTGTAAAGATCTACAAGGAGGCCCGATGGTGCTTCCAGAAGACGGTCAAACCTATAGAGAATTCCAGAACAGAAAGGGAGCCGAAGGAAAGAAGAAACTGTGACTCGGAGGGATAGTTGTGGCGACTACTGGCAAGGAGGTAGATCAGTATTAATGAAGATATTTTGAGCATTCAAGGTGAATCCAATAGAGTTCAAAGTTGGACATGGAGACAGAAGAGTAAATGCTACAGTTGCAAAAGATCTAAGGTCATCTCTGGGACAACCTTTCAGCAATATGGACAGCGGGGTTTCACAATGGATGCAGTTTTGACTTTCCTCAGAAAGATTTGAGAGCCGACTGTCCTGTCTGCAGATATTTTGTAAACCCTAGTGCAGGGGACAATACATTCCTGTAGGTACATTTTGTATATAAGGAATTCTTGCCTCTTTGTAAAGAGGAGAACTTTTAATATAAGCACTTCTAGATTAGAACTTCTAGGTTTAGAAAACTTTTTAGACTGAGAACTTTTTAGAGTTAGAACTGTTAGGAGTTAGTTAGTTAACAGAAGGAGATAGAGTTGCATCTTGATTCTTAGTAATAAGAGTTTCTTTTTTTCTTCTTGGTTAGTAGTAAGGTTTTAGTACAGACTGTAATGTATTTTATAAGTTCTCTTAGTGTAGTTGGAAATAATCTGGAGCCTCAGATTCTCTATACACTGGTGATTGTGCTAGCTTTGTAAATATTACTTATCTATTTTATTGACAGTAGAAGCAATTAGAGTTTAATCTACTTCATGTTGTGTTCCTGAATGATATTTGTCTTAATTGATCATTTGATTTGTGAAGTCTTCAATGAATGAAATATTATTTTTTGTTTTATTTAAATGGTAATTAAAATCTGTTATGTGAATTAGCACTGAGAATGAAAGAGGTTGTGTGTCAATCACAAGCTTATCTTATTTTGTAGTTTTAGTTTATAATTCCTTGAAGTTAACAAGTCTGGTTAAGATTGGATGAACTATTGTTCTTTTCTATTTCAAAACTCTGACTTATTTTTTATATTTCTTTAAAACCCTTGTTAAATTAGGTTTTATTTCATGCTTGATCTTAGAACAATCCAGAAGCTCAACACCAGCAGGCCCCTTGAATATTATTGTTGCATTGACCACTGAGTAACATAAGCACAATTGAGACCCAACTACAAAGACCTTGGGAGCTAAGGCATCCATGTGTTGCCTTTCTCTTTTAGGAGAAGTAGAATAGTAATATTTTTTTTGCATTGTTGTGGTGCCAAAATTACCATCAACAAAACCTTCTCCCTTCAATTGTTGCTTCAGCTTCACATTTTTTGTGAATAATTTGTTCACTTCATCATTCATATTTGTTTGTACTCTTTAATACTTTGTAAGCTTATTTTCTAAACTTCTGACAACTACTTGGGTAAACATAGAGAAATTTTGGTTATAGTAGCAACCTATAAAGCAAATGTGTCCTTAAGGATCTTGACCATTGCACTCCCTTTCATCTCTTGCACAATATCCAAGAGCCTTGGTTTTTTGTGTATTTTTTCCACTTTGCCCAGACAGAAGGCTAGCATTTCAATTTTTTGGTTGTATCCTATTCCACTCATACCTTCCTCTGAATCAAACTCAACCACCATGATGGGATCTTCTTGATTTCTCACTTGATCAAGTAGGAACACCTTTTTAACTCCATCCCAGGGATGATCAAGATATTGCTTTTCAACACTATTTTCTAGCTTCTTGTGGGCTAATATTAATTTCATTAATTCTAAGTTCACTAAAAATTTGAGCAACAATTTCATTATGCTGAGATTCATCAACACCCATCTTATTTATCTAAATTCTTTCTTCAAATTCCTTCATCTTCATTTTGATCCAAAAGTCTTTAAATTCAGGAGTTTGGATGAACTCATCATATTCTATAAATTTGAGTGTAACAACCACTCTTTAATCTTCATGCATATCTTGTTCACCTTTCCTTTTCACATCCACCCTTTCTTCAAGCTTGTGAGCCTCAATTTTAGGTGTGAGGAGTGGCTGATCTACCTCAATGTCATATTTCAAACATCTCAACACACTAGCCACTTCTTTTGTATCCCCTACTTCTTCAGACATTTCATATGATACAAGGGGATCCTAACTCTATACCTTCTACTTCTTAGCATTTGGTTGTTGTGGGGGTGAATCTAAAACATATTGTACTAAGGCAGTGTCCTGGAGCTTAGAGATTACAACTCCACTTGGCCTCTTAACAAGAAATTTTGTGGGCTTTGGGAATTGTCCTCTAGACTCCAGTGTTGATTTACCATATATCTTTTCAAAATTATCAATCATCAAGTTAATTCTCTTAATAGGGTTAACCTCTTCCACATAATAGCCTAGAGAATCAATTTCCTTTTTCTTCTTCTCTTCTTCCAACTTCATCAGTATTTCCCACTTCCTCCTTCTTTGGAACACTTCCTATGGGGTAACATAATTCCTTATAAAATCCTCTTCATAATAAAATTCATGTATGATCCTAGTATTTGTAAGGATTGTTTGTCTTACAAAATATATATGACCTTCTAGGTAAAAGACTCTTTCCCTTTCAGATTTCAAATAATATCTTCTTTTCAAGTAATCTTGCAATTATTCCAAGGTTTCAAAACCAATAGATAATTCTCCACACATTGTTAGGTTAGGCAGAAATTTTCCTTCTTCTACCTATGCATGACCTCCTTCTCCATCCATAACATCAACTAGATAATTTCCAAAAAGGCTATCCAAAGAGGGAAACACTTGGATAAAATATGTGAGGCCTGAGGACATCTGTACACTCTTATCATATGTAATCTGGTAAGAAGAACAAATCACCAAAATTATGTGTGTGCCCTTGTTCTAGCTTCAAGGCCAAGGGTATCAATAGTTCTCTTATCACTGTATGAATTCTTGGTGACTCATTTCCAAGAACAACCATAATTCTCACTACAAATTCATCATGAAAAATTACATAGTCATTCTTTCTGCATCTATTGTCCTATATGTAACACCAATTTTGTACTGGGAATTGATTACCCTGTTAGTCAATCATTCCCAAACATATCCTCTAGGTCAATTTATCAATGTTTTGATACAAAATTAAGTGACACAGTAAAGAGTAGCATTGGAATGTGATAGGGGCTTTATCTTCTCTTGTAGAAACCAAGTATGTGCAGGATCATCATGGAAAAATAGGCCCTTAAGTGGCAAAAAATTTAGTAAAATTAGAGTTAGGCAACTTGATGTAAAAATTTGAATAAGTTGTCTATATTATTTCAAAAATATCTAAGAATAGAATATGTAGCAAATTGAATTTCGTTTCTAAACTACTAGGTTTATTTAAAAAAAAAAAACTATTTGGTGAAAATTTGAAATTTCAATTCAGTAGTACTTAAATTTTAGGGAAAAATAACAAGTAGGTGTTTGTTTGACCACCCTAACCACAATAAAATGATAATATTTTTTTATAAGATTCTAGATATAAGTAGAGGACTCATGTCCCGATGCGATGCATATTTTTTTGTAATTTTTTCCAAGTAAATAATTAATTATGAATTTTTTATTACAACTTTTAAAATATATAAAAACTCGTATGTCTAACCACCTTAACTTGGTCAAAACTTCGAGGCGGGGGGCCTAGCTCAATTGGATAAAGCACCCTATTGCAGGAAAGAGGTCATGAGGTCTAGTATACCCCCAAACCCGTGGTACAGGAGGGTGTGTCGAGCCAGCGCCACCGGTCACATGAAATTTTTTTACCAGGCACACTATAGTTTATAGGGGGACGAATACCCAACCGATTCCTGCAGTCTAAAAAAAAAACTTGGTCAAAACTTCATGAAATTCATTTTTTTTAATCCTATAGTATGCAAAGCATAGAATGTGACACATGTTTCAGATTAAAAAAAAGTGATACTATTTGAAAGCTATTGATTTTTTTCAATCAGCCTATCAATCAAGACTTTAGTCGTAATTCAAATAGAAAATGAATAATAATTATTTATCAAATTCAAAGTAAAGCATAATTTATATTGGTGGAAAGCCGAGAATCTCCTTTAAAAACCTTTTTCTTTTAATCAATTTTGGGTAAAAAAAAATCATCAACCACATACCCTACACATACCCATCATATCGCCACTTTTTTCCCCATCATGATCCTGCACATACCCAACCCTTCATGTAATTCCTTCTCAATTATTGAAGCAGAATCAAATTCAACATTCACTTCGAGGTTTTGTATTTTCACTTCCATCATCCTGAGATTGATTGGAATTTTCTCTTGGGCATCCATTCTAAGCATTTGACATAGAGCAAACTAAGTCCTTTTAAAATACACTTGAAAATATTCTACAACAAATGGCTCAATGCAAGAAGGGGAGATAGGTTTTCTCATGTTATTGGAACCCGTCTTCATGTGCATAGGGATTTCATCACTCCTATAAGTTTTCCTCAAACTATTGTACTCCTAATTTTTCTACAAGTCTATTCTAGTGAGGGATTTTTTTTTCAACTTAAAACATTCAACAATTACTGATTTAGTTAACACTAGTAATGGTGAACCATCTGTCATTCTCATAGTCTTTGAAGTAGGATGATAATTCTATTCCAACATTCTAATGAATTCTACATCTATAAAGACATTTGGGACTACTTCTTGGCTAATTCCAATGTCCAAGGGTTTGAAACCAGAACCTTTTCATTTCTCTTATCATAGAAATACCAGAATAGATCCCACCTAGATATAGGAATGATTGCATCTCTACATCCATGAAATACATCTCTAAATACATTCTTAAACCTCTTATCTTTTGATTCAAGCAATATATCTAGTATGGATTGTTCCAAGGCTCTTTTATTTGTTTTAGGAAGTGTAGACTCTTCTTTCTTACTCGTAGGTTCACTCTTTTTGGGTGCCATACTATAAAATTTCACTCCTACTTCAACTTTTCAAACTTCTATTTTCAAAATTTCAATGACCAAATGCTTGTATAAGTGTTTATGCAAAGTGGTTGTGCACTTACTCGATGAGATAGTAGTTGCAGATCCCCCTTCCTTGAGATCATCAGCTTCTTGCACAATAAAATTTTGCAAATGATTGCAAAAATGGTGTCAAAATATAAACTTATTTCCTACTAAGGTTAGTAATTTTGACATTAATATCAACTTCATGAAAAATATTTCATAATCTTCCCATATTTCAAGCTTGAATGTCTGCCATTGATCTTAGAAAATTGTACGGTCCATGATAAGCTATGTAATCATTGCCATAGTCACCATAAATGTCTTTTCTAATCTATACCATTGTACCACCATCACTCTTTTTCACCATTGTGGAGTAGTGGTGTCACAAAATATACTCATTCTAGCTATCTCGCCATACTGCATGCTCTATTAATGTTATTGTTTGCTTGTTCCAAAGTTACGAGTCAAACAAATTTACATCACCAGGTGCCCACACACTTTTTTCTTATTATTGTTTATTCACCACAGGTCAATAGGTTAGACATCCTTATACTGCCATACCGTAAGTCCCCTTTCACTTTATGATATTCTTGTCACGGATGGCGAGTGACTCCTTAGTAGTTAATTGAGAAGTTATCACCATACCATAGGTTTCATTTTGTGTTTTCAATGTTCATTGCAAGGTTGTGGGTTATTTTCACAATTAAGAGACTTCTCACTGCCACCCCACACACCTCTTATCTAGATGTTGCAGTATAGTGGTATATAGTTGTATTGTATTCTATACCCCTGCCATACCTCCAAGGACTCCTAGAATAGAGAAATCATCCTTGAGGTAGTGTGATAATGGAATTTTTATACATTTTAAGTGGAATTAGGAGGTGTACACCATGGGTGCAATATTTTAGATATCACTTTTTTAAAAGATTGAACAATTTAATAATTTTGAAGCTTTTTAGATTTTTGTTTTGAATTTTCGGTGTTTGTTAGACCTTAAAGGTTATTTTCCTATTTGTAGTGAATAAGTTCAAGAGGGTTAAGGAAATTTTAACTTGGGAACTAAGGCTCCAATTATTTTGTTCAAGGTGAGCTATGATGATGAAATTAGGAAAATTTTAGAGGTTCTAACAAAGTCTCCAAACCAATATGATGGACTAAGAAGCCTCCCACCAAAAAAATTCTCAAAAATAAGAACATGAAGAAAATCACACAAGCATGAAAAAGTTGTAGAATGATGTTGAATAATGACTGATATAATGTTGAAATAAAAAATCTCCTCTAAAACATATGATGATCAGGATCAAGAAGAAAAAAACCTACATGAGTGCCCCCAATGACACAATTCAGATGGAAAACAAAGGAAAACATTTGGAACTCAAAGATACAATTGTCACATGAATCCACATGAGTGACCCCAATGGCACTACTCAACATGCAAGATGCAAGCTAACAATATAGATTCCAATAATCTAAAGAAAACTGATCAAATGAAAATGGAAGGTCACTTCCAAAACAAGAATAAAAAAATTTCCATATGGTAAATGCTCCATATCACTGAAATGTATGGGTAAATAGTCACTGGGTAAACCCACAATAGTGGGTTACAATTTTTTACACAAAGAAAAATTAGAAATTCCCATCAAAAAAATTAAAATGGCTTACCCCTTCTAATGAAGGGGGTTCAAATGAACTACCCCCCTTTCTAAAGAACCCTACCCCTTCAAATGAACCCCCAATTGCACCATATATGGGGTGTTCATTTGAACCCCCTTCTAATAAAGGGGGTTTGAATGAATCACCTTCATTAGAAGGGGGTCCTAATGAAAACCCTTTTTTTTACTTTTATCCTTTAATTGCAAAATTAATGCATTTTTTCCTTTCAAAGTTTGATTTGGAGGTGCAAATAGAGTCAAATAGATGAACCAAGTTGTAAAACTATAGTCCTTGAAACGATCTTCCCAACAACTATAAATTTGATATATTTTTCTTTTATTTCTTATTTTATTTTTTAGTTTTACTGAACATAGGTTTTTCACTGAACATCAAGTTCAGTGAAAAACCATTGTGGAAAAATAGTAAAATAGTGGATTTTTTTTTGAAAAATATGTACACATGAGGTATTTATGTCCTCATTCAAACAAAAAAAATTGAATGTCAATACATACAAAAAAAGTTATGCAATTGAAAGTGCACCTATGTCTAAATTGTAATTGGTTTGACTTCAAAACTTAATTAAAATAAAAAATATTCAACAAAACATTATGAAATGAAATGGAAGCATTGGATATCAGTGTTAACAACCTAAATTTAAAATAATCAGAATTGTATCCCTTTTAGAAAAAAGGTTATACTATTGAAAGTACACATCACTTTCTAAAAATGTTGTTTACTACTAAAAACTAGTTATCAAAGGAGATGCAAAAAATTTACAATATTTTTTTTTAAATACATTTAAAATCTATAGAAAAATATCACAAATCACTAGTTTGGATCATCTTCAAATTCCTAATAGGTTACCTACTATAGGTCTTAGAAAGTGAATATTTTGCTCAAAATGTTTCTTTCAATGTCAAGTTTGGCCAAAAAGTGTAACCCATTATTGTGGGATGACCCCACTACATCTACCTAGTATATATAAGAACAAGAACTAGATACATAGCTCACTCCAAGAAACAAAACCAAAGAAGCATTAGGACCAATAGTAGAAACCCCCCATAAAGTGAAACCAAGAAGTGCATGAAGGAGAAGGAACATATGAACATGAAACTGAAAGTACCTACAAATAAAAAAGGTATGCAAACTAGGGTGCACATGCATGAGGCAAGAATCACTAGGATTCAATGTTTTCATGGAAGGAACACTCACTTGACAAAGGTGTGATGTAAAAATAAAGGAACTCACAACGAACCCATGACACTTTGTATCATAGTGTGAGTACAATAGGCACAATAGGATGTGCAGAATCCTCAAATAGTATACACAAAAATGGAACTTTATCTCAATGCATCTACAAAAAGGAAATTACATGAAAAATATGTCTACAATGCCCAAATAGGATAGAAAGTTAGAAATACATGTAGAACAACCTAAAACAATTCATCCATGCAAACAAAAAGTTTCCAGGAGTTAAAACATCTAAATAATTTACTAGAGTGTGAAAAACACCAAAGGTTGAATAAAATGTACTTGAAGAGAAAACTATAACTATTGTATGAATGATTGTGAAGAGCTCTGATACCATTTTAGAATTGTGAATAAAAGAGGATGAAATATAAAAAAATGAACAAAGACACCTTCCACACAAGAGATCTACAAACAAATAATTATTATATCACCAACAAGAAAGAACTATAGAATGAACCTCAAGAGTCTTCAAAGAGATCAAGAGTTCTCAAAGGTTGCTAGAATACAATGAAGGGTGAGTTATTTATAAGAGAAAACCTAAATGATAAAGGTATTAGATCATGATAAGTGCTAGCATCACATGCGATGAGATAGAATGATCTACTAATAGCTCAACTAATAAAAGAATAAAATTACTCCTAAGTTTAACTTATGTTCATGAGAATAAATTATACTACTAAACAATTAAAGATTAATTAATTATTATCCAATGCATGATTAATCTAAAAAATAACACCACCTTATGTGAAATTATAACAACCATATATAAATAATAACATCACAATAAGATAGCATCAATGAGGCAAAAATCAGCAACACATGAGTATCACATAACATAAGCTTTACTTGGAGAAACCCTTGCGGGAAAAAACTCCACCAAGAAGAGAGACCAAATATGCATTATCTTCAAATAAATGAGATTAAAATTCAACCACTTCCATTCTCCTCTATACCTCCAACATGGTAGCGCCTATGCACCTTTGAACAATGTCTTTATTGTTGGTGTAATTAATTATTTAATTACACTTACATAAGTTTACTTAGGTTATAAGATTCTTTCTAGAAGTCTTAGTTGGCTTTTCTAGAACTTATCTTATCTAGCTAATGCATCATTTCCTAGGTGATTATTTTGTTAGTTGTCTCATGTCATAGGATTATGACATTTGTCAACATCATGTTCATTACTACATTTCAACCTTTCCTATATAAGGAAGGTCTTTGTACTCATTTGTATCATACTTCATACCTCATCATTTGATAGGTCTTAATATAAAGCAAGCTCTTTCTTGCATATCCTCTTGTAGAAGGTTTTCATTGTTTTTGCAAGTGGTCTTGGGTGTTGAGCTAATATCTTCAGCTCTTACATTTATGCCTCAACATGTCCTTGTTCCTATAAATAAATGAGCTACATTCAACTATTTATATCTCCAAATTCTGCAAACGAGATATTGGTGGAAAGCTCTCTCTGAGTAATTCACAGTGGTGCAAGTCTTTTTGAAAGATTTTGCTGCAGGTACAATTTATTCACAACTGAAGTTAGATCACCCCTTTGGAACTCCGAGCTCACAACTTTTAGCCTGTTTCTCTATTTTTGGTGATTCAAGTTGCATTTGCAAGGTATTGAGGAGCTCTTTGATTTGGTTCATGTACTTTTTTTAGTTTCAGTTCCAAGTATGAGATATTCAATTTTTTGCATATTTCCCTTTTGTTTCATAACTTGGACATCCTGATACTTGAAGAAGTTATGTTTGTGGGGGGGATTTTATTTTCAGTTGTATTATCATATTTGGGAGGTTTCATATCAGTTTGATTCAAATATTTTCCATATTTGCACTCTTGGTACTATCACACCTAGAAGGTAAAAATGCAAAGATTACTTTGGTCAAAGGGTTTGTGATCCATCTTGGGTGATCACCAACCTAATTTTACTAGAGAATATGAATGATTTTCTCATAGGAATAAATGTGATGAAGCTATGGGTTTAATTGCAATGCATGTTTCAGATAGTTTATTCTTTCATATTGAGGAATGTACAACTCCTAAGCAGGTGTGGGATAAGTACAAGACACTCTTTGGTGCAGTTAGTGAGGTTCATGCCATGCAATTGGAGGCTGAATTGGCTTCACTTTCTATAGATGCATTTTCCACCATTGAAGACTACTTGGTAAAATTTAAATCTCTAAGATCTCAATTGGCTGGATGTGGCAAGGAGAAAACTGATAAAGAATGCATTTTTTTTTATTTTTTCTAAGTTGAAAGGTTCATTTGTATACTTTTCTACTTCCTTCTATGCAACTATGGATGGATTAGGTTATTCTTTTGTAATGCCCTCTTTTGAGACATTTTGTGATAGGTTGACTAGAGAAAAAGCTGAACTTAGTCAACTTGATACAAATACTAAGAATCATGCTTTAGTTGCATCATCATCATCTAAGGATAAAGGAAAGAAAAATTTGAAACCTAAGGCAGAATCTAAAGAAACTCCCACCTCTTCCAAAGAGGAAAAACCGAAGAAGAAGAACAAACTTGTTACAAGAAAGAGTTAGATGAAATGAGGCAACTCTTAAAGGAACACAACATTTCTTTTCCTTCTAAGTCTAAAGGTTCATCATCTTCTTCTTCTCAATTGGCATCTACTACACACACTGGTCATGTAGGCATTGCAAATAGGAGTGATATGATAGATGATTATAAGCAGAAAGGACATGCTCTTGTTGTCACACAAGTTGAGAGGTCTAAAAATTGGATTCTTGATTATGGAGCCTCCTATCATATATCAGGCTAACTTGATAGGTTTTCTTCTTTAAATCATACTTCACTTATGAAGATCTTGATGGTAAATGATGTGTATCTTGATGTATTTGGTAAAGGGGTTATTGATGTGCTAAATGGTTGCTTTAATAATGTGCTTTGTATTCCTGATATTAAGCACAATCTTCTTTCAGTGTATCAGATAGCACAGATTGATAAATCCATTGAGTTTACTCTAGATTCAATATACATTCAATATTTGGATACCAAGCAGCTTGTTACAGTGGGTAGGGCCAATCATCAGGAAAAGATCTACTACTTTTCTCATTTTGTTCTTGATGGTGAATGTTCCAAAAATGACTCTCCTAGATCTAGTGTGGACAGTTGTTCAGATGGTGGATGTCATGGATGGTTAAACCTCACCATTCATAAGCCATGTAATGAGGTTACATCTCTTCCCACTCCATATTTGAGTCAAACTTTAGATGAGTAGGATTCTAGTGGTTTTCCAGATTTGCACAGACAAGATGGTTTCTTGACAGGGTTATCTGATTTGGTATGTCAGACTTCTTCAACAGATTTGGAGGACTTGTTTGAGTGGGTTTCACTCCTTCTTGATCATTCATCTTTGGAGGTTTCTCTTGAGTCTCCACATTCTTTTTCTTCCTCCTTGATTGGGGTAACACCTAATTTTGTTGAGGCATCTTCAGAGGCTCTTGACACATATTCAGAGATTTCATGCTTTAGACTACTTCCCTCCTGCTTCTTCTTGGAGATGAAGTTTCTTCAACATCGACCATTGGATATTTTTCTTCCCAAGGGAAGAAACATTTTTTGTAGGCATTTGATTCTCTTTTTCTTTCAAACATTCTTCAGTGGTTTTGGAGTTACTTCATTATGGGGGCGATATGTAGTCTCATTCTTTCCCTCCTATGGGGGTGCTTTTGTAATATATATATATATATATATGTGTGTGTGTGTGTGTGTGTGTGTGTGTGTGTGTGTGTGTGTGTGTGTGTGTGTGTGTGTGTGTGATGGATGGTGTACTTGGGGGGTATCATGGAGTCCTCCATCCTTCCTCAAATTATTTCTTTCTTTTGTTTCTTTTCTCTCTTTTGGAGAGGAGTTTTGTCCCACTGGGTTTTCTCCTTTTCTCCAGTTGTGAGAGATTTCTTTTTGAATTTGTACATGGGTACCTAACATGACCTCGTAGCCAGGACCCATCTTTGCATCATTTTCATAATAATCTTCTCCCTAAGTTACACTTATAGGGGGTGTTGGTGTAATTAATTATTTAATTACACTTACATAAGTTTACTTAGGTTATAAGATTCTTTGTAGAAGTCTTAGTTAGCTTTTCTAGAACTTATCTTATCTAGCTAATGCATCATTTCCTAGGTGATTATTTTGTTAGTTGTATCATGTCATAGGATTATGACATTTGTCAACATCATGTTCATTACTACATTTCAAACTTTCCTATATAAGGAAGGTCTTTGTACTCATTTGTATCATACTTCATACCTCATCATTTCATAGGTCTTAATATCAAGCAAGCTCCTTCTTGCATATCCTCTTGTAGAAGGTTTTCATTGTTTTTGCAAGTGGTCTTGGGTGTTGAGCTAATATCTTCAGCTCTTACATTTATGCCTCAACATGTCCTTGTTCCTATAAATAAATGAGCTACATTCAACTATTGCTCATATTTTCTACATCCAAGGGGCTGAATTTATACTTATGAGGACATATAATGCACCAAAAATGGTGCCAAAAGATGACCCTTCATTCCAAACATCCTCAACCTTTGGAATACCTCCTCAAAATGCGAAAGGACATCAGTTTTGGTTCCAATAATATCCCTCCCACTTGGGTACTCAAACTTGGGAGATAAACACTACATTATGAAACATAGAAAAAGGGATCCTAGGTCCTAAATGAAAAGAACCTAGGATACAAGGGGCCTTTTTCCAAGTCACATTAAAATGCAGATCAACAAGGTTTATAAATTGACTCTCAACCATGAAGGTGAGCCAATCAGGCCTGAATCTACTTCTAATTGAAGATGGGAATGGATTGGAATTGATTTGGAATGATTAACCTAATTAGACTATGTGCCCTAATATGTAAAATTTAAGATCCTAACAACTAATAGATGTAAACAATAATTTTTAGGTGGATTTGGGAAGTGTAGATTGATATGTACCAACCCCAAAAAGCTTGTTTCAACCACTGTAGAAGGACATAGTCGCAAGGGGCATCTGAGTCCTTGTAGGGGTGTCTTGCTCAACTTTTGGGGTCCTTTGTGACAAATCTAAGACTTCCATTTCCTATTGCAAAGTTTTCATAATATTGTAGGATATTTCTATATATGAGTTTCCATGGTTTGACAAGATGTACGGCTTTGAATGCAATAATAAACAATTTTTCTTCAAGATTCCTTCAATCCTCTTCAACCTAAGATTTTCACATTCATGAAGAGAGGAAATATTGGGCCATTTTAAGGCCCTACCTCAGTCAAAACTTGTGTAAGTTTTTCCACTTCCACAATGACAATATCAATGATAAATGGATAGTTGGAAGGAATGATGAAATCACAAAATGTTGCAACTCACCACCCTTCAATATCTTCCTTGAAGGATTGAATTCATGTAAATAACCTCAAGGACTTAGATCTTTCTTGAATTGAATGCTTGAATGCTTTGGAGACCTACAAAATTGGTCAACCTTCACAAAATAATGATAAAGTGATAACATAAACTCACATATACTTTGAAATGATGCTTGGATCTTGAATTTTTGTAATAAAGCTTTGAAATATTGTTCTTCACTTTCTTTTGAATGCTCTTAATGTTAACCTCTTCCTACATTCCTTTAATTCTAGTTAAAAATGGTGATTTAAGACTAGGTATTTATATGCTATTATTCTAATTTCCCAAAAAATATATCCCAATAGCCAATATTCGACAACTTGGGTTGTTGAATGTTAAAATGCTACTAAAAACATGCCCAAAATGGGTCCTAGCTAAGAAGGGGGGCCTATACATGCAAGGGTGTATGGGTCCTGGCCCAAATTTCTAAGACATTGAATGTTAGGGGCAACATATGAGTCAAGGATGCATTTATTCAATGCTTTTAGTTTTTTGAAAATGGTACAAATGGGCTCCATAATACATAATTTTAGGACATTAGGGGGGGGAAAGCATAGTGTGAAATTGTTAAGGGTGACAATTTTCTACACTACATTTAGCCCCCACTTTAGTGAGAGTATGAACTTACACTTAGACTCACACTAAAGTAGAAAATAAGTCAAGAGGGGTCTAATTGTCCAAATTTTGAAGAGATAGGATGACAAAGGATCAAGGGGGAGAGTTCAAGCCCATAGGTTCCAAGATCCCATGGTAAACCAACATAAGGAGAACAAAACACACATGCACATATTATATGTAGTAAGATAAAATACAAAAACATACATGTCAAAATATGAAGCATGCATGATGTAAAAACATGACATGATGGAACATAAAGATGATGAAGAAATAAAAACTAACATGATGTCAACACAATGAAAACATGAAGAGGACACATGAAAGACAAAAAAGACACAAGGATAGTACTAAAGGGATTCGATTCAGTAAGGAAAAGAGACCTTAGTATTAAATTACCTCAAATACCTAACACCATCCATCAAATGTTCTATCTAAATGCTCTCACAAGGATGTAAAATCAATTATGAAACACATGGATCCATTGGAAAAAAAGTTTTGTTATGCTAGGTGGCCTTGTTAAAGGGTGTTCATGACTCACACCATAGAAAAGTTCATATTTTCTAGGTGAATCAAAAATTGAAAGGCACATGGGCTAGTGAGGACCACTTTTCACTAGGAAAGCCCCCAAAACAAGGTAAAAAAATGAGAAAAATACTAGGTCTAGTGAGGACCATTTTTCACTGCATGTGTACCCATAACCATACCAAGAGTTATACTCCTTGATAACTGGTCTATGAAAGAAGTAGATAGAAAATACAACATTGATGAGAAACAAACATGTTCTAATAAAAATTATTGGGAAACTCTATCTATATCAAATTATGACTTCAATGAATGAGATGCAAGGCTTGGACTATAGCAACATGAAAATTTGAAACTTATGTGCAAATTTGATAATTAAGTTTCCTTAATATGGAATTAACATGGTTAGATCCATGTTCTTTATGATGCAAAAAAACAACCAACATAATGTGCTTAATAAAACCACCTTATGTGAACTTATAAAAATATATATAAAGAATAACATCACCATCAGATAGAAACAATGAGGAACAAATCAGAAACACAAGAGCATCACATAACATAGGATTTACATGGAGAAACCCTTGTAGGAAAAAAATCCACCAAGAAGAGAGGCCAAGTATGCATTATCTTCAAATAAATGAGATTACAATGCAATAAACTTACATTCTCCTCTTTTCCTCCAACATGGAAACACCTATCAACCTTTGAACAACCTCTTTATGCCTCAATCTATCCCTATTTCTACAAAGAAAATCTACATTCAACTATTTTCCATATTTTCTACATCTAAGAGGCTAAATTTATAAACTTGTGAAGACATATAATATACCAAACATGGTGCCCATATATGAACCTTTATTTAAAACATCCCCAACCCTTGGAATACCTCCTAAGAATGTGAAAGGATATTGGTTTTGGCTCCAATACTTTCCCTCCAACTTGGGAACCCAAACTTGAGAGATAAACATTACTTTAAATATAATAAATGATGAAATACCAAGATAAAACTCTTGCATCATTCCAAGCTCCCACTTGGATAACCCCAATAGTCACTCCTTTGTCCTTTTCCTTATAGTTTATTATCCTATTATAACCATCCACATGTGGGAAAAATATTATTAAATATTTATGTCCACAAGTCACCTTTATTGTTGCTAGTGGAACCCATCACCCCTTATGAATATACTACAAACAATGGTGAGAATTAATACTATAAAATATTTTTCCAATACACCCCATGTGCCTAGATACAATTTCCAAGGATTTTGGGTCCATGACATAGGATTTACAAGGTGGATGGCACATTAATCCTAATAAGCATAACAATAAGATGAGAGGAGATTCTTCAAATGGGTTGATAGGCCTCTCATTTATATAATTTTCATGAGAAATCAAGGGCCAAGATGAATTTATTAATATATGGATAGGATTGAATGAGGATTAGGGCTTGGCTCAAGATTTTATTCATATTGCTAGTTTCACATGAGGAATAAGCACTAGGTTTAGGAATGGATTAGGTCATTACCATTATGTGAATAGCTATGACTAAGAGGTGTGATATTAAATGCATGGATAAGATGGAAAGTTATTTTGACTTTTGGGAAGGTTTCTAGGCTCAATGAATCTATAAAAGGAGTTAGTTAGGCATGCGAAGAGGACACTTGTCACGTGATGGAAAATTAACATTATTATCCATGTGAACAAGTTTAATGTTTGAGATTAAATGGATGAGGATAAAGGGTAAAGAGGAATTATTTAAATAAATATTATTTAATTAATGGCATCATGTGAAGGGAAGAAATAATTAAAATAAATAATATTTATTTATTTAAAGGGTATGTGTAGGATCATCATGGAAAAAATAGGCCCTTAAGTGGCGAAAAGTTTAGAAAAATCATAGTTAGGAAACTTGACATAAAAATTTGAATAAGTTATCTATATTATTTCAAAAATTTGTAAGAATAAAATCTTTAGCAAATTGAATGTAGTTTCTAAACTACTAGGTTTATTTAAAAAAAAAAAAAACTATTTGGTGAAAATTTGAAATTTCAATGTAGTAGTACTTAAATTTTAGGGAAAAAATAAGTAGGTTTTTGTCTAACCACCCTAACCACAATAAAATGATAATATTTTTTTATAAGATTTTAGATATAATTAGAGGACTCATGTCTTGATGTGATGCATAATTTTTTGTAATTTTTTTTCCAAGTAAATAATTAACTATGAATTTTTTATTAGAACTTTTGAAAAATATAAAAACTCATATGTCTGACAACCTTAACTTGGTCAAAACTTCATGAAATTCATATATATATATATCCTATAGTATGCGAAGCATAGAATGTGACACATGTTTCAGATTCAAAAAATGTGATATCGTTTGAAAGCTATAGATGTTTTTCAATCGGCCTATCAATCAGGAATTTAGTCATAATTCAAATAGTAGACGAATAATAATTATTTATTAATACAAAGTAAAACATAATTTATATTGGTGGAAAGTTTAGAATCTCCTTTAAAACCCCTTTTCATTTAATCAATTTTGGGTAAAAAATAGTTGGCAGCTATATACCCTACACATACCCATCATATCACCACTTTTTGGCCCATCATGATCTTGCACATACTCTAAAGGTTTAGGATAAAGTGGGGAAAGGATGAGATTAATTAAATAAATAATAAATATTTAATTAATTAATAGATTAGGATAGGATAAAAGTAGGCGTGGTTGGGTAAGGTCAAATTTTAGGTGTGAATATTTTCCCTTCTTTGAGATGATGTTGTGACTAAGAGAAGTGACATAATTTGAAAGAATAAAACATAGTGGGTAGGAAAGGGATAAGGACTAGTGGCATGATGCCCCAATCAATAGAAGGATGGGATTTAGGTATACTGGTGCAAGAGCACTAATATTTTATATGTTTCTTCATTAAGTCTCTTATGGATAAGATGTGTTAGGGTGTTTGAGTTAAGGTCTTGAGTCCAAATAAGGTCCAGTGTGACCATTCTTATGTAATTGATCAACTTTGGGGGCTTTTGTGTTCATTTTGTGAAAATTGCAAATCATGTGGGAAAATTTGTCAAAGTTGACAAAAGGTGTCAGGGTAGGTAGAATGTTGTTTTCTTGAGTTGATTCATGTTTTTTAGTTGAATAAGGTCTCATTAGACCACTTGTAATGGTTTAGGTGATTAGGGGGGTCAAGAAGTGCAAACATTGCAATATATGTAAAGTGGTTGTTATCAAAATGTGTAAAAGGTGTCCTTTTGGCCTCCAACGGTCACAAGAAGTTTGAAACCCTATTATAAGTTAGTTGGTTTGTTGTTTTTTGTGTAGATAAGCCTTTAATAAGGCATGAAACCTTGTTTTAAGGGTTGGCTTGAAGAATTGAAGCATTGGCAATAAGATTATCTCTTTTTTTCATTCATTTTCTGAGTTTTCTTGACATTTGTAGACCTGTACGAGCTTGTACAACCTTTTTTTTCTATGTAATCATTTGAATTTTGTGGTGGACTATGTTAACAATATTTTGAATCAAATTTGAAGGAAATCTATAGAGTCTTGTGGTAGAAGTCCGTGTTTTCCTGAAACAAGCTGAGAATACCCTAGTTGAGGGTTTTGTAACAAAAATCATGTTCTACGGGCCCATAGACTGACTGTGACTATTGTGGTAAGTGTAATGGGCCCTATGGAGTTAGAGTAGAAGGTAGGATACATGACTTGTGTTGTGGAGAAGAAATAAGGGAGGTAGAACTATTGCCCTATTGATTTTGTTAAGAAAGTACAAGAAAAATGGTGATTTGGGTCTAGGGTTTTATCAAACCTTTGAAGATAGTTGTTTCACATGTGCAGGACTGAAGCAAAGTATTTGAAGTGGTTTGAAGGTCTAGTAAGGTGTGGAACCTGGATTTGCAATAAACCCTAGGGATTTTCAGTGTAAATGGAGGGTTTCATGAATATGTGGTGTAGAGGTTTGAGGTCTGAGAAATAGTTGGAAAATTTGAAGTTTTGGGACACAATTTAAGGTTGCCTAAAGAGTTTTTATGAGTTCAAGGTGTGTAGAGGGTACTTTGTTTGTAAAACATGGCTAATTCTAGTAGCCTTTTTGCAGGGTAGTTTGATGTTTCTCAATGTTGGTAGAAGGAAACCTTGTGAGGTCTTCTAAGATAGTGTTGTGGAGTCTGAGAAAAGTCTATTATGGCGTTTGGATAGCCAATGTACAAATTTCTCTAAAATATAAGCCCTCTTGTTGAGATTTGAAGGATACAAGCCTTTTGTTGATAGTTGATTCAATTTGGGTGATTTTGATTTTTAAGGGTTGATGCCTTATTGAGGTCTAGTCATTTTGGGCTTGGTTGTGAGTTTCACCACCTTGTCTACATCAAACTGGTATCAAAGAAAGGGATTAGGTCTCTTTTGAAATAAGATTGAAGTTTTGTGTGTGAGAAGAAGAAGGTAATTGGAGGAATCAAAATGCCTCCTAAGGAGAATGTTGTTGCAAGGAAGATTAACAACCATGACAAAGAAATACAAGGCCTGAAGCAGGAAATTGCTGTGATTAAAGCTAAAGGTAGGGTTCTTTTGGAAGAAAGTGATTCTGAAGAGGAAGAGAGCTCTAGTGAAGAAGAGGAGATAGATCTAGATGATGTGAGAATGATGAAGCTTTTGAAGGGTGTGAAGAAGGATGGACATGGAAAAATGGATGTGCCTATCTATGGAGGAAAACTTGATAGTGAAGAGCTCTTGGATTAGATAGGAGCTTTGGAGAAATACTTTGAGTGAAGAAATTGGTGAAGAGCACAAGGTGAATAAGGAAAAAAAATATTGAAGGGACATGCTTTGTTGTGGTGGAATTTTGTGCAAGATGAAAGGGAGAGACAAGGAAAGAAAAAGATCACTTCTTGGGAGAGGATGAAGACCAAACTAAAAGGTAAATTCCTTCCTTGTGATTATAATGTTTAGTTTCTTAAGAGGTTACAAAATATTAGACAAAAGGATTTAGATGTGCAAGCATATACTAAATAAATTTATAGGATAAGTGTATACACATAAAAATGGTCATGTCTATAATCCTGGCAATTAATTAAATATTTATTATTTAATTAATTTTTCTAAAGTCCTCTACATATGATTAAATTTAATTAATTTAATTATATTGTTCATTCATCTTATTCTTCTTCCATAATTAAATAAATTTATTTTATTTAATTATTTTCACATGTCCACTTAATTAATTAAATAAATACATTCTATTTATTTAAATTAATTATCACTGTTTGAATTTAAATTAAATCTTTTGATTTAATTAAGTTTAAATATTTCCCCTTTCTTCTATTTTAATTCTTCTTCTAATTAATTAAATGTTTCATTTAATTAATTTCATAAAAGTGATTTAATTAAATAGATCTTATTTAATTAAAAATATCTTATGATTTCTTTCTAAATCCAAAATTAGGTATTTTAACCTAATTGTGCAATCTTCTTATATCATAATTAAATATTTTATTTAATTATGAGATCTTCTGCTTTTTTTCAATAAAACTGATTAAAGCTCTTTTCTCACCACAAGTTTTCTTCTGCTTTTAAAAGCTTAATTAAATATTTTATTTAATTAAGAAAAGCTGAATGTCCTCCACAAATAAATAATTGATTTTTTTTTTTAATTAATTATTTATTAGCTTTAAATCTTTCTTTTATTCTTATCTTCCATTCTTTTTCCTCTTTCATAATAAAATAGAAAAATATGTTTCTAGGGTTCTTCTATCTTATCTTTCAGTTTCATCTTTCTTCAACCGTTTGATTTGCCAGGAATTATCACAACCGTCAATCGAGACAGCCAATCAGAATCATTCAGAAAGCCCTATAAATACCTGTGTGAATCCAAACATTGGTAATAGGCAATCAAGTAGAGTTTATGCATTTAATTCATTTAGTATTCATAGCATCATGTTTATTTCAAGTTTCTTAGCTAAAATCATTATCATAGCTTAATCATGCATTCATATCATAGCAAAAATCTCGTTCTTTAGGAAGACAGTTTGTTGAGCCTAGCCACTAATCTGAGAACACAAGGCTGGAATCTACAAAAACACTAAAGATAGAGGACGATAGGATGACAACAGGAACAGGATACTGAGTTTGTACATCTCTATTCCTTTTATATTTCTGTTTTTGTTATAATGTTCTATTGGTGTGTTTGAACTGGTTTTAATTCATTTATGCACTTAATTTTCACACACACATTAAATGGCGCCCACCGTGGGGCCTATGCCCCGATTTTAGACTTCTTTCTTGCAAGCTTTTCTTGCAGGTTTGCTTACAGGTTTTCTGGCATTCGGCAGCGCGTTTTGGAAGATTCGGGAAATTTTTATTTGCAGGTACTTCGGCGCATCTGGGCTCTGTTTTGGCGCATCTGGTCATTTCTACGGCGCATCTGGGAAATAGAGTGGCGCATCCGTCACTTTCTGCAGCGCATTTAGACATTTAGTTAGCGCATTTAGGACTTTCTTTAGCACATTTAAAATTGTATCAGAAAATTAAACAAAAATCTCTGCATTTAGAATAGCGCATATAGTTTCTATTTTCGCGCATCTGGGTAACAGAAGGGAGCATTTGTTTTCTATTTTAGCGCATTTATGTAATAGAGTTGCGCTTTTGGTCTCTGTTTCTGCGCATTCGGGAGACAGAGCTTCACATTTGGAACTGTAACCGAGATTCTGAGTCTAACACCTTTTACAGACAGAATTTCTTTTATTTTATGTTGGGCTTAAAATGAATCAACCTAGGGTAGCCACCACACCTTTTATCATGCAGTTAAAACGAACCCCATGTCTGTTGTGAAGCAACATCTTCACTTAGATTAAATCACATTTGATTTTGGCACACATAAAATGAATCTGTCTACTCTTATTGACTGTGCTTGAAGGCGGTAGGTGATTATGCTCTCACCCTGTGCAAACTAGGTGATCAGAAAACCAGACCCACTTTTCCCTGTGTAACCCTGATTTGATAATCGAAGTATCCTCTCCCCTTGCGCACTTGTGCGATCTTGGGTGCAAGAGAAATGGTTATTGACTCTAGAAATTGGGCCTGCCTTAAGGGAAAAAGTACTCACCTTAAGGGACGACTCAAACCGGCAACGGAGCTAAGGCCAAGCTACCCCCGACCGGTATATAAATATAAATCTTAAGGGAAAACCTAAGGTTGCTTGTGCGGATGTGTCATACGGACGGAGTTGTACTCCCATAAACCCTGTTGAGCTTAACCTCTTCAGGCTGGAGTGCCACCTTAATGGTGATTAATCTCTTGCCCCATGTATGGCCACTCGAACGGGGGTCCCAAACTAAATACCATTGTTTAGAAAGCCAAAAACCTTCTATTTGCTAGTCCAGCACCGGTCGGTGTGAAGCCTTCCACACTTTCGCAGTCAATAGTAGAGGTGATCAGCTCACCATGGGAGTTTCATGGGGGTTGGAAGCTTGGTTGGCCTAAGAAGAGAGTGCACTGTAAGGGGGAGCCCGTGCAGCCAAGCTTCTGGATTCACACGCTACTGATATGCGGTTGGGGAAACCCACGTGGAGTCTAGCGGATATTGTCCTGGCCTAACCTAGGTTGTGCTTGTCCTATTATGTGCTTGGTTATGAATCAACTTAAATCAGACTGTTTGCTGTGCTTTCCAAACATTAATTCAGATAATGGATCATCCAAGAACAAACATGACAAATTTCAGCAAAAAATGGTCAAAACTGTCCTAGAAAAACTGCTTTAGCGCATCTAGGGGAAAACTGCAGCGCATTTAAGCTCTGTTCTAGCGCATCTGTGTTTTGTTTCGGCGCATTTAGGATTTTCTACTACGCATAGGTGCTCTGTTTCTGCGCATATGAGATTTTCTGCAGCGCACTTGACCATTGCTGTAGCGCATTTGGGAAACAGAATAGCGCTTTAGGTTTTTTGTCACGAACCCGACTTTCTAAGATTTTACTCCCATGTTAAGAAAGTGGAAATCAACCAAGTTCACCAAGAAATCAGTTTTCAATAGGATCAAGAAGCCCAAAACAAATTTCAGTTACAAGAAGACTTTAGATCGCAGAAAATTCCTGTATAAGAGTCGAGACGTCTTGCTCCATTATCGCACATTCCTCCATAGATACCAAGACTACATTAGGGGATTCACTGATGATTATGCTGTAGAACCTTTGGCTACCCAAGCTTATTATCAAAGATTAGCGTTATCTCAACGTCATAATTTGAATCAACCTCTTGAGTTTGAGAACGTACCACAACCTTCAATTGAATATTCAACGCGTCCCAATCAGATCCTTCAGTGACCCTCGACCATATTCAAGAATTTCTTACATATGCCTGTTTTTACGAGATCTCAACACAACAAAGTAGGAGAAACACCTCAAGAAGAGGGTGAACGAGATAGTCCTCTTTTTAGTGTAAGTCGCAATCCCCTTTTTAGTAACAACAATATGGCCGACGGAGAGGAAAGTTTGATACTTAAGAACAAAAACATGAACAAAACTCCTATAGATAGTGATGATGAACAAGACGACGAACTTGAACTTAGAGAGGCAGAACAAAATCCCAAGTTTCTTAAAGTCCTTGAAAAGATTATACAATGTGACAAAGAGAAATACTTTCTTTTTCTAGCAGATCAAGGAGCTAAATTGCCTAAAGACTTTGATACTGAGAAATTAAAAACCACCGAGGAAGAGCCATCCCCATCTCAATATGCCTCCTTAAAAAAAGAATTTAGAGAGATACAGGGAAAAATCCAAGAGTTACAAGGAGGAACCACAACCAAGAAGTACAATTTGGATGACATATGTCCTTATCCTTTTGATAGAAGTCTCAACATGATTCCATTTCCTAAACACTGTGAAATCCCCAAATTTGATCGTTATAATGGAAAATCAGACCCAGTTGACCATGTTAGAGACTTTCGAAACATGACATTGGAATTTTCCCACGAAGATACATATTTATTGCACTTATTTCCTCGAAGCCTTGGAGTCAACTCTATGGAATGGTTATCTAAGATTACACCTCCTATTCGAACATTTGAGGAACTGATGAATTTATTCATAAAACAATACGCCTACAACGTTCAAACCACCATGATTGATCTTTGCAAAGTTACGCAAAAACCTGGGGAATCTTTCACTACCTTTCTTCAAAGATGGAGGAGAATGTTCGCTAGGTACCCCCGTCATGTCCCTGAAAAGGAGAAAATGGTTACTTTCATCAATAGCCTCAACTCAGAAATGAGTTATCGTTTAAATTTGCACTGTCCACCTTCCTTTGAGAAGCTGATTGAAGATGCCCTCACCATCGAAAGTGCTTTGGTCAAAAGAGGGACCATAAAACTTGATAGGGACAACCCTGCCTCATCTAACCATTACAACAATCAGGACAAGTCCAAGTTTTGGACCCGCAACAAGAATGTTGTAAATGATGGTGTTGTAGATGCAAATCATGTCACGACTAAGCCATTTATCTTGAACACTCCTCGTGACAATAATTACAACCATGTCAATTCAGTCGCAAATCAAGGAAACAATCATCCCCCTCCAACGAACTACAATCAAGGGACTGCCAACAACCAAAACCACTGGAACAACAACAACAACAACAACACTTCAGGGAATACCTCAAACACGAAACCACAACGCTTTCCATTCTTCTCCAATAGAAGAGCTTTTACTCCACTAGGACAATCCTTAGAATCGGCTTTCAAAGAAGTCATGGCAAAGAACGTCCTTATGTTACCCCCACAACGCAATTACGAACCTAATGTAAAACCTCCATCATGGAATGAAGCTTCTTTTTGCGACTACCATAGGTGCAGAGGTCATCATACAAACAACTGTCAAGGTTTGAAACACGCTATTCAAGATCTCATTGACAAGGGCATTATCACAGTAGAAGGACAACAAAAATCCAACGAAGATCACCAAGTGTTTCGAAATCCTCTACCAAATTATCAAAAGGGAGAATCTTCTGACAAAACTGTGAACCAAATTGATGATAATGTAATTCGTCACCTCTATACGGACCATGAGTGAGTCAATGTCATAAAAATCAAAGAGAAAGTAGACAATGGACAAGTAAACGTCACAACAAGAGCACAAGCTAAGGTTGTTTTGAAAGGTACCTCTTCAAAATCCAATGAGACCTCTCCTCAACACCAATACGACTTAGTTAACCAACTTCGAAAAACTCTAGCTCAAATCTCCATTTTCGAACTTCTAAAGATTTCCCCTGCACATAGGGATATTTTAGATAAAACCCTCGCTGAAACAACTGTATCTACGGATTTGGATGTGAATCGATTTCAAACCATGGTAGGACATTTTTCCTCTCCCACATGCCTTTCATTCTCAGACAAAGATGATGTTTCCCTAACTCATCCCCACAATTCATCATTATACTTAGAGGTCATGATCCACAAATTTCGTATCAAACGTGTTCTAATAGATGGAGGGGCTGGTCTAAACATATGTACTTTGAAGGTGATTCAAGCATTAGGATTTGCCGAAGACTCCATTGATCCTAGAAGGAAGATTACCATTAAAGCCTATGATGATGAGGAGAGAACGTCTAAAGGTCTAATCATGCTACCAATCAGAGTGGGACCTATTATCAAAAATACATTTTGCCAAGTTTTAGAGCGAGATCTTGCATACAATATCTTGTTGGGTCGTCCTTGGATCCATGAAATGCAAGCTATTCCGTCCACTTACCACCAATGTCTTAAGTTTCCGTATGATGGACAGGAAATTACTATACCAGCTGATAACTCAAACGCCCAAACTTGTGCCAATGTCAAAGCTCATCAAGATACTTTGGTTCTGAATAATCGAGAAGCACTTGCTGATACTTCTTCTCAACATGCTACACACATCAGTCAATTAACTAAAAGCTTTGACAAGAAACTACAGTTCAAGGAAAGTGGAGTTGGGTAATATTCCCTTTGTCTTGCTAATCTACCTACATCTCCTCGATCACATGGGAAACCTTCTATTACACCACAACAGATATCAGCAGCATCAACATCAGCACAGGTACAAACAGAGCCCACTACCAAGTTCAATGGACAATTTATCAAAGAAAAATTTCCCATGGGAGATCCTGAGGATACAACAATTCTAGATTGGCTCTATAAAGACGAAGAGGATGCAATTCTAAACGTCACCTTACCAACAGAACAATATGGGAAAGGATATTCTATCATGCAAAAGATGGGATGTGATAATGGTCCTCTTGGAAAGAGAAAAGAAGGCGTAGTTGAGCCTATCCATCTTCCAGGACTTGCAGCATATGATAAAATTGGAATAGGCTATGAGGCTACCCAATCTAAACAATCCCAAGGTAATGCTTTTACACTGCAAAAAGTTTCCAATAAGAATGAAACATGTTTGGTATCAGTCCTGAATTACATTGAAAATAACTCTGACACAGATTCTGCTGAATATGAATGGGATCCCATCCAGGATAACAAATTTTGGAAAGACAAAGAGGTAGATATCATACATAAGTATACGCCCACTTTAATCAAAGGAGAAGGTTCAGGATCCCAACCACAAGAATCTGAACCACAAAGCAACTATGAGTCTAGTGATACTGAGTCAGATTTTAACGAACAAGATTATCAGGAGAATAGTCCCATCATTGACCTATCTCATACCTCGGATCCTACCGATAACTCTGTCTTGACCCTAACCATCGGCAATTTTACACAACCAGACGACGTCCTACCATTAATCCATCCTGATCTCATTGACTGGGATCTTACCGAACCTATGGATATACCTATTTTTCCAAATGACGAAGCTATCATAAACTTCCTTTCCACCGAAGATGTAAATAATTGTTCCACTAGCGATTTTCGGTATGAAGTCTGTAATCAGGAGAGTGTCAAGTCTCCTAGCTGCAAAAATGAAAATAAAGATAAACGGTCTAGTGGTGAAAACCAGAATCTGGCAGTACTAGATCACGCAAAAGACAAAATAAAGAGCGTATCAGATGGTGAAAACCTTTTTGAGGCACCATCTGATGGGACTCTTGACACTCTCCCAGAGCATTATCATGAGCGATCATCCATCTTGACTGAGCCTACAAAGGAAATCAACGTTGCAACTGTAGATAATCCAAGGATCCTACAGATAGCTGAATCAATGACAGCTAAAGAAATCCCAGAGTTCATGAATTTTCTCAAGGAAAATCAAGTCAATTTTGCATGGTCATATGCAGATATGCCCGGCCTTGATCCTGATCTCATTATGCATCATTTATCTATCAAATCAGGAGCCAAACCAGTAAAACAAAACCTCAGAAAGATGAATCCTCATATTGCACTATTGGTTAAAGAAGAACTCAAGAAGCTCCTCGATGCAGGATTTATAAGATCAATTGACTATGCCGAATGGATTTCCAATATTGTACCAGTAGCAAAACCAGACAAACGTGTAAGAGTATGCACTGATTTCAAAGATCTTAACAAAGCTTTCCCAAAGGATGACTTTCCGCTTCCAAGTATCGACACTATAGTTGATCTAACAGCAGGCCATGCCATGTACTCATTAATGGATGGTTTCTCGGGTTATAACCAAATCAAGATTGCACCAGAAGACCAAGATAAAACAGCTTTCACTTGTCCGTGGGGGACATATTGTTGGAATGTCATGCCTTTCGGCTTGAAAAATGCTGGAGCTACTTATCAAAGAGCTATGACTACGATCTTTCACAACATGATGCACACATTCATGGAAGATTATGTAGATGACATAGATGACATATTGGCAAAATCACACACCAGAGAAGGACACTTGGAGATACTATCTAAAATATTCACTAGATTGGAGAAATTCAAAGTTCGCTTAAACCCTAAGAAATGTGTTTTTGGGGTCACATCTGGAAAACTGTTAGGATATATTGTTTCAGAAAAGGGAATTGAAGTAGATCCTGCTAAAGTTCGTGCAATCATGGAGATGCCTCCCCCAAAGAACATTAGTCAGTTGAGATCCTTACAAGGGTGACTCCAGTCTATCCGCAGATTCATTGCACAATTGGCTGACAAAAGTCTACCATTTACATATCTCCTACATAAGAATGTTCCTTTTAGATGGGATGATAAATGTGAAATGGCATTTCAACAAATCAAGCAATACCTGATGAATCCACCAGTTCTTGTACCACCAAATCTAGACAAACCATTGATTCTGTATATTGCTGCTACCGAGACATCTTTGGGAGCATTATTAGCACAAGAAGACCATGAAGGGAAAGAACGGGCAATTTACTACATCAGCAGAACATTGACAAGTCATGAGCTTAGTTACACTTTCATTGAGAAGGCTTGTTTGGCAGTCGTCTTCGCTTCCCAGAAATTCCGACATTACATGCTAACTCATACAATTAAGCTTGTTTCCAAAATTGATCCACTCAAGTATCTACTAAGTAAAGCATCACTGACAGGAAGGTTAGCAAAATGGATCATGATTTTGAGTGAGTTCGACATCCACTATGTTGATCGCAAAGCAATCAAAGGACAGGTTATCGCCGATCAACTAGCAGACGCTCCTCTCCAAACAGAGCACCCTTTACACATTGAATTTCCAGATGCTGATGTCTTCACAGCAGACTTTTAAGCAGCCATGGTCCTTATACTTTGATGGTTCTTTCACTCAACATGGCTCGGGGGCAGGCATTCTCTTCATCACCCCTCAAGGGCATACCATTCCTAGGTCCTATAGGTTAATGTTTCCATGCACCAATAACATAGCCGAATATGAAGCGCTGATCACTGGACTGAAAACAGCATTGGAATGGAGGATTACCGAGCTACAAGTTTATGGTGACTCACAACTAGTCATTAATCAAATAAATGATGACTATCAGACTAAAGATGACAAGTTGTTACCATGTAAGAAGATGATTGATGACTTCAAGAAGTATTTTGTGGACATTCAGTTCACACAAATTCTGAGGATTGACAATAAAGCAGCCGATGCTATGGCTACGATCGCCTCATTGATACAACTCCCAGACAAACAGACTCGCTATGAATTTCTGGTGGAACAATTATTTACACCTGCCTATGACACACCTGAAAGCCAAATTATCTGCCACCTGGTAGGATCCGATTCACCCTGGTATGGCAAGATTTATGCATACCTAAAAGATGATATATTACCACCTGACTTGTCCCGCAACCAAAAACGTAACTTTATCCGACAATCCTCTCGATATACCCTTATCGCTAATACCCTTTATCACCGTGGTCTTGATGGTACTTTACTTCAATGTCTTGAACGTGACGAATCCGACAAAGCTTTACAAGAAGTTCATGGGGGCATTTGTGGTACTCATTCGAGTGGACTAACCTTATCCAAAAAATTGATCAGAATGGGTTACTACTGGCCTACAATGGAAAGGGAATCATTTACCTTTGCTAAAACATGCTCAAAATGTCAGATTCATGGGAATCTTATTCATGCTCCTGCACAAGAACTTCATTCATTTACACCCACCTGGCCATTCTCTCAATGGGGGTTAGATCTAGTGGGAAAAATTCATCCTTCTTCAAATGGGCATAAGTTCATTATCACAGTGACAGAATATTTCACTAAGTGGATTGAGGCAGTACCTCTCTCTAAAGTCACTGGAAAACAAATCTCATCCTTCATACTCAACTACATTATTTGTCGATATGGTATTCCTAATGCCATTATTACGGATAATGGTCATCCTTTCAAGAATCAGGATGTTGATGAACTTTGTGAAAGATTCCATATTCAGCACAGATATTCCACGCCTTACTATCCTCAAGGGAATGGCCAAGCAGAGGCCTCAAACAAGACTATACTAAAGATCTTGAAGAAGACTGTCAATGACTCATGGAAGGATTGGCATGTTCAACTCAATCCCGCCTTGTGGGCTTACAGAACTAGTGTCCGAACGCCAACAGGAGCAACACCTTTTGCCCTTGTCTATGGAGCAGAAGCCATATTGCCTTTAGAGGTAGAAATACCTTCATTAAGAGTATCATTAAAAGGTCTCATAACAGATAAGGAATACAGAGTTTCCCGACTCCAAGAGTTAGAACTTTTAGATGAAAAGAGACAAAGAGCAGCAGACCATTTGAAAGCGTACCAACAGATGATGTCTCGCAGCTATAATCACAAAGTCAAATACATTTGGTGGGTGATCTAGTTCTAAATTACAGCAGTAATCAACAAAGTGAGAGAGAAAAGAAGAAGTTTAAGACAAATTGGTTAAACCATTATGTGGTTAATGCAGTCCTCTGGGATCGAGCAGCCTGATTATCAGCATACAAAGGAGACCTATTGGATGAACCCATCAACAGTATACATCTTAAGAAGTATTATGTTTAAGTCAGAAAAAGTCCTGAAAAAATACAAAAATAGCAAAAAAAGTCCTAAAGAAATACAAAAACAGCAGAAAAAGTCCTGAAGAAATACAAAAAAAAGCAGAAAAAGTCCTAAAGAAATACAAAAACAGTAGAAAAAGTCCTGAAGAAATACAAAAAACAGCAGAAAAAGTCCTGAAGAAATACAAAAACAGCAGAAAAAAGTCTGAGAAGGAAATCAAAAAAAATCAAAACATTTCAAAAAATAAAAAATAAAAAAAAATCAAAGAGAATGTCATAGGGTGAAAACACGGCAAGCTTGAGCGATCTATTATTAAAATCAAAATAAATAAATAAATAAATAAATAAATAAATAAAAATGCAATAAATACAGATAGTGAAAATCTGGCAAACAGATGCTATCTGTATCTCTCCATCTATTAGTTCCTGTTTTGCACCTTATTTTTTTCAAAGCTTCCCTTTTTTCTACATCTTTTTCCGCATCTTGAGGTCATTAATCGCACCATCCTGCCGCCATTTGCCTAAAGAGTTAAAATGTCTTACTATGGCTTGATCGTTTGTACATATTCCTTTCCGCTAGTTGTGTCAATCAATAAGGCAGAAACTCAACTGGGGGCACTTAACTTTCAAAGCATACCAAGATAGCTAGACCATGACATAGCAATACGAGCATACCAACAAACAACAAACTCCTTTGTCAATGTTATCCAATCATGACACACTTTTTAGCAAGATATCATATCATTTGTCTATTGGATGATCCAAATATCTGAATAATGTATGCATTAACAGTATTACATGTTTGATTAAAATTTGTTTGATTTTCAATATCATTACTCGGAAGCATACTCAATGATGTATTGCACTAGAGTAGCAAGGAACGAGAATGATTTTTCTTTGTCTATTGTCTTGAGGTTAACAACCCAATCTGATGCAAATATGTCAAAGGACATGATGCTCAAAGCAAATATCATCGATGACAGTTCCAGATTTGCATCAGAATGGTGGTTAATCTTTGTCTGTTTATGCAAGAAATGCTCAGGTCATCTCGGTTCAATTATACCTCGATGCTTGTGTTCGCTTGCTATATCAAAATTCATGAAAGTTGTACTTTGGTCATCATTGGTGCTAATTTCCCCTCTAATGCTTGTACATACTTCCAATATTTTAAATGTTCTATGATGATTCAAGAAGACTTATAACAGGCTCAACAAACTGGTTAGTTTCATATAGTTGCATGTTCATTAGATCATTGTATACATCTGCATATTGGATTCATATCCGTATTTTGAAGGGCTGAATGAAGGTATTCAAATGGTTGTTATTAAGTTTTGACCTTTTCGTCGAGGACATTTGGACATTTAATTCATTGCATTCATTCATTTCATATCATCTTATCATTCTTCATTCATTTATCATTTTATCATTTCATATCATTACCATTAATATTTCCTTACCATTTACCATTTATCATTTCATTTTTCATTATCATTTATTCTTTATCATCCATTTATCATTTATCATTTCATTCATCATTTATTCTTTATCATCCATTTACCATTTTTTCATTTCATTTTTCATTATCATTTACCATTTATCATTCCATTAATCATTTACCATTTCATCATTCATTTTATCATCTCATACCGTTGCATTACCATCCACATTTATCATTTTATTATCATGTTACCATTTTACATATCATTTTACCATATTACCATTCATACCATATTCATTTTCTACCATATCACGATGCATTTCATACATGGAAAATTCAAAAAGAAATTAACATCTCACATATATACATACATCATCACAAAATCATTGCATACACATCATAATCACTGGATCATCCTGCATTATATGGATTAGTCCACACATGTAATAAAAGCATATCAAAATCCATCTCATAACATACATGCATAAACATCATATCCATATCATATCATAAATGCACGAACATAACATCATCCGAAATACTGCCACTGCATATCATCACTCATCAAAATAATACAAATGTCCAAATGTCCAATGAAACTAATAAAAGGTCAGAACATAAATACATCATACATGATCAAAACATAGTATACATAATGAATCAAGCCCCAAAATGGCTAACTGGTCGATGCCCCTGACGGAGCTGGTCCAGAAGGAGGTGGCCTGCCGCTGGTCCCTGCATCAGGATCCCGTCGAGGCCTGCTAACCTCTCTGCCGTGTGTCGATGTCCGGGATCGGGTCCTCGTCTGGCTGTGTGATCTGGGATATGGCTCTCGCCGCTCAGGAGGGCATAGCTCCTTGTAATGAACTCTGTAGTACTCTACCTCTCTGGCTGCCTCGAATCCTTCTGCAATGGCCTCTCGTAGGGATGTACTCTCTACGGTACCCATCAACCTCTGAGCTACACCCTCAGCCTCCTGTGCCTGCCGTCTAAAGGCATCCCTCTCCGCTACTAACTGTGCCACCTAAGGATCCGGGGCAGGCATCTGAACCTGTACCTGTGCCTGCGCCTGTGCCTGAGCCTGTGCCTGTGCAAGTTGTGCCTGTAACTGCACTATCATGCTCTATGCCTGCACCAACTGACTCTGAAGTTGTGCCTGCTTCCCCTGAAAGGTCTGTACCTGACCCGGCAATGCATCTATCTGTGCCTGCTGGGACGAGGATGTCACCCTAATCACCGTCTGTGGCCTGGCACCAGATCTGGACCGCCCAGGAATCTGTACTCTGCCGAGACTGTCTAGTATCTGCTATCTCTGCTCATCCCCGTCATCTCCATCATCTCTGTCCTCTGAGCTGCTCTCCTCCTCCCCGGCTCCACTCTCGTCGCTCTCCTCTCCCTCCTCCTCCTCTCCACCCATAGCCTGCTCCCCTCCACCCATAGCCTGCTCTCCACCTGCCACACCCCCCTGTATCCCTGCTCCTGGCTATGGGACTACTCTGATAGCCCGTGCCTCTT
>VDFB02049217.1:15673031-15756061 GCA_007258455.2 Sequoia sempervirens | reverse complement strand
TAGAAAATAATTCAAGTAGAGTACTAGAGCAGAAAAAAGTTTTGAATTGTTGAAGCAGAAGGTGATAGAGCAACCTATTCTAGCCCTCCCATATTTTAACAAGGTGTTTCAGGTGGATTGTGATGCCAGTGGTTGTGCCATTGGAGCAGTGTTAAGACAAGAAGGTAAGCCCATTGCCTATTTCAGTGAAAAGTTAAATGATGCCAAGAGAAAGTATTCTGTATATGATCAGGAATTTTATGCAATAGTTCAAGCATTAAAAAAATGGAGAGGACAATAGTTTGTTACTGTCGTAAGGAATTTATTCTATATACCCATCATCGCCCTGGCAAAGCAATCTAAATATCGTGGAAAATTAAATCGGCGGCATATGAAATGGGTAGAGTTTTTGTAGAGTTATACCTTTGTTTTGAAACATAGGAGTGGGAAGTCAAATAGGGTTGTAGATGCCCTAAGTAGGAGGCATACATTGATGACAAAGATGCAGATTGAAGTGGTTGGGTTCAATGAACTTAAGACACTATACAGAAGATCCTGATTTCGCAGAGGCTTGGAAAGCTTGCAAAGGAACCTGTTACAGTGGACAGACAAGGTGGCTGGATTTCATAATCCGTGATGGCATGTTATTTAAGGGAAGTCAATTGTGTATCCCGAGGATTTCATGAGGGAGAACTCGAGCAAAAGGAGAAGCATAGTGAGGAATGGCATTTGGTCAGGATAAGACCATTGCCATTATCGTGAGCATTATTATTGGTCTTAGTTGTCACAGGATGTGAAGAAGTTTGTACAAAGCTATAGGGTATGTCAGATGGCTAAAGGAGTGAGCCAGAATGCAGGCTTATATCAGCCCTTACCTGTACCAGAGAGGCCATGGGAGGATATAAGTATGGACTTTGTTCTTGGTTTGCAAAGGACAAAATGAGGGAATGATTCAATCTTTGTGGTGGTTGATAGGTTTTCGAAGATGGCACATTTCATTCCATGTCAGAAGACCCATGATGCAGTCCACATTGCTGACTTGTTCTTCAAAGAGGTGGTGAGGTTACATGGTCTGCCAAAGAGTATTATCTCAGATCGTGACACCAAATTTGTGGGGTACTTTTGGAGGACCTTATGGAAGAAGCTAAAGACGAAGTTAAAGTTCAGTTCTGCACACCATCCACAAATAGATGGGCAGACAGAGGTTGTTAACATGAGTCTGGGTAACCTACTGAGATGTTTGGTAGGAGATAAACCCATGGGATGGGACTTGATCTTACCCCAGGCAGAATTTTCTTACAACAATTCTATCAACAGAAGCACTGGTAGATCACCGTTCCAGATTGTGTATGGAGGTAGCCCCAGAATAGCTCCAGAATTGAGGAAGATGGACCAAGAGAAGAGAATAAGTGCTGAAGCCGAAGATTTTGCAGAGCACATCAAGAATATACATGAGAAGGTATGAGAACACATTAATAAGATGAATATGCAATATAAGGCTAAGGTAGATCAAAAAAGGAGGAATAAGGAGTTTCAGATTGGCGATGAATTAGTGGTCCACTTGAGAAAAAAAAAGGTTTCTTGTGAGAATCTATAACAAATTGAAGATGAAAAAATTAGGTCCCTGTAAGATTTTGAAGAAGCATGATTCAGGGAATGCATATGAGGTAGAGTTGCCTAATGGAATCAACATTTCCCCCGTGTTCAACATTTCAGATTTGACAAAGTATCATGAAGGTGGAATGGAGGACGCACCAGCAATAGGGCAGTATGGCATTCCAACACCTACTTCAAAAAGGGAGGAGATTGAAGCAATCTTGGATAGTCGTGTAGGAAGGAGTACCAGAAATAGGCAGTATGAAGAATATCTGGTGAAATGGAGAGGAAGGCCTATGGAAAATTCATCCTAGCTATCTAAGGAAGTGGTTTACTATTTGGGTTTTCCTCAACCATCTGAGACATGATGGGTCACTTCTCAAATTACCCTGGGTCTCTAATGCAGGAGCATCCAGTGGTGTAAGGGCAATGTTGCATCACCCAAAAATAGTTAAATTTCAAGTTTCTCAATTTTTAAATTTTTTTACATTTTTGGATACCCTTTTCGTCATAATGAAATTCCCAATTTACAGTTTTTATTTTGTATTTCTGGGTTGAAAGATATTGCAGTTTTAGTTTCCCAGATTTGTACCTAAAAATCTTCCTAGTTAGATTTGAGGCACTTAGAGTTTCCGGAATGGCCCTGAAACTTTCTGAAATTACCATAGCTAATTTTGAACGCGTTATTGACTTCGAGACCTTTCCAATGATTCAAACGATTCGCAAATCGGAGTCCTGGATCAAAAGTTATGGCCCCGGGAAGTTGGCACACTTTCTAGAAGATACAATTGCAAATGTTCTTTTGAAATTTGAACTTCAAGTTGTAATTTTTCGATGCCAAACCGCCTAAACTCAAATTTGAATGTTGTTTTGGTTCCAAACTAAAAAGGAGCTCTATTTATGGGCGGGTTTCTAATTTTTGGGTAATTTTTTGGGGGACAAGCTCGCATATTGCGAAAGGGTGATTTTGTAGCTTTCTGTAGCTTGCATGTGTTGTAGAACTTGGGGATTTGAGATCCTCTGCGTGTAAGAAGCTCCATTTTCTGAATAATAAAATTATTCTCTAGTTTGTGGGTTATTTTCTATGTCTTGGACTGCGCCCTCATCAATATGTCATGACCTAAGACTTGAGAGACCTTGGGGTAGTTTTCAACAACTTGTTGTTGGAGATTTCCTTTCAAGAGAGGTAGCATACTTGTGTGTTGCCTGTGTTGAGAAGGTGCAAAAAAACCCATAAAAAATTACCTTGTCACTTATCAAACCAATGGAAAACTCTAAGATTGTACTCCACAAGGATAGATATTTGTATTCTTATCATCATACCTGTATACACATAAAAATGGTCATGTCTATAATCCTGACAATTAATTAAATATTTATTATTTAATTAATTTTTCTAAAAATCCTCTACATATGATTAAATTTAATTAATTTAATTATATTGTTCATTCATCTTATTCTTCTTTCGTAATTAAATAAATTTATTTTATTTAATTATTTTCATATGTCCACTTAATTAATTAAATAAATACATTTTATTTATTTAAATTAATTATCACTATTTAAATTTAAATTAAATCTTTCAATTTAATTAAGTTTAAATATTTCTATTTCTTCTATTTTAAATTCTTTTTCTAATTAATTAAATATTTCATTTAATTAATTTCATAAAAGTGATTTAATTAAATAAACCTTATTTAATTAAAGGATCTTGTGCTTTCTTTCTAAATCACAATTAGATATTTTATTTAATTGTGAAATCTTCTGTTTTCTTCTCATATCATAATTAAATATTTTATTTAAATATGAGATTTTCTGTTTTTTTCAAAAATCCTAATTAAAGCTTTCTTCTACTTTAAAAGCTTAATTAAAAATTTCATTTAATTGAGAAAAAGCTGAATATCATCCACAAATAAATAATTGAATCTTTAATTCATTATTTATCAGCTTTTAAATCTTTCTTTTATCTTTTTAAAGAAAGATGACTTCTTATCTTCTTATCTTTTTCTCTTTCATAAAAATAGAAAAAATCTTGTTTTCAAGTTTTCTTCTATTTTCTCTTCAGTTTCATCCTTCTTCAGCCATTTGATCTGCCAAGAATTATCACAACCGTCAATCAAGACAACCAATCAGAATCATTTGAAAAACTCTATAAATACCTGTGTGAATCCAAGCATTGGTAATAGGCAATTAATTAGAGTTCATGCATTTAATTCATTTAGTATTCTCATATCATAGCATCATGTTTATTTCAATCATCTTAGTCTTATTTCATATCATAGCTTAATCTTGCATCATGCATCATATTTGAATCTCGTTCTTTAGGAAGACAATTTGTTGAGCCTAGCCTACAAATCTGAGAGCAAAAGCTGGAATCAACAAAAACACTGAAGATAGAGGACAATAGGATGACAATTGAAGCGGAATATTGAGTTTGCATTTATTTACCTTTTTATGTTCTGTTTTGATATAATGTCTTATTGGTGTGCTTGAATAGTATTTATTTCAAATCATTTACGTATATTATTTTCGATCACACACTAGGTACCCATGTCATCATCTAATTAGTTAAATAAATCTTATTTATTTGACTAATTTCATTTATTCCCTTCCTATGTATAATTCATCAATTCCTCTAATGTTAATTAAATAATTTATATTATTTAATTAATAAAATCATTTCTATTATTTAATTAATTAAATCATTTATATTCATTCTTCTAATGTTAATTAAATAATTTATAGTATTTAATTAATGAAATCATAAATCCAACATTAATTAAATAAATCAAATATTTATTTAATTAATAAAGTCTTAAAAATATCTTCTCGCTTTCTTTCCAAAATTGAAACTCATGTGCATCTAATTAATTTATTTAATTAGATAATTCATCAATTATCCTTCTCATATTTTTTAGGATTTATTTTCTTTAAAAGAGAATCAAAATCTTTCTATCTTTTCACATCTTATCTTATCTTGTTTTAATTCCTTTAAAACAATAAATCAAAATCTTTCTATCTTTTGAAAATCTTATCTCATCTCATTGTATTTCCTCTTTTGTCGAAAATCAAATCCTTATCAATCTTATCAAATCTTATCTCTGTCCACATCGAAAATCTATAAATCAAACCTTTCATAGGCCATTTGGATCGAATCTTCATTCATCCTTATGCTGTCAAAATCATTCTTCTGTCTTAAATCGAATCTTCATACATCCTTATGCTGTCAAAATCATTCTTTTGTTGTAAATCGAATCTTCAGACATCCTTATGCTATCAAAATCATTCTTCCATCGAATCTTCAGACATCCTTATGCTGTCAAAATAATTCTTCAATCGTCATCTATCATCTTCATCACATCTCTATGCTGCAGAATTGAGCAACCAACATTCCTCCAACAATCAACCTTTGAAATCTTGCATCCTTGTGTAGGTGGAGAAGAGCCATGGAGATCAATCAACACTAGTTTGAAAATCGGTTTGCAGTTTCTTTGTTTACTATTTTTATTTTTCATTCTAGTTTGTACTTCATGGTGCTTGATAGGATTTAATTTGTTTATTGTCTTCAATACATTTAAACTCTTTGGATTATCTACCTATCTACATTTCTGGCGCCCACCGTGGGGCCTATGCCCCCATTTTAGACTTCTTTCTTGCAGGTTTTCTTGCAGGTTTTCTTACAGGTTTTCTGACATTCGGCAGCGCATCTGGGAGATCCAATTTTTTTTTGTTTTGTAGGTACTTTAGCGCATCTGAGGACTGTTTCGGCGCATATGGAAATTTATGAAGAGCATTTAGGAAACACAGTGGCGCATATGGTAATTTTTGAAGAGCACATAGGAGTTTAATTACCACATATAGGACATCATTTAGTACATTCAAATCTATTTCAGAAAAATTTAAAAAAAAATTTGCATTTTAGTTTAGCGCATCTAGTGTCTTTTCTTGTGCATTCGGGTTCTGTTCTCGCGTATCCGGGTTCTATTTTTGCGCATCTAGGTTCTGTTATTATGCATACGGGTTCTGTTCTTGCGCATCCGACTTCTGTTTTTGAGCATTTGGGTTCTGTCATTGAGCATTTGGGTTCTGTTTTTGCTCATCTGGGTAACAGAGTTGCGCATCTGGGTGTAACAGAGATTCTGAGTCTGACGCCTTCTGCAGAATTTTTTTTTTTCCTTTTTCTTGCTGGATTTAAAATGAATCAATCTAGGGTAGCCACCACATCTTTATCATGCAGTTAAAATGAACCCCATGTCTGTTGTGAAGCAAAATCTTCACTTAGATTAAATCATTTTTGATTTTGGTGCACCTAAAATGAATCTGTCTACTCTTCTTGACTATGTTTGAAAGTGGTAGGTGACTATGCTCTCACCTTATGCAAACTAGGTGATTAAAAAAATAGACCCACTTTTTCCCTGTGTAACCTTGACTTGATAATCGAATTATCCTCTCCCCTTGCACACTTGTGCGATCCTGGGTGTAAGAGAAATGGTTATTAACTCTAGAAATTGGGCCTGCTTGGGGATTTCATCACCTTAACGTGACTCAAACCGGCAACGGAGCTAAGGCCAAGCTACCCCCGACCAGTATATAAATGTAAACCTTAAGGGAAAACCTAAGGTTGCTTGTGCGGATGTGTCATACGGACAGAGTTGTACTCCCTTAAACCCTGTTGAGCTTAACCTCTTTATTCTGGAGTGCCACCTTAATGGTGATTAATCTCTTGCCCCATGTATGGCCACTCGAACGGGGGTCTTGAACTAAATACCATTGTTTAGAAAGCCAAAAATCTTCTATCTACTAGTCCAGCACCGGTCGGTGTGAAGCCTTCCACATTTTCGCAGTCTTTAGTAGAGGTGATCAATCTTCCATGGGAGTTTCATGGGGGTTGGAAGCTTGGTTGGCCTGAGAAGAGAGTGCACTATAAGGGGGAGCCCGTGCAGCCAAGCTTCTGAATTCACACGCTATTGATATGTGGTTGGGGAAACCCACGTGGAATCTAGCGGATATTGTCTTGGCCTAACTTAAGTTGTGCTTGTCTTATTTTGTGCTTGGTTACGATCAACTTAAATCAAATTGTTTGTTGTGTTTTCAAGAACATTAATTCAGATAAAGGATCATCCAAAACAAACACGAAAAAAAAAAAAACTTCAGCTAAAAATTTTCAAAATTGGTAAAAAAATTGTCTTTGGAAAACTGTTTTAGCGCATCTAGGAAAAACTATAGCGCATATACAATCTGTTCTGGCGCATCCACTTCCTGGTTCGACTCATCTGAGTCATTTTCTAGCGCATTTAGGGACTATTTTAGCACATATGCTTCTTGGTTTAGCGCATACAAGGTCTGTTTCTGCGCATTCAAGGTATTCTGTAGCATATTTGACTTTTTCTCCAGCGCATATACCTCTTCCTACAGCGCATTTAGGGAACAAAATAGCGCTTTTAGGTTGCTGTCAAAATTTTACACAAGCCCGAATCTCTGACATTTCTCTCCCATGTTGAGGAAGTGGAAATCAACCAAGTTCATCAAGAAATCAATCTTCAATAGGATCAAGAAGCCCAAAATGAACTTAAGTTACAAGAAAACTTTAGACCGCAGAGAATTTTTGTATAAGAGTCGACACGTCTTGCTTCATTATCGCAAATTTCTCCATAGATACCAAGACTACATTAGAGGATTCACTGATGATTACGCTGTAGAACCTTTAGCTACTCAGGCTTATTATCAAATATTAGTGTTATCTCAACATCACAATCTTAATCAACCTCTTGAGTTTGAGAATATACCACAACATTCGATTGAATATTCAACGCATCCTAGTCAAATCCTTCAGTGACCTTTGATCATATCATAGGATTCCTTTCATATGCCTATTTTTACAAGATCTCAATACAACAAACTAGGAGAAAAGTCTCAACGAAAAACTCTTACCCATAACATTCAAGAAGAAGGTGAACGTGGTAATCCTCATTTTAGTGTGAATCGCAATCCTCTTGTCAGTGACAACAATATGGCTGATAGAGAAGTAAATCCATTTCATAAGTACAAAGACATGAACAAAACTCTCGTAGATAGTGATGATGAGCAAGAGGAAGAACTTCACATTAGAGAGGTTGAACAAGACCCCAAGTTTCTTAAAGCCATAGAAAAGATCCTGCAACGTGACAAAGAAAAATATTTTCTCTTCCTAGCCGATCAAGGAGCTAAACTGCCTAAGCATTTTGATACTGAGAAATTAAAGAGCAAAGAAGAAGAAACATCCCCATCTGATCTTACTGCTCTTACTCAACAATTTAAGGCACTCCAAGGACAAATCAAAGAGTTACAAGGGGGGACCACAACAAAGAAATACACTCTTGATGACATATGTCCTTATCCTTTTGATAGAAGTCTCAATATGATTCCATTTCCTAAACATTGTGAAATTCCCAAATTTGATCGTTATAAATGGAAATCGGATCCAATTGATCACATAAGAGACTTCTGAAACATGACTTTAGAATTTTCACATGAAGACACTTACTTGCTGCGATTGTTCCCTAGGAGCCTTGGAGTTAACTCTATGGAATGGTTATCTAAGATTACACCTCCTGTTCAAACATTTGAGGAATTGATCAATTTGTTCATAACACAATACACCTACAACATCCAACACCAAATCACCATGATTGATCTTTGCAAGGTTGCACAAAAACCTGGTGAACCTTTCACTACCTTTCTTCAAAGATGGAGAAGAATGTTTGCTAGGTACCCATGGCATGTTCCTAAAAAGGAAAAAATGGTTACTTTCATCAATAGCCTAAATTCAGAAATGAGCTATCGCTTAAATCTACATTGTCCACCTTCCTTTGAGAAATTGATTGAGGATGCCATCACAATTGAAGGTGCTTTGGTCAAAAGAGGGACAATAAAACTTGACAGGGACAACCCTAGCTCATCTAACCATTATAACAATCAAGACAAATCTAAATTTTGGACTCGCAACAAAAACATTGTAAATGATGGTGTTGTAGATGAAAATCATGTCTTGACTAAGCCGTTTGTTCTAAGTACTCCAAATACTCCTCGTAACAATAATTACAATAATGTCAATTCTGTCACGAATCAAGGAAACAATCTTCCCCCTCCAAAGAACAACATGAATCAAATTCCTATTCCAAATCAGGGGACTGTCAACAATCAAAATTACCGTGGAAACAACAACAACAATAACACCTTAGGGAATACCTCAAACACAAACCCACAACGCTTTTCATTCTTCTCTAGTAGAAGAACTTTCACTCCACTAGGAAAATCCTTGGAATCTACTTTTAAAGAGGTTATGGAAAAAAATGTCCTTACTTTACCACCTCAACGCAATTATGAACCTAGTGTAAAACCTCCATCATGGAATGAAGCTTATTATTTTGATTATCATACGTGTAGAGGTCATCATACAAACAACTGTCAAGCTTTGAAGCATGCTATTCAAGACCTAATTGACAATGGCATTATCACAGTAGAAGGACAACAAAAATCTAATGAAGATCACCAAGCATTTCACAACCCTTTACCAAATTATCAAAAGGGAGAGTCTTCTGACAAAAATGTGAATCAAATCGATGACACTGTAATCTGTCACCTCTATACAGACGATGAGCGAGTCAACGTTATAAAAATCAATGAGAAAATAGACAATGGACAAGTTAATGTCACAACGAGAGCACAAGCTAAAGTTGTCTTGAAGGGTGCCTCTTTGAAATCCACTGAGACCTTCCCTCAACATCGATATGACTTAGTTAACCAACTTCGAAAAACTCTGGCCCAAATTTCCATTTTAGAACTCCTGAAGATTTCTCTTGCACATAAGGAAATTTTAGACAAGGCCCTTTTTGAAACAACTGTATCCACGGATTTGGATGTGAACCGATTTCAAGCCATGGTAGGACATTTGTCCTCACCTACATGTCTTTCATTTTCAGAAAAAGATGATGTTTCCATGACTCATCCCCACAATTCATCATTATACTTAGAGGTCATGATCCATAAGTTCCATGTTAAACATGTTCTAATAGATGGAGGGGCTGGTTTAAATATATGTACTTTGAAAGTGGTTCAATCTTTAGGATTTTCAGAGGACTCCATTGATCCTAGAAGGAAGATTACTATAAAAGCCTATGATGATGAGGAGAGAACACCTAAAGGTCTAATCATGGTACCAATCAGAGTGGGACCTATTATCAAAAATACCTTTTGTCAAGTTTTAGACTGAGATCTTGCATACAACATCTTGTTGGGTCGTCCTTGGATTCATGAAATGTAAGCTGTTCCATCCACTTACCATCAATGTCTTAAGTTTCCATATGATGGATAGGAAATCACTATATCAGCTGATAATTCAAACACCCAAACTTGTGCCAATGTCAAAGCTAATCAGGATACTTTGGTTCCAAACAATCGAGAAGCGCTTGCTAATACTTCTCCTAAGAATGATACACAAATCAGTCAATTAGCCAAAAGCTTTGACAAGAAACTAAAGTTCAAGGAAAGTGGAGTTGGGGAATATTCTCTTTGTCTTGCTAATCTACCTACATCTCCTCGATCACATGGACAACCTTCTATTACACAACAACATATATCAGTAGCATCAACATCAGCACAAATACAAACAGAGCCAACTACCAAGTTCAATGGACAATTTATCAAAGAAAAATTCCCCATGGGGGATCCTGAGGATACAACAATTCTGAATTGGCTTTATAAGGATGAAGATGAAACAGTTCTAAATGTCATCTTACCAACTGACAGATATGGGAAAGGGTATTCCATCATGCAGAAGATGGGCTATGACAATGGCCCTATTGGAAAAAGAAAAGAAGGCGTAGTTGAGCCTATCCATCTTCCAGGGCTTGCCGCATATGATAAAACTGGACTAGGCTATGACTCTACCCCATCCAACCAATCACAGGGTAATGTTTTTACACTGCAAGAAGGTTCTGATAAAAAAGAGGCATGTTTGGCATCAATCCTGAATTTCATAGAAAATAACTCTGATACAGATTCTGCTAAATATGAATGGGATACTATCCATGATGATGAATTTTGGAGAGACAAAGAGGTAGATGTCATACACAAATGTACACCAACTTTAATCAAAGGAGAAGGTTCAGGGTCCCAACCACAAGAATCTGAACTACAAAGCAACTATGAGTCTAGTGATACTGAGTCAGATCTTAACAAACAAGACTATCAGGAGAATAGTACCATCAATGATTTACCTCATGCCTCAGATCCTACTGATAACTCTGTTTGACCCTAACCATCACCGATTTCACACGACCAAATGACTTGTTACCTTTGATCCATCCTGATCTCATTGACTGGGATCTAACTAAACCTATTGACTTGCCTATTTTTCCAAATGATGAAGCTATCATAAACTTCCTTTCCGCAGATGATGTAAATGATTGTTCCACTAGCAATTTTCGGTATGAAGTCTTTAATCAGGAGAGTGTCAAGTCTCCTAGCTGCAAAAATGAAAATAAATAAAAATGATCTAGTGGTGAAAACCAGAATCTGGTAGTACTAGATTAGACAAAAGATAAAATAAAGAGTGCATCAGATGGTGAAAACCTTTTCAAGGCACTAGCTGATGGGAAAATTGACACTCTCCCAGAGCACTATCATGAGTGATCGCCCATCTTGATCGAGCCTACAAAGGAAATCAATATTGAAACAACAGATAATCCAAGGATTCTACAGGTAGCTGAATCAATGACAGATAATGAAATCCAAGGGTTCATGAAATTTCTCAAAGAAAATCAAGTCAATTTTACTTGGTCTTATGCAGACATGCCAGGCCTTGATCCTAATCTCATAATGCATCATTTGTCTATCAAACTAGGAGCTAAACTAGTGAAACAAAAACTTAGAAAGATGCATCCTCACATTGCACTACTGGTTAAAGAAGAACTCAAGAAACTCCTAGATGCAAGATTTATAAGATCAATTGCCTATGCAGAATGGATCTCCAATATTGTCCCAGTAGCAAAGCCAGATAAACGCATTAGAGTGTGCATTGATTTCAGAGATCTTAACAAGGCCTACCCTAAGGATGATTTTCCACTCCCAAGCATTGACACTATAGTTGATTTAACAGCTGGCCATGCCATGTATTCATTAATTGATGGTTTCTCTGGTTACAACCAAATCAAGATTGCACCAGAAGACCAAGAGAAAACAACTTTCACTTGTCCGTGGGGAACATACTGTTGGAATGTCATGCCTTTTGGTCTAAAGAATGCTGGGGCTACTTATCAAAGAGCTATGACTACGATCTTTCATGACATGATGCACACATTCATGGAAGATTATGTGGATGACATATTGGTAAAATCATACACCAGAGAAGGACACCTGGAAATACTGTCAAAAATATTTACCAAATTGGAAAAATTCAAAGTTCGCCTAAATCCCAAGAAATGTGTTTTTGGGGTCACATCTAGAAAAATTTTAGGATATATTGTTTCAGAAGAGGGAATTGAAGTAGATCCTGCTAAAGTCCAGGCAATCATGGATATGCCTGCCCCAAAGAACATCAGTCAATTGAGATCATTACAAGGGCGACTTCACTCCATAAGAAGATTCATTGTGCAATTGGCTGAGTTTCACACATCTCCTGCATAAGAATGTTCCTTTTAGATGGGATGACAAATGTGAAATGGAATTTCAACAAATCAAGCAGTACCTGATGAACCCACCAGTTCTTGTACCACCAAATCTAGACAAACCATTGATCCTGTAAATTGTGGTGACCAAGACATCCTTGGGGGCATTATTAGCACAAGAAGACCGTGAAGGAAAAGAACGTGCAATCTATTACATCAGCAGAACACTAACAAGTCATGAAATTAACTATACTTTCATTGAGAAGGCTTGTTTAGCAGTAGTCTTTGCTTCACAGAAATTTCGACATTACATGTTAACTCATACAATCAATCTTATTTCAAAAATTGATCCACTCAAGTATCTACTAAGTAAAGAATCACTAACAGGAAGGTTAGCAAAATGGGTCATGATTTTAACTGAGTTTGACATCTACTATGTTGATTGCAAAGAAATCAAGGGACAAGTTATCATTGATCAACTAGTAGACACTCCTCTACAAACAAAGCACCCCTTGCACATTGAATTTCCAGATGCCAATGTTTTCACTACAGAATCTAAGCAGCTATGGTCCTTATACTTTGATGGTTCTTTTACTCAACATGGATCAGAGGTCGGCATTCTCTTTGTCACCCCTCAAGGACATACTATTCCCCGATCATATAGGCTAATGTTTCCATGCACCAATAACATAGCCGAATATGAAGCACTAATCACTGGACTAAAGACCGCATTAGAATGGAGGATTACCGAGCTACAAGTTTATGGTGACTCACAGTTAGTCATTAACCAAATTAATGATTATTATCAGACTAAAGATGAAAAATTGTTGCCATACAAAAAGATGGTCGATGACTTTAAGAAGTACTTTGTGGACATCCAGTTCACACAAATTCCAAGGCTTGATAACAAAGCAGCTGACGCTATGGCTACAATCGCATCATTGGTACAACTCCCAGAAAAATAGACTCGCTATGAATTTCTGGTGGAACAATTATTTACACCTGCTTATGACACACCCGAAAGCCAAGTTATCTGCCACTTGGTGGGATCCGATTCACCCTGGTATGGTAAGATTTATGCCTACCTAAAAGATGACATTTTACCACCTAATTTATCCCATAACCAAAAATGTAACTTTATCTGACAATCCTCTCGATATACCCTTATCGCTGATACCCTTTATCACCGTGGTCTTGATGGTACTTTACTTCGATGTCTTGAACGTGATGAATCCGACAAAGCTTTACAAGAAGTTGATGGGGGAATTTGTGGTACTCATTCGAGTGGACTAACTTTATCCAAGAAATTGATTAGAATGGGTTATTACTAGCCTGCGATGGAGAAGGAATCATTCACTTTTGTTAAAACATGCTCAAAATGTCAGATTCATGGGAATCTTATTCATGCTCCTGCACAAGAACTTCACTCGTTCACAACAACCTGGCCATTCTCTTAATGGGGGTTAGATCTAGTAGGAAAAATTCATCCTTCATCTTCAAATGGGCATAAGTTCATCATCACGGCGACAAAATATTTCACTAAGTTGATTGAGGCAGTACCTCTATCTAAAGTCACTGGAAAAGAAATTTCATCCTTCATACTCAACTACATTATTTGTCGGTATGGTATTCCTAATGCCATTATTACAGATAATAGTCAACCTTTCAAGAATTAGGATGTTGATGAACTTTGTGAAAGATTCCATATTCAGCACAGATATTCAACGCCTTACTATCCATAAGGGAATGGACAAGCAGAGGCCTCAAACAAGACTATACTAAAGATTTTGAAGAAGACAGTAAATAATTCAGGGAAAGAATTGCATGTTCAACTCAATCCTACTTTGTGGGCTTACAGAACTAGTGTCTGAACGCCAACGGGAGCAACACCTTTTGCCCTTGTTTATGGAGCAGAAGCCATATTTCCTTTAGAGGTTGAAATACCTTCACTAAGAGTATCACTAAAAGGTCTCATAACAGATGATGAATATAGAGTTTCACGACTACAAGAGTTAGAACTTCTAGATGAAAAGAGACAGAGAGCAGCTGACCATTTGAAAGCATACCAACAGATGATGTATCGTAACTATAATCACAAAGTAAAGCCACGTACCTTTCAGGTGGGTGATCTAGTTCTGAAAGAGAACCCATGCAATCAACAAGACAGAGAAAAGAAAGGAAAGTTTGAACCAAATTGGCTAGGCCCTTATGTGGTTATTACAGTTTATGGTTCAGGAGCATACAAGTTATCAATGCCAGAAGGGGACCTGTTTGACGAACCCATCAATAGCATGCATCTTGAGAAATATTATGTTTAAGTCAGAAAAATTCCTGGAAAAAATTTAAAAAACAGCAGAAAAAGTCCTGAAAATTTTCAAAAAACAGCAAAAAAGGTTCTGAAAAAATTCAAAAAACAGCAAAAAAAGTCCTGAAAAAATTCAAAAACAACAGAAAAAGGTCGAAAAATTCAAAAATAGCAGAAAAAGTCCTAAAAAAAAAAAATGTCATAGGGTGAGAACTTGGCAAACAAGCAGTCTATTGACAGAAAAATACAAAAAAATCAAAAAGAAATCAGAAAAATGCAATAAATACAGATAGTGAAAATCTGGCAAATAGATACTATATGTACCTCTCCATTTATTAGTTCCTGTTTTGCACTTTGGCTTTTTAGCTTTCTTTTTTGTCGCATCTTTTTTGGCATCTTAGGGTTATAATCGCATCATCCTGTAGTCATTTGCCTAGAGTGATAAAACATCTTACCATGGCTTGATTATTGTACATATTCCTTTTCACAAGTTGTGTTAGTAAACGGGGCAAAAACTCAACTGGGGGCACTTAACTTTTAGAGCATACTAAAATGGCTAAACAATGTCATAAAAATCCTATCATGTAAACAAACAACCAACTCATGTGAAACCTTATCCGATCATCGAGCCTCATCATGAACAATTTTCAGCAGATATCATATAATTGTCTATTGGATGATCCAAAAATCTGAATAATGTATGAAATAACAGTATTACATTTTGAATAAAGGTTGTTTGATTTTTGATATCATTACTCTGGAGCACACTCAATGATGTACTGAACTAGAGTGGCAAGGAACAAGAATGGTTTTTCTTTGTCTACTGTCTTGTGGTTAATGGTCAATCTGATGCAAATATGTCACAGGACATGATTACCAAAGCAATATCATTGAGGACAGTTCCACATTTGCATCAGAAGGGTGGTTAATCTTTGTCTATTTATGCAAGATATGCTCAGGTCATCTCAGTTCAATTATACCTCGATGCTTGTGTTCGCTTGTTATATCAAAAATCATGAAAGTTGTACTCAGGTCATCATTGGCACTAATTCCCCCTCTAATGCTTGTACATACTTCCAACATTTTTAAATGCTCTATGATGATTCAAGAAGGCTTATAACAAGCTCAACAAATTGGTTAGTTTCATTTAGTTTCATATTTGTTAGATCATTGTATATATCTGCATATTGGATTCACATCAGTGTTCTGAAAGGCTGAATGAAAACATTGATGGTTGCCATGTAGTTTTGAAATCTTTGTGAAGGACATTTGGACATCTCATTCATTCTCATTTCGTCATCATCATTCATCATTTCTTTCATTATCATTCCATCATTATCATTATTGTTATCATCATCATCATCATTCTCATTTCTCATTCATTATCATTTTACTATTATCATTATCATTTATCATTCATTATCATTTTATTAATATCATTATCATTTATCATTCATTATCATTTTATTATTATCATTATCATTTATCATTCATTATCATTTTATCATTCAGTATCATTTTATCATTATCATTCTCATTTCTATTTCATCATTTTATCATTCAGTATCATTTTATCATTCATTATCATTTTATCATTCATTTCCCTTTCTCATTATCATTATCATTATCATTTATCATTATTATTTCTATCATTAGATCCTTATCCTTTATCATTTCATACCATTATTTTCACAATATTATCATTATTTCATATCATTGATCATTTTTCAAATACTATTATCATTACTTTTTCTTTCATATCATTATCGTTCATCATCCCATTATCATTTTATCATTTATCATTTGCTATTATTTATCATCATCATCTCATATCATTTCATTACCATTTCACTCATTCATCATTTCATTTTTCATCACATTTCCATTTTCATTACATAAACATTACCAAACATATCCTTTATCTTTTCATCATTATCATTATCAGTATCACATTCATTATCTACCATTTCATATCATAATTTCACAATACATTTCATACACATACTATTCATTTCTACATTTGACAAAAATCAAAAATCAACAACTCATATTTACATTATCACAAATCATTGCATCTACATCCTAGATCATCCATTTGCATCATAAGATCAGTCTGCAAAAACAATAAAAACATATCAAAATCCATCTCATATCATACATGCATACAAGTAGCATCCATATCACATAAAAAATGCACAAACATGTCATCATCAAAAACATCGCCGTTGCATATCATCACTCATCAAAATAATACAAATGTCCAATATCCAATGAAACTAAAAAGTTCAAAACATGATACATGAGATATGATCAAAACTCAATATACATGTCCTACATATGTGCAAAATATATCAGTCCCAAACAACTAGCTGGTAGATGCCCCTGAAGGAGCTGGTCTGGAAGGAGGTGGCCTGCCACTACCCCCTGCATCAGGATCCCATCGAGGCCCTGTAACTTCTCTGCCATGTGTCGATGTCCGTGATCGGGTCCTCGTCCTGCTATGTGATCGGGGATATGGCTCTCGCTGCTCAGGAGGACACAACTCCTCATATTGGACTTTGTAGTACTCGGCCTCTCTGGCTGCCTCAAATCCCTCTACAATGGCCTCCCATAATGGGGTACTCTCTATGGTACCCATCAGTCTTTGTGCCACACCCTCAGCCTCCAGTGCCAGTCGTCTAAGTGCATCACTCTCTATTACCAACTGTGCCACCTGGGAATTAGGGGCGAGCACCTAAGCCTATACCTGCGCCTGAGCCTGTACTTGTGCCTGAGCCTGAACCTGTGCCTGTGCCTGAGCCTATATCTGTGTCTGGGCCTGTGAAAGCTATGCCTATAACTACACTATCACACTCTGAGCCTAAGCTAGCTGGCTCTGTAGTTGTGCCTACTGTCCCTGAAAGGTCTGAACCTGAGCCTGTAATGCAACAATCTGTGTCTGTTGAGAGGAGGAAAACACCCTAATCACTGTCCGTGGTCTACCACCGGATCTGGCTCACCGAACAATCTGTGCTCTGCCCAGACTATCCAACCTCTGCTGCCTCTCCTCTCCACCATCATCTCCCCTATCATCCCCATCATCTGAGCTGTCCTCCTCCTCATCTCCGCTCTCATCACCCTCCTCTCCCTCCTCATCTCCCTCCTCCTCTCCTCCTCTGCCCATCGCCTGCTCTCCCCCAGCCACATCCTCCTATCTCCCTGCCCCTGGCTGTGGTGCTACCCCAATCGCCCATGGCTCATCTGGTACTGTAAACCGTGGAAATGGATGCGTATGGAAATACTGTGCATAATCATCTATCATCTCGACATCCTGCACCTCTGGCCTGTCTGTCCATACCTCTAGCTATAAGGTAGAATACTCTGTGTATGCTACTTGGTATCGAATGCATGGTCCCCATCCTGGATCACCCTTGCACCGCCCATAATGAGCAACGCCCTGGGGCATCCCCTGTGTAAATCCAAACTGTCTCAAGACACGTAATGCCAGAAATCTCTCGATAATAAAGGGGGTCCTCCCTATCAGATATCGCGGCCTGCAGACAAATGGCATCCCCAAGTGATCAGTCGCCCATGCCTTGCAATCCGTGTACGGTCTCCATATCACTACATCAATATCATCCAATACCTGTCGCCAATACTCTACCTTGCCCAACTTTTGCTGGACAAGTGCACCCGAATATGCATACACATAGGGCCTCCCTGCTGGCCTATCTCTCATACACTGAGGTCTCGTGATCGCAATATGCTCCCACACCCAGATCTGTAGAAGCGTCACTCCACTCGCCAAGCTAGTGGATCCTCTATATACAACCTAATGCAGATCATGATACATGTCAGCTAATACACAGCTCCCCCAGGCAAACCTCCATGGCTGTGTCACCAACCACTCTAGCATCCTACCCCAACCAACTGCAAATCCCTTCGACCGATGATCCAGTCCAAGGAAGCCTCCAATGAATGCAGCCAACACAACAACTAAGGCTGAATACCTACTGAAATCCTCCCAATCTATCCAGTAACCACAAATGCTCGCATCACTGCATATCCGTCGCAGCGCCTTGGTCCCACCAATCTCCTTGTGGTCATAAACCACAAGGGCACCAACAACTAGGATCCCCAGAATCCTGTACACATCCTCGGGCGTCACACTTATCTCACCAGTCGGCAAGTGAAAAGTGTTATGCTCCGAGTGCCATCTCTCTACCAAAGCAGTCAACAGTCCCCTGTTGGCCCGAGTACCTCGCGGCATCGTCAACAAAGGTCCAAGTCCACAATCTGCTATCAACTGTAACTCTGCAGGGGTAAGCTCTCCTATCTGCTCCCAACATAGTGGGAACCGCTCTCTGATCTAGAGGCTTTTGAAAGCCTCCTATTTTATTTGATCATCACAAGGACACATTAATTAGACTCATATCATGTGATCTATCTATCCAACAAATTCAATCAATGACCCATATCAAGTACTACATCTACTCTTTGTTTTTCAATCGCAAGAAACAAAGTTATCAACCACAACATCATTCAATCAATCAGATTACTCTTTGTTGTTCGTCACAAAGTTATCAGCTATCTACTCTTTGTTTTCTATTTTTGAAGCAAAGTTATCAACTCTTTATTGGATTTTCTATCATTTTTCTTCCATATCTGCATGATGGTACTACAATTTATCTATCTATTGACCAAGGAAGCAATTTTAATCATCATTTTTCATCACACAAGCATTCTGTGAAAAATTTCCCAAATGCGCTATTCTGTTGCCTAGATACGCTAAAACACAGATGCGCTAAAGTTTTACTCCAATGCGCTAAACTTTTTCCTGGATGCACTGAAAATCGGTATGCGCTATTCTATCCTATGGATGCGTAACTCTAACTCTCAAATCCGCAGCTTTATCAATTTCAAACCCTAGCCTATATGTGCAATTATGTGCCCTAGATGCGCTACAGGATCAAACTAGCCGATTTTAAACTATATGCGCTACTCTATCTGTTGTATGCGCTAAAAGATTCATTTTTACTTACGCCTATATGCGCTACAGAATTTCTTGTATGCGCTATGAGATTTTTTGAATGCGCTAAAAGTTTTATCAAATGTGCTAAAATGTGAGAAAAAATTGAAAACCGACCTAAATCATTTGCAAAATTGATTCAAAATGCGAAATTCAAAATCATAAACGGTTGGAATCACTCACCGGTGGTCCATACACAGCTAGTCTCTGGTATCGACTCGCTCACTCGAATCTATGCATGTGCAATGGGATCTCTATCTCGCCAGGTCACTATCAGAGCTCACTTTTCACTGTAGCAGCAGGGTGAAAATGACACTTCATTTTACCCCTTTTTACCTTATAAGGGTCTTTTAGGGTGGGAGATAATGGCATTTTCCATTCCTTCCATATTATTTTTCACCGGGCTATCACAAACATCATTTATCGGGAGCTAAATCACTGTTTCCCTATCATTCTCGACATCATCTTCCGTGATTTACCTCCCGAGGGGGCATCATCGACATCAAAAATCAGAAACATATCAGGGGAAAAAATAAAATAAAATTATTTTCTTTGAAGCAATGCATTTCACACATCACTTCAAAGAGGGGCAAAATGTATACACATAAAAATGGTCATGTCTATAATCCTGACAATTAATTAAATATTTATTATTTAATTAATTTTTCTAAAAATCCTCTACATATGATTAAATTTAATTAATTTAATTATATTGTTCATTCATCTTATTCTTCTTTCGTAATTAAATAAATTTATTTTATTTAATTATTTTCATATGTCCACTTAATTAATTAAATAAATACATTTTATTTATTTAAATTAATTATCACTATTTGAATTTAAATTAAATCTTTCGATTTAATTAAGTTTAAATATTTCTATTTCTTCTATTTTAAATTCTTCTTCTAATTAATTAAATATTTCATTTAATTAATTTTATAAAAGTGATTTAATTAAATAAACCTTATTTAATTAAAGGATCTTGTGCTTTCTTTCTAAATCACAATTAGATATTTTATTTAATTGTAAAATCTTCTATTTTCTTCTCATATTATAATTAAATATTTTATTTAAATATAAGATCTTCTGCTTTTTTCAAAAATCCTAATTAAAGCTTTCTTCTTATCACAAACTTTCTTCTACTTTAAAAGCTTAATTAAAAATTTCATTTAATTGAGAGAAAGTTGAATATCATCCACAAATAAATAATTGAATCTTTAATTCATTATTTATTAGCTTTTAAATCTTTCTTTTATCTTTTTAAAGAAAGATGACTTCTTATCTTCTTCTCTTTCATAAAAATAGAAAAAATCTTGTTTTCAAGTTTTCTTCTATTTTCTCTTCAGTTTCATTCTTCTTCAGCCATTTGATCTGCCAAGAATTATCACAACTGTCAATCAAGATAGCCAATCAGAATCATTCGAAAAACTCTATAAATACCCGTGAATCCAAGCATTGGTAATAGGTAATTAATTAGAGTTCATGCATTTAATTCATTTAGTATTCTCATATCATAGCATCATGTTTATTTCAATCATCTTAGTCTTATTTCATATCATAGCTTAATCTTGCATCATGCATCATATTTGAATCTCATTCTTTAGGAAGACAGTTTGTTGAGCCTAGCCTACAAATCTAAGAGAAAAAGCTGGAATCAACAAAAACACTGAAGATAGAGGACAATAGGACGAAAATCGAAGCAAAATATTGAGTTTGCATTTACTTACCTTTTTACGTTCAGTTTTGATATAATGTCTTATTGGTGTGCTTGAATAGTATTTATTTCAAATCATTTACGCATATTATTTTTTATCACACAATACCTAAGGACATTTGTAGGATAGATGCATTGCATTCAAACATAAAATTTAAGAAGTTATAGAAAAGATGGAGATACACTTGAAGAATACTCATGAGCTGACAAATTCCTCATGTAATGAGGTGAATCATATCAAATAAACCTGTGTTCCAGGAAGTTGGTCATGTTCACCATAATACACCTTATATTATGGTTGTACATGTTAGGACACCAAATTTGCACCCTGTATGCTAAGCTTTTGAAAGAAACTTAATAGATTTGGACTAACATGGGACTGCTTTAGGGTTGTGGGTGACCTGTTCAAAAGCAAACCTCCAGATTATGAGTCGGCTTCCCCATTTGATGTTGCCTAACTATTAATCTCTAAAGGTAAAGGGTAAGGATTGCATGAAAATAAACCTAATGCTAAATAAAACCTAAAGTGATGCACCAAAACAACCTAGACCTGTTAACAACTTATCATATTTGAATTAATATCACAAGGCTAGACTTACAGAACTCACTTGATAATGTAGTTTACATAAATATTTCATAAGAAGGTCTATAAATAATGCTATTAAAAGGAAAACATAGATTTCACAATTAACAGTGTATCGAAGGGTAAATTTCTTAAGGTTAGATTAATTATTAAATCAATGATAAGCATAAACCCAAAGAAGTTATGAAGCACAAAGAAAGCTTAAAACAAAATGAAACGATTATACCAGCCGATTCGCAAAGCTTCCATGGTTCACCTCCATAACACCTAGCTTGCAGCATATAATTGATGCCCTCATATTGAGTGTGTGAGCATTTCAACTATGACATCGTCCTATGCAAGTTTTGAAGGATTTAAATAAAGATTATGCCTATGCCTATGACAATATCACTCTAAAATGTTAAATAACTGTAAGTATTAATGCATCAGAATAAAGAAATCTATGTGTGTCATCCAAAAATGTGAGGAAAATAGCATTTTATAGAAAATGCAATTTTGAATGGACGGACGAGATCAACTTTTGACAAAAGCCTAAAATTAGAGGACGAGATTTAATCTAATAATCCCTAATCAGGGTTAGGGAAAAATTCTTAAACAAGTGGTCGAGATGTCATATGAGAGAATCAAATTGGCTATGGAGAATAGATGAGATAATTAATTACAAAAATAAATATTTTCAAAAATCAAGAAGATAAAGACTGCTTGATTTGTGAGATTCTAAAAATCAAGAAGATAAGAGTTGAACTGAAGATTAGTTTTGGAAAATCAAGAATTTGCCCGATTACTTGATTTTTTGGAGGAAAGTTACCATTTTGAATTAAATTAATTCAAAATATGGATTTTGTGTGATAATAAATAATCAATTTTTAGATTATTTACTAAAATGAACTGACAGTTAAGAATGTGAAATCATTTTAAATAATTAACTTATTTAAAATGAGAGAAATGTTAAATTAAGTAATTAAATAATTAAAGATAATTATTTGATTGAGAGGATATGATTAGTATTTAAATAAATTAATAAATTAATTTAATTATGAGAATTAGTGACATATTAAATAAATAAATACAATTCATTATTTAATAATCAAGAAGAATAAATGAATAAAGATAATTAAACAAATTTAGAAATTTATTTAATTAGAGGAAGACTTAGACAATTAATGACATATTTAATAAATAAATAAAATTTATTTATTTAATAATCATGAAGAATAAAAGGACATAAATTAATTAAATAATTATGAATTATTTAATCAATAGTCGAATGTGGACCAATGATATAATTAAATATCATAATTACGCTAGGATGAAAGTGGTAAAAGAGAGCTTGCAGGCCTAGGTCATTTTTAAGTGTTTACATTTTACCCCTCTTTGTCATAATGTAGCATGTCACATTGTGACAAAGAAAATAAGTCAAAGCCATGCCCCAGTGAAAGTATAGAGTATCAATGCCCCCTCAGGAAATTTTTCAAATTTTGGGCCGGCGGGAGAAAATTTTAGGAATGGTCCCGATAAGTCATTTTGATGAGCAGAAAAAAAGTGGCACAAACGGTTTCAGATTCTGACATGTTTAAGGTAGCCAACGGGGTGGTCAAAGTTGGTCAAATGAGCCTCTAGTAATAACCTAGTTGACAAATGCCATTTTGACTTTATAAATAGGTATCTAGAGGGCTCAGAACCATCGGTATGTACCCCTGACGCCCTTTGTAATTTTCTCATTTTGCATGTCAAAGTTAGGGTTTTAGGGAAAACAACGAATGCGCTGTGACACATATGCATGCACGTAAGCTGCATTTGATTTCATGCTCGACACATTTGATGTGTCACGACACAAGTGAAAGGGGTTTCTAGGGTAGGCCAATTGTTTGCAACGCATTTGCCAAAAACTATGACACATTCACCTTTTTGAGCCGCATTCGAAAGTTAGAATGCCGCATTTTTCATTTTGCGACACAATCGCTTGTTGGAGTGCCACATTCAAATGAAGTGACACATGTGTCATATATCATGACACAAGTGCTCAGATGTGACACAATTGAGTGACAGAACGACGCAATCGATATGTCATAATGCATTCGAAGTACGGAATGACGCAATCGTTGTTTTACGACACAATTGTAGTTAACGCGACACATTTGACTTTGACTTTGACAAGTGCTAATTCTGATGCTTTTTGAATTTTAAATGCTTTTTTATGACAATTATCTAAAAGGTATTGACGCATTGTTTGGCTTTGTGCAAAGACAACTTGCGCTGATATATATGTAGGAGAGCAGGCCCTCGACCTTTCGATTTGGTGATTAGCCGACTCCATGAGAGTGATGGCGATTGATGTAGCTAGGTCTATTTTATGCTGCCTATATGCCTTCTATTCAAGCAAATAGAGGACTATTGACTGCCTTATGTGAGTGATGGCATTTAGAGACCTACTCTTTCCACCTATCGACAAGAGAGGCCACAGTTACCCTAGAGGATGTCTACTGTATTCGACACCTGCAGATCCGAGGAGAGCGGATCATTTATGAACCTCACCATGGTCATCAGACTTTCACAGCATACTATCAGGATGAGGGAGCAGAACTCAACATCCAGGGTTACGAGATCCGATGGGAGTTTATGGCAGAGCATTATGCTCGGTTTGATGCATTCCTAGCGACACTGATTGGCGGGATATTGATTCCTGATCATCGCGGACATGGGTTCCCTATTGGTTGGGGAGATGTCTTAGTGGGGATGAGATGAGACTTGATAGTATATGCTTGGGGGCCTTGTTTGTTGGGCACACTCTACCACCAGCTTCACGAGGTTGCCTACAGGAGGGCAGAGAGCATTTCATGTGGTACCACACTGATGACGATTTGGGCTTGGGAGCACATAGTGATATTTCATCCGCCCATCCAGAGACCACAGTTAGCCGAGGGGATTCCCTATGTGTATTACTATGCTAATGCTCTTCGGCAGACATGGATGGGGGAGATAGGTTGGTGGTGGCATTAGATTGATACTATGGTGTCATTCATCTAGAGATTATATAGAGACTGGTAGTAGTGGGATGATGAGGTGGACCATCTTAGCCTTTGCAGATAGTATCACTACTTGATTGGGAGGACAGTGCAGAGCTAGTTGATCATAGAGATGTATCTTCCACAACGTGTCCTATGATAGTTTAGAGAGCAGTAGGGTGTATCTGCAGGCACAACCAAGTATGCTCGGTCTTCCAGAGAGTCAGCTTGGGGGCCAGCGATTCTCGTAGCCTTTGTCGAGCAGCAGATTGATGGGCTAGGAGCCCAACAGTGGGGATGGAGAGGTGGAATTGTAGATCCCAGGACCATAGCCGATTATGACCTATGGTGGTAGGCACATAGAATAGTGCCATTGATAGATTCAGATGGACCAACACCTGTGGACAGGAGGTCAGTTATACCTCATGTGTCGAGAGTTAGGCAAGGGGGAAAAGATAATGATAGAGGTAGAGGCCGAGGGAGGGATGGAGGCCGGGATGGAGGTGATGGAGATGATGGGGATGATGGAGGAGATGGCTAGAGATGGAGGAGGGATGGCCAGAGATTGGGCCAGAGGGTGCGACCGTGTGTGGTGAGAGTGGCACTAGATTCTATCCTAGAGGTGGCCAAGGAGGGGGAGAGAGCGGAGGAGGAGCAGTCGAGGCAAGAGGAGGAGGAGGAGATACTGGAGTAGCATGTGGCCGAGGAGGAGGCCAGACAGGAGGAGGATGTAGCCGAGGAGGATGTGGATGTAGATGTGCTTCAAGATGAGGGAGTCGGTGGTGAGGATGCTACAGAGGATGATGATGATTATGATGATGCCATGGATGAGGCTGAGAGACTCCTAAGATTTAGGATCGTGGAGGGAGATGAGGAGATACCATCTAGCTCGGCACTACCCCATGATGCTACGATACACCAGAGGGTGGCAGACCTTCAAAGGAGACTGGATGAGAGTGTTGCACAAGTCTAAGCACTATAGTTAGAGCTAGAGGTGGCCTGAGTAGAGCGGGATCAGGCAGTGATCTGTTAATAGGAGTCAGCACAGTGGTGTGTGGAGTTTGTAGCACTATTTTTAGGGCCCTTAGGGGATATAGCTCATGAGCTAGCCAGGGTGAGAACTTGGTATGGGTAGTACAAGACCCTCTATGAGCAGGCAATGCCACCCGAGTGATGAGATCCTACACTATCGTGCTCACATACAAGGACAGGAAATGGTCAGAGGTCAGGGAGTGAGAGCGGTAGTAGGAGCAACACCAATGCAGGAGGGTCCACCTCATCAAGACACAGGTCCCACCACTCACATAGGCATGCTTCAAGTCATCATTCGAGCCACAGTCATGGGTCCATTGGTTCAGTATAGAGACAACCACCGGTGACAAATCCTTCAGTGTCACAGAGTTAGGTCACTATGTCCTCATAGGTGTCTATTACCATGGAGATGATGCCATCAATTTTAGTTCCATTGGTTGCACAGATAGAGGTTGCCACAGGTCCACCCATTATCTCAGTGCCAGTCAAAGATCCTTAGCCGCCACACTCTTCGCCATGAGGGGATGATGAGAGCCTTTCCCAGGGGCATGTTTGCTACATTTGGTTCTATGTTATGACACATTATGTATAGACCACTGAGCCTGGGAGCTCTATTTTTGGGATATCACTTGACTCTATCATGTGACATTGTATATTTTTTAGATGATATATGATGATGCAGTTTTTGATGTGGCCTACATATGTGTTATGCGATATTATGTGATTTATGCATTATGATATATGTGATGTGATGCTTTATGTATGTTGTTGATTTATGATGTATGATGGTACTATTTATATGTCTTGTCATGTATGTCCTATGATTCCATGATGATGCAATGCTTATTTATATGTTATGTTGATCTTGTGATGATGGCGATAATGATATGCATAATGTATTTATTTGAATGGATGCCATGTTTATGATAATGTGAATGCAATATGCAATGAAATGTTATATGATGTTATGCTATGGATGATGTATGTATGGATCTAATGCAATGTTTATATGATCATGTATGCACTTATGTTTTTGTATGTCACATGATATCATCATTAGATGGACGAGAGAAGATGACTAGACCGAAGGAGATGCATGTTAGTTCCTAGAACAAATCCTTCAAAACTTTACCATAGGACTTTAATTATTATTTCTCTTTAATCATCATTGGGCAGACTTTTTTAATGGCCAAAAAACACCATGATATGACATAAATCAAGGTGTACAAGTTCGTACCATCACATAAGACAAGCAGTCACAGACAAGGATGATCATGACTCATACTAAGAGCGTTATTGCCCCAATCTTTTTGTCATAATCAACCACAAACAGAAAAGACAAGAAGGACAATTCATGAAATTTTGTTGCTTCTCTAAATCTTGTTTCTAGAACATCCCTGAGAAACTAGTAGCATGATTGCCAGAATACAAAATAGAGCCCTTATCATGATACGTCATTGTTTTTCTAAATCTCAAAATCAAGACCTTGTTGAGAAACTAGTAATCATGTGTGTCAAGAGGTAAGAAAAACATCATGATACATCACTGCTTTTCTAAATCCTGTTGTTTGGATCTCACTAAAAAACTAGTAACATGATAATAAAAACCCAAAGAAAAGATAAGAAAACCATGATACGTCACTGTTTTTCTAAATCCTGTTGTCAGGATCTCGCTGAAAAACTGGTAACATGATGAAAGTCAAAAGACAAGTGCTAGGTGTTTGCCAAGTGTTTCTGGATGTCAATTGTCTTAATTCCAAGATTTCAGGTTTGATGATGTCGAGATGCCAAGGTGTCAAGGTTTTGACAATGCCAAGATGACGAATGTCGAAGATTTCCAAATTCAGGAAGGACACATCATGAATAATGTTGATGTCGAGAGGATTGATCCCTAAATTTCAAAAGGGATTCCTCAAAAAATGTCAGATGACAATGACGATGCCTAGGAAGGACACATCCTAAGGCACAAATGACAGAGATTGTTCTTCAGAAGGACACGTCTGAAAGAAAATTGATGTCAAGAGGAGTGATCCTTAGATGTCAAGAGGATCCCTCAAAATGTTGAATGACAATGATGATGCCTAGGAAGGACACATCCTAAGGCATGAATGACAGAGGTTATCTTTCAGAAGGACACATCTAAAAGCGAACCAAGAGTTGACAGTTTGACACGTTATGATCATTTGACTTGTTTTGACTGAGTTTGACCTGTGTTGGCCATATGCCAATTTTTTTTTGATATGTTGATGTGATTGTCATGTTCGAATAATGATTGCCATACTTTTTTTAGGAGTTTTCCTATTTGGAAAATGATATGTCTAGAATTGTAGACTTTTGATGTGTGTGCCAGTGTAATGCCATGAACCCTAATGGACTGACCTAGTGTGGCCTCGGGGGCTCATCAACAGATGGCCTTACCTACGTCATATACTCAGAGACCTCATAGTTCAACAGAACCAATGACTTTGTCTTGATGACCAAAGATTGAATCATGATTTTATTTTGAAAAACCTAAAAGGACTGACCTAATGTCTCGGGGACTCAAAAATGAGTCTTGCCTATGTAGCAAATGCGTAGAGACAACGTAGTTCAGACGAAATGAGAAAGACTGATTGATTGACATGACAAACTTGACAAGAGATGACTTTGTGTTTTGTGTTCTTCGAGCTGTTTGATGTTTTGTTGTGGTTTTCTTCAAGACATTTTTTGGTTTTTAGGTCTTTTTTCAGGACATTTTGCGATGTTTTGGTCTTTTTTTAGGACTTTTAGTAATTTTTTTATCTTTTTTCAGGACTTTATCAGATGTTTTTGTCTTTTTTCAAGACTTTTTGTGATGTTTTTTATCTTTTTTTAGGACTTTTTGTGATGTTTTTGGTATTTTTTCAAGACTTATTGCAATATTTTTGTCTTTTTTCAGGACTTTTTGCAATTGCCTAGATTGTGCATGATATCCACTACAGTGATATGATAAAAATGTTGCCCCTATTCAGGTCCAAGACTTAGCCAATTTAAATGACATGCAGAAGGGATATGCATGTAGTACCAGATGGACAGTATAGAGGACTTGATGTCAACCATTTATCAACCATGAGAGGAAGGGTATGATGTCATGGTGACTATCGTGATAGAGATGGTAAATGTGTTCCATTCTAGGCCTAGGCAGATGAAGCAGCAGTAAGTGGCCAAGCAATGATTGACTACGCATGGTGCCTGTTTTCTAGGTTTTCACCATGGTACATATCCAAAGCACCTGTTTTCCAAGTTTTCACTATTGGATGAATTATTTTTATCATTTTTCTTATTTTTTTGGTGCTACCAAGACACCTGTTTGCTAGGTTTTCATCAAGACAATGATTTTTTTACCATTTTTCTTTTTTTTTGTATTTTACAATTTTCAGCTCAATCTCTTGATGATATGGGTAGAACTTTTGAAGATGTAAACTATTGATAGGCTTTGTCAGTTGTTCTCCATCTAGAGTCACTAGCTGATAAGCTCCAGAACCAAAAGAAGATACGATGACGTAAGTACCCAACTAGTTTGGTTCAAACTTGCTCAACTTTTCCCTGTCAACTTGGTTCTTGGGGTTATGCATGAGGACTAAGTCGCCAATGTCAAACTTCTTGACCATGAATTTCTTATTGTAACTGTGAAAAAGACAGTTCTAATATGCTTGTAGATGGTTCAGGGAATTTTTCCTTCTTTCCTCTAACATCTCTAGCTCGTGCAGGTGCGACTGTCTATACTCCTCCTCATCACTTAAACCCTTCAGGGAGACTCGTAAGGAAGGAATTTCGACCTCAATGGGAAAGATGGCCTTAGCTCCAAAGACCAAGGTGAAAGGAGTGGCTCCTGTAGGCATATGAATGCTAGTGTGGTAAGCCCATAGAGCAGGGTTGAGTTGAATATGCCAATCATGGCCAACGTCAGTGACAGTCTTTTTGAGGATTTTAACAATGGTTTTATTTGACTCCTTCGCTTGACTGTTTCCTTGCGGGTAATACAAAGATGAAAAATGATGTTGGATGTGAAATCGCTCACATAAATTACAAACATCTTGGTTTTAAATGGACTTCCATTTTTAGTGATGATGGATTGCGGAAGGCCATACTGGAAAATGATGTAGTTAAGAATGAACTTGGATATTTGTTTTTCGGTTATGTATGTCAGCGGGATGGCTTTGATCCACTTCGTAAAATACTCTATGGCAATGATGATGAATTTGTGGCCATTGGACGAGGTGGGATGGACCTTACCCATGAGGTCGAGTCCCTACTGAGTGAAGGGCCAAGGAGAGGTGATCGGCTGAAGTTCCTGTGTTGGAGAGGATCAAATCACTGTGAATCTGGCATTGGCGACAAGTCCTGACATATTCTATTGCATCCTTTTCAATGGTCGGCCAATAGTACCCTTACTTTCTTGGCTAGAGTAGGACCACTCGAATGAGACCCGCATATACCGTCATGTACTTTGCGTAAGGTTATATGTGCTTCGTTTGTGTCAAGACATCTAAGGAGGGTGTTGTCAAAGCTACGACGGTAAAGGGTGTCACTGACGATGGAATATCTTGCGACTTTTTGGATAAAGGACTTCCTCTGGTTATTGGATAGGTTAGGTGGAATGGTTTGAGACTTAAGGTAGTCATAAATATCTTGGTAACAAGGAGAGTCAGGACCAACAAGTTTGCAAACCATCTCTAACTCCATAATTTCATAGGCAGCGACCAACAATTGTTCTATTAGGAATTCTAGTTGAGGCATATTGCTTGGAATGTCGAGGAGAAAACCTATTGTATCCATGGAATCTACCACTTTGTTCTATGCTCTTGGAACTTGTTCAAAAGTTACCATATGAAAGTACATTTGAAAAATGTCAACCATTCATTTGTAGGGCATCAACTTCTCATCTTTTGTGTCATAGTCATCATTAACTTGGTTGATGACTAACTGAGAATCCCCATAGACATGTAATGATTTTATTTTCCATTTTATTTTCATTCTAAGTCTTATAACCAGAGCCTCGTATTCCACCACATTATTTGTGCATGGGAAAGCTATGCGGAAAGACTTAGGAATGGAGTCTCCTTGAGGGGTGATGAACAAGATTCCTACCCCTGAGCCATGATTAGTGTGTGATCCATCAAAGTATAGCCTCCAAGGAGACTTTGGCTCTATATGGAATATCAACTCATCTGGAAAATCTGCCACTAACAGGTGATCACTTTGTAAAGGTGCATCTGATAGCTGGTCTGCTATGACTTGTCCTTTTATTGCCTTTCTTTCTACATATTGAATATCATATTCACTCAGAATCATGACCCATTTTTCCAGACATCATGTTAATGCTGCCTGACTTAACAAATATTTGAGGGGGTCGATCTTTGCTACTAGTTCTGTCTCGTGGATTAACATATAATGTCTTAGCTTCTATGCTGAAAAAACCATGGCTAGACAAGCCCATTCAATTGATGTGTAGTTCAATTCATACCCCACCAATGTTTGACTGATATAATATATAGCTCTTTCTTTTTCTTCTTGGTCGTTATGCGCTAGTAATGCCCCTAGTGCTGAATTAGTGGCTGAGATGTATAATATCAATGGTTTTCTGTGAATGGGTGGCATGAGGACTGGCGGTGACAGTAAGTAGTCTTTTATGTGTTGAAAGGCTTCTTGGCATTTATCTGTCCACACAAAGGGGATACCTTTGCATAGAAGATATTGGAATGGTTGGAATTTATTGACCAATTGGGCTATGAAGCGCCGAATATATTGTACCCTACCTTGTAGGGTTCTGAGTTCACTGATTCCTCTAGGTGGAGCCATGTCTATGATGGATTTTAATTTTGCTAGATCAACCTCAATGTCTCTTCAAGAAACTATGTATCCCAAGAGATTACTTGATGTTACACCAAAGACACATTTCTTAGGATTCAGTCGGTCTTTTTATTCTTCTAGTCTCTTGAAAATTGTGTCTAACACCTTCAGATGATCCTTTCTTGTTATTGATTTAGCCAAAAGGTCCTCTACATAATCTTCCATTATTTTATGCATCATGTCATGAAAGATTGTGGTCATAGCCCTCTGATATGTGGCACCTGCATTTTTAAGCCCAAATGACATGGCATTCCAACAGTATGTACCCCATGGGCAAGTGAATGTTGTTTTATTCTGGTCTTAGGGGGCAATACAGATTTGATTATAGCCAAAGAAACCATCCATGAGTGACAACATCTCATATCCTATTGTGAGGTCAACTATGATATCAATATTTGGTAAAGGAAAGTCATCTTTTGGGCATGCCTTATTTAGGTCTCTAAAATCTATGCAGACACGGATCATTCCATTTGGATTTGTTACTGGCACCAGGTTAGATTTCCATTCAGTATAGTCAATAGATCATATGAACCCAACGTCTAGAAGTTTCTTCAACTCAGCCTTGACCAATAGAGTGACCTGAGGATGCATTTTGCGTAGCTTTCTATTTAACTGGTTTTGCATTAGGAAATAGTGGCAGATGGTGCAAAACTAGTTCTGGGTCTAATCCTGGTATGTCAACATAGGACCATGCGAAGTTGACTTTACGTTCTGCAAAGAATTTGTGAAATTCTATTCTCTCTTCTTCAGTCAAGGATGCAGCAAAGAGGACCATTTTGGGATCTTCAGTTGTTGATATGTTGTCTTCTATGGTGTCCTCTATGCGCATAGCTGATTTCTTTTGTGTTACAGGAAGAAAGTCCATTCCTCCATCCTTGGGCACCTCAGAGAGGTTTTCACCCACAGATATGTCCTTTTTTTTTATTTTTTTGTCATCAGAAGGTGCCTTTCGGTTTTCACCTAAAGACGTTTCATTTTTTATTTTATTTTTATTTTTAATTTTGCGATTGGAAGACGGAGTAGTCTCGCCAAAGTAGGCCACATAATCTAGATCAATGGTGAATCCTACCTTGTGATCACCACTGGGTATGCCCTCACATAATCCCATAAACTCTGCAATTTCCTCATCATTCTGAAATGTGTCTAGGACTAGTGGGCCTTGTTGGTCCCAATCGACTAGTTAAGGATAAACTAGGGAAATGCCATCGTCAGCATTGGTGAATTGAGGGGGGGATGCAGAAATCATGCATACAGATTAAGTGATATTGTAGATGATATTATCATCATCCAACTCCACATCATACTCTATCCAATATTCCCCTTCACTATTCTCATATTCGTTGTCAAATAAGGGGTGAAGGGTTTAGAGTCATGGTTGTCAGTGTCGTCTAGTACTTTAGACGAATTGGACTAAAGGGATTCAGATGGTGGGGTTTGTATTTCATGGGGAAGGGAAATGGATCTATGACTATTTGGTGCCTGATCGATTTTAAATGTTTTCCAAAAATTTTGTTCAGAGGTGAGCTCCCCTATTTCGACAAACAAATCATTGAGGCAACAGTCACTTAAGGATCTTTGAGAGTCAAATTCCCACTCTTGGGAGTCAATTTCAGTGAAGGTTTCCTTAGTGGTTTCGACACTTTCTGAAGCATGCACGTGCTCACTCAAAATTCTAGTGGTACATCGGTTGTCATTACCAGGAAATCCATACCCTAATCTAATATATTTTGGTATTTTGAAATATTCTTTGGGCTCTCTTCATCCAGTTTTATTTTTTCCTAGGCCACTAGTGCCATCGTAGCCCTTAGCCTTCATTATGTCATATCCCTTGCCATATTTCTTAACAGGTAATGGGGATAGGTCTACCATTTCCTTATAGAGCCATCCTGTAATATCGGCTAGGTCCTCATTACTCATGTCTCCCCATTTGATGAAAACTATTTTTGGTGGAACTTTGAAAATTTCTTTAGGTTCCATTCTAAAACATGGCCGATCATAGACCTTCAGAAACTTGGGTATTGTTGTGATGCAATATGTTGTATGTAGTTTGAATTCTCCATAGCTAAGGTCCTGGATCTTGATAGTGGTCTCAGCCTTAGGGTTTGTGGAAGATGGTGCTATTGTAAAAGACGTGGACAGAGTGGACATGGAAGATGATGCGAGTGTGGATGGGTCAATGTATTTAGAAGAAGAGGAGCTAGGTGCTTCTCAGTTAATAGGCACTTGGTTTGAAGAAATACCCCTTAGGTTGGTACAATATTGAAAGGGGTCAGGGTCACCATATATAGTGATTTTTGTGCCGTCAAATGGATATTTTAAGCATTAGTGATATGTGGATGGAACAAATTTTAAGGCATGAATCCATGGGCAACCGAGCAAGATGTTGTAAGGTAATTCTAGATCTAGGACCTAGCAGGTTGTATCCATAATGACTGGTCCCACTCTGATAGGAAAAGAAATAACACCTCGTGAAGAGCGTTCTTCATCATCATATACTTTTATCACTATACTCTTTGTAGGGTCCATGCATGCATCAGAAAATCCTAGAGCCTTAACCAATTTCAAGGAGCATATGTTCAATCTTGCTCCGCCATCTACTAAAACTCTTTTGACCTTGTGCTTATGGATGAAATTTTCAATGTGTAATGCATCGTTATGGTTAGTTTTAGGTGACGAGTAGTCTTGATCAGAAAAGGTGACGTGGTGAGGAGTAGTGAGGTATCCCACCATGGTCTCAAACTGGTTGACATCAATATCCTTAGGGACTGACGACTCTTTTAGGGTTTTATCTAGTATAGCCTTATGCGTGGGAGAGATGTGAAGCAGCTTGAGTATAGAAATTTGTGTGGGAGTTTGTCCAAGCTGGTCGATAAGGTTAAACTGACTCTTGTGTTGCCATTACTTTGTGGTCGAGGTGGGTTGTGATTGTTTAGGAGATGGACCAGGTATGGTAATCTTAGGTTGCCTAGTGGGAGATGGACCAGCTATGGTGACCTTTCCACTTCGAGTAGTGGCATTGCATTAGGGTGCTCATTTGATTGTAATGGTGTTGATGTATTCATCATCCGTTCAAACATTGTTTATAATAGGTCCACCAAAATAGTCATATTTGGCTCAAGAAAAATTGTCTTGATTATTGTTTATTTGTGGACCTAACATGGAAGCATTATTAGAACCATGATCTTGCAGTGGGTTCTTATGAATGGTATGATCTGAATTAGAGGAAAATTGTTGTCCACCTACCTCAATGATATGATTCTCGATAAGGTCTTGTACTAGGTTTTTCAATTGTCAATAGGTAAAAGTTTTATGTCCTTTTGCTCGATGATATTCACAAAATGCATTATCATCCCACCATGCTGGTTTGAATTGTCCTAGGTCATATGGTTTTGGTTCTTGAAGTGTGATGACACCATTCTGAAGGAATTTCTTGAGGACTTCCTTAATGGGCTCACCTAAGGGAGTGTATGTGCGACCCCTGGGGAATTGTCTCATCTGACGATATTGTCCTTGATTGTTTTGGTTGCTTTGGTTGTTTGAAGGGACATTGGTAGGGGGTGTCAATATCGTTGTTGGTTTGTTTTGTGGTTGAACCCCTTTCAGGGATAGTACAGGACCCATAATGTTTATAGCCTTGGCATCAATAACAACGTCATTTGTAACATGTTTATTTTTGACCTAGTACTTTTTTTTGTCAGTGGGAGGATTTGCATTTGTGTTTTTAGGACCGTATCTTAGCTCTCCCTTTGCGATGAAGGATTTCTCAATTTGGACACCTTTTTCGACTAGGTCCATGAAGGTTGTGCAACAATGCACTTTCAATGCATATTTTAAGGGTCCTAGAAGTGTTTGAATGAACATGTCCACCTTTTCCTTTTTGGTTATGTCGATGTGACATCGACTAGCTAGACTTCTCCATTTTTGAAAGAATGGGATGAATGTTTCACCAACATCCTCTTTGCGTGAGATTGCATAAACTAGTAATAGAGGTGTCCATGTCAATGTTGTACGCGTAATTTTTTATAAATTTGTGTTTAATCTCATCCCATGTTTGGATATCCTTTTGGGTGGAGAACCATTCAAGGGAAGGACCTACAAGAATTTTAGAAAAAAGTCTCATCAAGTGTGTTTTTTCATAGGCAACGTCCATACAATTGGTTGCAAATTCGCGGACATGTTCAATGGGGTTTGTCTTTCCTCTGTATTTGGTAAAATTAGGTGACACATATCCTAGAGGAAATGGTGACATGTATAAATTCATGTCAAAGGGATATATGTTTAGATCATATGACACTTCTGATTTTTTTCCCGATATTGTATGTTTTCTATGGTCTTCTCTAGGCCCATCAGTTTTGCTTCTAAGGCATCTATTATATGGTCATTTGTGGTCCCATACATTGGATTGATTGGTATGCCATATGTACCCATTTTTTGTGCATGGATATTGGTGTATTGTGGAGGGATGGATTGTTGTGACATGTATGATGTGTTCGGATTTGTGTATTGTTGGTGTTGAAAGTTTGGATTGGGGGTATGTTGGTGAGTATGAATATGGGATGAGTATGTTGGGATGTGTCCCTCAACCATTTGGGTCGATATTTGGGGAATATGGTGACCATGAACATTTTGATGTGTGAATGATGCCATAGGTTGTGTGTATTGACTACTTTTTCCAAATTGTTGGGTTTGGACAAGGGGAATGGTTGTATTTTGTCCTTGGGATTTGATGGTATTGGACTGTGTTGACATGTTAACATTTTTTTGTTGTCCTTGAATAAAGATACGTCATTTACCTGCCCCCAAAGGATTTTGTTAGATACCAATGAGAGGATATGATGAAGGTATACTCATGGTACTAGACATAGTTGTCAACAGAGGATTTGTATGACTTGATGATGCCCCCATGGCATTTACCATAGTGGTAAAGAGAGGATTGGAATAACTTGCCCACACTATCAAGGAGCCAAAGGTGGTTCCAGCCAATTATGATGGTGTTATGGATATTGTGGGCACTATGACAGATTGTGATCATCCAATGGATGTAGCGTTTATTGAATTGGAGGTGTTTGGAATGTTGGAGGTAGCATTCACTGTCGTTGTAGCATCAAAAAAGGTATAGCTCGTAGTGTTTGGAGGTTGACCACTATTTTACATGTTAAGCACGTTGTTGACATTAGGGTAAGGAGATGTTGATCTCAACGTGTTAATGCCAAATCCATGGGGTAACTTAGCTCCTTGACTTAAGAGTATGGCCAAATATTTGTCTCTATCATAGAGGACCATTTGTTTCATGAATTGAGAGGCCTCTAGATGTTGTGTTGTGACCTCTAGGTTTTCCTCAAGTATTTTTCTATATTCATCCTTACGTAAGAATGTTTCAAAGGTATTTTTTGATGAGGATGGTATGGCCGTGAGAGGTTGATTGTTCATGTTGGAAAATGGGTCATCAAATGTCCAATTTGGGTCATACGTGGGATTGTTAACATTGGAAGTGGAGTTTTTTCCAAAAAATTTCATTTGTCATTTCTATCTTTGGAGTCTAGTTTCCACCATAAAATGAGATTGCTCAAATGCAAATGACCACTAAATGCAAGGATGACAATGTGATACTATGCTTTCTAAAGAAAATTCCAACTAGGATGACCAAGTGATGATGATGTTTGTCTAAGGCAATGATTGATGTAAGATTATGAGGTTGTCAAAGCCAAAATGTCGAATGAGGACTAAGATGGTAATGTTGACTAAGGACTTAATATGATAAATGCAAGGTCTAGGTTCAAAATGATGACTAGGATGAATAATATTTTTGGATTTTTGGGAATAAAATATGCAAGGTATAAACTAGAACGCAATTTGGAGAAAAGGGATACCTAAACACTTCTAAGCTCAATCTTTGTTTTTTATTTCAATTACTAAATGACTTGTTGAAAATGATAAAATGACAAGGTCAAAATGACTAGTGAGTTTTCCTAACTAGACTGTTGAGTTGGAAAATCTCACAAAAGGGACAATGACTAAAAAAGGGAATGATGATTAAGTCCAAGATAACCTAGTTTCGAAAGCTATGACATTGCAAATTGTGCTGAGATTAACCTAATCCAAAGTATGCAAGGATGAAAACCTATGGTCAAGCTAATGCCTAATGTATACAACTAAAAAACAATTGAAGGATGAAGCCTATGGTCACGAATGCAAACTAATGGTTGAAAATTTTGAGCAATTTCAAAGTTGGTTTATGACAGAATCCCCTAGGAAACAGTGTTTGACAAAAGATTGACATAATTTAGACTCAGTTTGGACTTTGTATGAAGATTTTGCTTATGTCAGGAAAATGCATCGCTTGAGACCTCAAATGTGTCACATAATTGCAAATGTGTTTTGGTATAGCGAATGCGGCTCTGGGACTAACAAATGTGACTAAGTTTTGCAAATGCGGTTTTGTGAGTTTTAGATGGGCCACAACGTAGAAATATGCAGTGTTTTGAATTGAAAATGCGGTTTAATAGGTCTAATGTGTTACAAAATTTGGCAAATGTGGTTTGACAGAGCGATTGCGTTTCAAGAGTTGCGACATAGTTTGCTAAAATTGAGGTTTTTGATGTATTGAGAGAAAATATGATCTATCTAATGTTGAATGTTTTTTTTAGAAGTGAAAATGTGGTGAATAATGTTGAAAAATCCAGCAAGCACTTGACAAGCACAATGTTTTGAGTGTAAGCAAGCACACATAAGACAAGTACAATCCTAATAGGCCAATAGGCCAAGGGTTTGTATACTTGGTATAGCCCATCGATATACCCCGAATAGGTGTTAAACACCTTTACTTCTCGAGAGTGGATAGCTTAGAAGTTTGGTGGCATTGGCTCCCCTCCACAGCTCATTAACGTCATTTGAGCACACCAACTTTGAATTATTGGGTAGTGACTTCCTAATAACTGCTATCTCTACTCGAGGAGATCAATAGTGAGTGTCTTCAGGCATGATATTGTACCCTACACTATTGCAAGCAACAGATGAAAATGGTTGGCCTCTAAAACAATAGGTGTTTAGTAAGGGCATTACATTTGTAGGGCATGATCCATGCGGTGAGAGTCCCCTTTCAGATCCATCTCATTGGAACCATACACGTGATTCTTAGGCTTTCCCCAAGAATCCACTTTTATATACCGGTTGGAAGTCCCTCAGGTTCAAGGTGCTACCGGTTTGAGTCGTCCTAGGGTGAGTACTTTTTCCCACCAGAACAGGCCCAAGTTCTAGAGTTAGTAACCATTTCTCTTACACCTAGGATCGCCCGAAAGTGCAAGGGGAGAGGATACTTCGATTACTAAGTCTTAAGGGTATTCAACAAAAAAAATGGGTCTGGTTTTCTGATCACCAAGTTTTCACAAGGTGAGAAGATAATCACCTACCATTTGCAAACACAATTAGACAAAGTAGCAAAACAAGTTCGTTTTATGTCCACCAAAATAAATGAGTTTTAATCTAAGAAAAGATAGGCACAATGTTTGGTAGTGAGTCTTTGACACTCAAACCTACAAAAACACAAGTTAGGAGTTTCTTATCCACCAGCCTTGGACACATGAAATGTAACCGCCACATGCTACGAATTGAAATTAGTAACACAAAAACCTATGCTAGGCAGAATGCAAAAGAAAACTAGAATGCCAAAGAACAAAAAAGAATAGAAAAAACATAAAAACCCAAATGTAAAAAAAGAAGAAAATGTTACTAAGAAAATGCATCACAATAGAGTGAATGTGTCGCTCTATGTTGCAAATGCGGCTCGGTCCTACGTTTTGGTCTGAGAGGCAGATGCATTGATTCAGTGTTCAAATGTGGCTCGATGTTATAGATGCGGCTTTCCCAACCTCATTTGCAGCACAACAGAGCATTTGTGTCATTTCAAATGGTGAATAGGTCGCGACGTATCAAATGTGGCTCAAGAAAATGCAAATGCGTCATGTCGTACCTGTACCTGCAAAAATGACATAGAACAAAAAAGACCGTACGGAAATAAAAAATATAGAGTTGGGTTCACCAATGTATCTAAGGGTAAATTTCTTAAGGTTAGATTAATTATTAAATCAATGATAAGCATAAACCCAAAGAATTTATGAAGCACAAAGAAAGCTTAAAACAAAATGAAATGATTATACCAGCTGATTCGTGAAGCTTCCATGGTTCACCTTCATAACACCTCCTAGCTTGCAACATTTTGACTATGACATCATCCTATGCAAGTTTTGAAGGATTTAAATAAAGATTATACCTATGCATATGACAATGTGACTCTAAAATGTCAAATAACTCTAAGTATTAATGCATCAGAATAAAGAAATCTGTGTGTGTCATCCAAAAATGTGAGCAAAATAGCATTTTATAGAAAATGCAATTTTGAATGGATGGATGAGATCAACTTTTGACAAAAGCCTAAAATCAGAGGACGAGATTTAATCTGATAATCCCTAATTAGGGTTAGGGAAAAATCCTTAAACAAGTGGTTGAGATGTCATTTCAGAGAATTGAATTGGCGGTGGAGAATAGATGAGATAATTAATTAGAAAAATAAAGATTTTCGAAAATCAAGAAGATAAAGACTACATGATTTGTGAGATTCAAAAAATCAAGAAGATAAGAGTTGAACTAAAGATCAGTTTTGGAAAATCAAGAATCTACCCAATTACTTGATTTTTTGGTAGAAAGTTACCATTTTGAATTAAATTAATTCAAAAGATGAATTTTGTGTGATAATAAATAATCAATTTTCAGATTATTTACTAAAATGAACTGATAGTTAAGAATGTGAAATCATTTTAAATAATTAACTTATTTAAAATGAGAGAAATGTTAAATTAGGTAATTAAATAATTAAAGATAATTGTTTAATTGAGAGGATATGATTAGTAATTAAATTAATTAATAAATTCATTTAATTATGAGAATTAGTGACATATTAAATAAATAAATGAAATTCATTTATTTAATAATCAGGAAGAATAAATGAATAAAGATAATTAAACAAATTTAGAAATTTATTTAATTAGAGGAAGACTTAGACAATTAATGACGTATTTAATAAATAAATAAAATTTATTTATTTAATAATCATGAAGAATAAAAGGACATGAATTAATTAAATAATTATGAATTATTTAATCAATAGTTGAATGTGGACAGAGGACATAATTAAATGTCATAATTATGCTAGGACGAAAGTGGTAAAATAGAGCTTGTAGGCCTAGGTCATTTTTAAGTGTCTAAAAAGAGCACCACTAACAACACAACTTACAACCTATAAACATACACCTTCTTCTAAATAGATGCATAACATGAGACAAGCTTGCAAGGAAAAGATAGATTTTCACAAGAAAAACTGATCAATCATTAATAACATACATGAGAAAGAGGAAATGAGAAGGTAAAAGTGCTCTACTTCATTAATTCAAAATGGTTATTGTATAATATGCTTGTCTGAGTTACAATGCAGCTCCATGAAAAACAACTCCCAGAAAATGCAAGCTATCCTTCAGGTAGAAAAAGAAAGAACCCCCCTAAATTGACTTAAACAACATATTTAAGCCAAAAACATCCAAAACCCCCACACAAGTGTTTCTAGAAGATCCTCCTCAGATAAAACAGAAATGGCCCCAAAAGAACCTTCTGGAAGCCTCCAAAATGTCCTCCACATGAAGAAAACATAGGCCAAGTCAATAGTCACCCCAAGAGTGTGACAAAAAATGTCTCCCGCTAGCCTCCCACAAAAATTAGTCAAAATAGCATCCCACACAATTCTCACCTCTACAAGTCATAATGCTCCTCATACAAGACTTGACCACATTCTCCATCATTCAGTATGTGTGTTTTTTCAAACACATGGCTTTTAAAGCATTAAATATAGTGATTTTGTTAAGTGATTTATAAAACATCAATTAACAAATCACTTTACAATTAGGCTCAAATCAAAGGGCCCCACCATTTTCTTGTATTACATTTGCACTAAAAAGCACAATAAAAGTGATTTTCAAATCACTTACATGATATCTTTAGATATGGAATAAAAAAAAGTAACATCAAATGCTATGGAAAAAGCTTTAAAAGCTTCAAAGGCACTTTGACTATCAACTTACCATCCATATGCTGCATTCTTCCCACACATGTCATATCTACATGGTTTGCAAAGGCATATATCATCAATACACACTTCAGCATCAGTCAAATACGGGAAGAAATCCCTAAGGCATAAAATTCCTAAGTGATAACACATGACATAGTGAAGACTTAGCAAAGCATTTAAGTGGGAAAGTTTATGAGGCATGAAATGCCTAAGGGGGAACACATGTTTCGACCCCATTACATTTCTCATGTGTTGATTTTTTAAAGAAAGGATAAAATATCCCATCGAAATGCAAAGAAAAAGGGGCAAACCCTAACATAATACCCAAAATGATGAAAAAAATCATCATTTGGGCTTCAAAGAATATGGAGAATGTCACTCTGCACCATGAGGGTTTGGAGAACACGGGAAAAATTATGCTTTGCACTGGTTATCAGTCTTCTTTTGATAGTTTCCTCATGATATCACCGTGGGAACTTAGGTAATCATTTTTTCTTGACATAAGCTCACATTTTTTGACTTAGAGGCCATTTCTTGACTCATAGGTCACGGCCATGAACAAATTTTAACTTATATGTTTCGTTTGTTCTTCCTCTATTGTTGTTTCACACTTTCATTTTCGATGAAAAGCTTTAAAATGAACCTTATTGTGGAGAAGCAAAGATTTGAATACTGTAAAATTTGAGCAGCATTTCTAGGTCAGCATTTAATCATTTTTGCTTGACATAAGCTCACATTTTTTGACGTAGAGGCCATTTCTTGACTCATAGGCTATGGCCATGACAAAACTTTCAACTTATATGTTTCATTTCTTCTTCCTCTATTGTTGTTTCACACTTTCAGTCACCATGAAAATATTTAAAATGAAGCTTATTGTGGAGAAGCAAAGCTTTGAATACTGCAAAATTTGAGCAAAAATTCCAGGTCAGCATTTAATCGGCTCCATTTTGTGAATTTGAGCAACAAAACTATGTGCTTTGTTTCCCTCTTTGACAATAAGCTTAGAGGCTTGTTTCCTTTCTGTATTTGTTAAAGAAAACACTCCATTTCGTATAACAGTTTTTTTTATGAAAAAATGCACCCTTTGGCTACGGCCATGGAAAGAAAAGGTGTTTTGTTTCTTTAGAACTTCAACTTTCTACAATTTATAAAATAACCCAACTGGGTTCTTTGTTCTATAGACAAAAGGCCATCTCTCAGCCACAACCTGTAACATAGTGATAATTGGCACCATGCTTCTAATTTTCTCTTAACAAGACTTCAAATTCCTTTTGCAAGACTCTGTGTTTGTGATTTTTCTTGAACTCCAAGTGGGTTATTGACTTGGTGAAGAGAAACGTGACTTTGGTTGCACCCAGTAAGGAATAAAATGGGGTTTTATCACATTGTTGTACTTTCCATTCCAACCCAAAAAGTTTCCTTTCCATTTTTCTTTGTATCTCTAGATTTTGACAGAGCCTAGTTGGGTTATTTTGATTTCATGAAAAAACTCAAAATTTTCTAGTGTAAAATGAAAATGGGTCTATAAGTGCACTTTATATTTTGAACTTTGTAGCAATGTTGTTTTAGACTTGAACCCCTAGGTGGGTTTTCCAGATTTTGCAAAACAAAGGTCATTTTGACCACAGCCTGTCAAACACACCTAAATTACTTCCCATTCTCCAACTCCTATAGCATTTTATCATATTGTTACTTCCTTTCATAGATTTGTAACAAATCGAGGTGAGTAACATGATTTTCTTTGAAAGTTTCAGATTTATTGCAAGAAATCCAGATAATTTTGTAAATTATTTCACCTTTCCGTTGTTTAAACACCTGGGTACATGGTATCTTCATTTTCTTGGCCCATGAAAAGATGTACTATCCTGAAGTTTCATCTTCACTTAATCTGCAGATACACTATCATCTAAATGATCTTTCTTTTTTTGGAACAAACTAAGATAATTACCTCAGTAATGGAGTATGGAATAAGGTGTTTTTGAGCTCAGGAGGTGGAACATTGTGAGACTTGCATTAAATTTTTAATAGTGCCTTGACACTGCTGAATGTTGAACCATATCTCATACAAGTTCCTTGGCTTTACTCAAGACTGTATCCAATGATTTCAAAGCTTTGTATAACATCTTCCATACTCTGTGTTTGGTTCTTGAACATAATTTAGAAGAGGCTTCAAAAACTTTAATGAGCAACTATATTATGGAAGTCATATGACCATACCTGGCTTCATTACTTTAGAATGTTCTCCTTTATAATCTTTGCATTTTCCTTTTCATTTTGTTAATATTCATTTTGTTGGCTCTCAAGTTAAAAAATTATGCCAAAAAGTTGTTCATTTTGCTTCTGTAGATGAAGTAATGCATTACCAATGCTTCCATGTTCTTCCTCCACCTCAGATACTTGCATGTCTTACCATCTTCTCGTGTAGTTTAAATCCTTTGAAAGGGCTTCAAAATTTTGTTGAATTGATTCTTCGATAAACTCCAAGGTTATTGTTCTTAGGCTTACACATTTCATGTCACTTTTCTGAGATACAATGTTAACTATATTGTGCTTTGATTGAATCACCCTATTACTATGCTTCCCATAACTCTGTGATCTAAGGAGTAGACCACCTATATGCTGCTACAAACCTCAAAATGATGGAATAGGAAATAGTAACAAAACAAACTTTTCCACTGAGAAATGGACCCTTGACTCAAAGGGGCAAACCTATATCATGGTAATAAATACCCTGAAAGGGTAGAACATATCAAGAACATGAAGATCATACCCTTAGATCATGGAGTAAGAATATGTAGATGCCATTTAAATTCACAATGTTGCTCTCTTTCTCCCCACCATTGTGGACTATAGTTTGGGTCTTGTCTCTTCATGATGGCTTCCCTGAATTGTAAGGCAAGCTGACCTTGTTGATGAAACTTCCTTCAATCCTCTGACTGATTTTTTTTGGCACCAAGGTGATTGTCTTTCTCACATCACTATAAGCTCCTTACTATTAGAATGTAACAATTGATGGGACAAAGAATGCAATCAAGCAAGACTGTCATCTTGTAATGAGACTTTTCTCTCAATTTCATGTCTTATAGGACTGTCATTTAAAGATTTTTATAGGACAGTTTTGGTTATGCTGAATTTTCTTTGTATCTCTGCCAATGCACAATCTTTTATAATGCATGCTCTATCCTCTTAACTGCTTTCAAACATAGCTATTTTTGAATCAAAGTGATTTGACAATGCCTACAATTAGTACATCTTGATTGTGCTCTATGTACTCTCATCAAGGACCATTCAACTTTATTGCCTCAAAATGCCTCCATCCTCCTATCTCTCATTTGTAAAGTCCTCACATTTGGGCCAACTGCCCTATCCAAACAGAACAAGGACTTTGTACATAGAATTCCCCACTGAACACTATTGTAGGATGATGGTACTTGTTCATGACAACCATTTTCATTTTCATGAAGACCACAATTAGTTGTCCTCTTAACTTTGTAGCAACCTCATCAGATTCACTTGAATGATGTTTATGCTTTTTCTCTTTATACTATGACAAGAAGGTATAATATTGCAAGAGCAAGGAATGTTTCCATAAGAACAATAGCAATAATTATCTTGGTTACATAAATCCTTTCATGAAATGACAAGTCATTTTTATTATGACCATGGGGCTAACAGTGAACATGATGGATGACCATTGTAAAGAATATATTTTAGAGAAAAATGAACGTACTTGTTGATAAACATATGCTCCCTTCTATTTTGGCCATTCAATATCCTCATATCATGCCTCCTGCTTGTTGTTCTTGTATAGTGTTGTTTGTTGCTCATTGCAATACCTCCAATGCTGATTGCAAGGGGAAAATCTTTCACCTTGTGCAATTACCTTGCTGCCCTGCTTCATGAGATTAACATGCATTGTTGATTGTTGTTCATATGTACTTGTACTATGGCCTTGGCTTCCAAAAGGAGACCCCTCCCAAATCATGATTGTTTAATTTTCATTTGTAACTTTCCATTTCTGGTATGTAATCATGATCCATGTTGGACCAGTCATGATGACCAAAACCCCTGCATGAAAGGTTATGAACATAGCAATTGTATATTGATTACATCATATGAGGGTTTCGTTGTTGTCATAGCCTTCTTGTAATGGAATATTCATGGTATGAACATATCTATATCAACTAGAGTTGATGTTTCTTGAATGTCTTTTCCCCTTTTGTGCTTTTCCTTAAAACATCATGCATATAGTGTGACATGGCAACTTATTTTCCTCATTCATTATTGTTGTCCCTACCTTCATGGTTGTCTTGTAGCATCCCCTTATGAACACTATTTTTTATGATTCACTTGTACCATGTCATTGATCCAGCCATTGCTCTTTTCTCTGTTATGTATAAAAAATTCATGGTCTCCTCATTCTATCCTTATTTGACAGCCACTTGTCACTTATGTGGGTGACCTAACAACTCACCTTCCTATGTGATGTGTGACTACCCAATAGGGTTATGGTGAGAGGGGCTTGATGAAAACTTGAAATGCTTCCTCATTGTTTAAAAGATGCATAATTGAACTTGATGCATCTATGAAGACACTTGATGCATAATTGAACTTGATGCATCTATGAATCTGATAATGAAAGTTGATCAACTGGTGTGATTCCATATTGATTTAATGCATTGATAAGAGATAAATCTATGATCAAGTTTCTCAATTTCCTTTTCTTTCAAAGCATGTTGAGCTCTACCCTTATGGGAGCCACATTTACCCCACAGGTTGTATTTGATCTGATATTGAAACAATATTCAGACTTGTCCTAAATCTACACATGAAGCAAACAGTTAGAAAATAAATGCTTATGTTGTATTTTTTCGTTTAATGCACTTATGGATCAGTTTGTACATGCATAGGTAGGTGTGTATGTAAGGATTGAATCATTCATTGCTTAGAACCTTGCTCTAACATCATGTTTTCTTCAAATGTAGGGTGAGGAGTAATACAAAGCTAGGAGGGACACAAGTGGTTCAGGGCAGCAACAACATGACAACGGGCGACTTGTAACCAACCATTCATAGGCAATGATTGGTTCCATTCTTACATGCACATTCTCTTTTGTTTCATTCTACTTATTCATGTATGAGTTGTTTCATATTTTCATTGAATAAGAGAGCTATTCCCTTGGCTTGTGAGGGACATGTACCTTAATGATTATCAATAAAGGAAATTGTATTTGAATACATGATTCTCTTTCTCATTTTTTGTAATGCATCATTGAAATGACAAAATGTAATCTAATTTACTTTGACAATCACTCCTTCATGCATATTGAAACTAGCAGTTTTATGGTTTATCTTTAAATGTTTTAACAACATGAAAAGAACAACACTAGGTTACCTGATTTTAGCTGAAAGCTAAAAATTAGGTAACATTTCTGGTGACATCTGCTATATGTTTTCCTACTAAACATGAGACCAGCTTCCTTTTGTGTTATCCATTGGGCACGGGGTCACTCAGAAAACCAAAACTACTTGAAAACAATATTGCAAATAGCTCTAACTCATAAAACTAGTAGGAAAAACTTTGAAAACCAAGGAAAACAACAATGCAAAAGGAAAACTACCACCTAACTGTGCAAAGAAGCACTTAGGGAAAACTAGAAAACCTAACTAATGTGCATCAACACTTAGAGGAAACAGAATCTACTCTAATATGTATGAGATCAGTTTTGGATCATACCTCAAAAGAAAGTTTGAGGTGTATCCCATTGACTGGGATAGGAAGAGCTTCTCCATCCATTGATGATAGTTGAAAAGCATTGTGCTCTTTGCACTCTGTAATGATAAACGAGCCACTCCACATGCTATCAAACTTGGTATGCTTTCTAGGCCTACTCTTCAATTCATCCCATTGTAGAACAACATCTCCCTCTTTGAACACCCTGGGTTTTTCTCTTTTATCAAACACATTCTTGGTTTGGAGTTGATGCAACTCCATTGTTTTCATGGCTCTACCTCTAGTTTCATCCAACTCCATTAGCTGTGCATATCAAATAGCCATTGGGTCCTCCTCTTCAAACATTTCAAGCCGGTTCATTATATCAAGAGCTGGAAGCTCAACTGATAAAGGAAACCTTGCCTCTTTACCATATACCAGTACATAAGGGGAGGTTCCAATGGACTTCTTTGGAGTTATCCTATTTTCCCACAAGGTAGATTTTAACTTGCTATGTTGGAAATATGTGCCTCAATCTCACAGGTTGAAACCTCTGAAAGAGAAAAGTTGGTATGACATTCATTATGTCTAGCCGACTAGCAGCTGTGAAACCTTGTGAAAATTTTAGGTCATTGAGACCTTGTTTCAGTCTTTCCAAATGAGCCTATCACTATGACATGTTGATCACTATGAGTTTTCAAACTCTTCCCGCTTGAGCAGATCTCTTACCAACTTTTGGTGCCTAGAGGTTATCGGGGATACTTATGGCGACTGGTGTCATCGGAGTAACTCAAAGGCTTCGGTAAGAAGTCTTGGCGATAGGTGGTATGTCTCACCAATAAACATACACTCAGAGCTATCGGGGTGACTTGAACACTCGGTAAAAACTCTTAGCAATGGAAGCTATGCCTCGCTGACAAGGTGTTACACTTGTGGTCATCGAAGTAATTCATATGCTTCGGTGTGAAGTCTTGTCGATATGGAAAGTCTCACTGATAGCTACACTTGGAGTCTTCACAATAACACAAAGGCTTGGGTGTGAAATCTTGGTGATGGGTGTTGGTCTCACCGATGTTGTGAGCTATCTTCGGTATAACTCTTGGTGACTGTTTGTTCTCGGAGTGACTTGAAGACTTCGGTATGAAGTCTCAGCGATAGTGGTAAGTCTTCCCGACTGTTGGACATTTCAGAATAACATGAAGTCATCGGTATGATCTCTTGGTGAAGGACGATAGTCTTACCGATGGGAATACTTTTGTCTATGTGACTTTGGAACTTCAGTATGATCTCCTAGCGAATAATGATAGTCTTGCTGATGGGAATGCTAACGTCTATGTGATCTTGTGAACTTGGTAAAATATCTTGCTAGTAGCAATAACTCTTGGTGAGATCGATGGTTGAGTCTTGTGGCATCGGGGAGACACAGTTAGTGTCTCACCGACATGCGAAATAGGTTGAACGCCTTTGACCGAGTGATGACTATCCTACGTGGTGAGTCTATGACCAATCAGAGAAGTTGAGTGGGAACCGTTGGAAGTTAGTCTGTTGTGGTCATTCTGTGAGGAAGTTCGACAGATAGGGACAACACGAATATATTCTAGAATTGTAGATGATGTTCGGTTCAATGATTCATTCGATGGATGGATGTTTGATGAACTGTAGATGAATTGTTCAATATGTATCAATGTCAATTCGATTCTGAAAGATTGTAACTGGAGTGTTCTGTAGCAAGGTTGGTCATTGTGAATGCTACTGTAATTTGACATCAGAAAGATAAGTCTGATCTTTGTATGTAGTCTCCATTACTGTAATACAAAGTGACTTCTCTTGGTGTGGTGGGTTTTTCTCCCATAATGGTTTTCCCACGTAAATCTGGTGTTCATGTGTGTATGTTCATTTCTCTATTTCTATTATTGCTTTCAAGTGTATCTTAATTGGATTGTAATTGAAAATTTAAAAGTATCTCTGCATTCTTCCTTGAGGTTTTGACATTAGGAGAATTGTTTCTGCACCTTAGCTTTCCTTACATGCTTGCCAAGTTCTTTGGTTATCTTCCAAAATCCTTTTGATGATCCTAATCAGGTTTTTATTGGTTGACTAAGCCAAGCCATTACCTTGAGGGTAATAATTTGATGAGGTATTTAGATGGATGCCATTTTTTATAGCCCAGTCACTTACTCTTAACCAAACAAATGCCAAAGCATTATCAGAAATGATTGATCCAGGTACCCCAAATCTAGTTACCAAATCAATAAAAATTTAAAACAACACTTTCATTAGCTTCCTTCAAATCCACTGCTTCAATCCATCATGTGAAATAATCGGTTGCAGTAAGTACCCACCTGTGACCTGCACTCGAAGGTGGGTTAATGGCACCTATAAAATTGATGCCCCATCTCATGAAGGGTTGCTTTACTTGAATAGGCTACAATGGTAAAGCTGGAAGCCTCTCTTTGCCTGCAAAAATGGCACATTTTACACACTTCCTGGCCCAAGCATGGACATCTTTAAAAAAGCTTGGAAAATAATAGCCAGCTCTCATTATTTTCCATGTAGTTGTTCTTGGGGAAAAATGACCCCCTGTAGTTCCATCATGGAACTCATAAAGTACTTTATCAACTTGATGTTGATCAATGCATCTTAGGAGGACACCATTAATGTTGTTTCTAAAAAGAATGTTGCTAATTAGAACATAAGGAATAGACTGCAGTCTGAAATACCTTTGTTTGGCTTTATCTAAACTTGGTGGACACTCACTAGTTTGTAAAAATTGAGTCATATCTTGTACCTAACCTGCATTTGTTTTAGTTGCATCTGCTTCAAGCCCATTATCAACAATCAGTACTGCCTCTATTTTTGCATTTCCTTCATTTTTAGCCTTTGTAGCTAGTTGTTCACACAACCCTTTACCCCTAACAAGCTTTGTTATCTTTATTTCAACATCATAGTCCATAACCTTTGTAATCTAGCCTACCTTCTTATCATTTAGATCCCTGCTTAGCAAGAATTCCTTCACACTTGGGTGAGCAACCATTAAATGTACCTTGCTGTTAGAAATCGGGGGTTTAAACTTCTTCAAGCTTTTGATGGAAGATAGTACATGTTTCTCTACAAAAGTATATCTTTGTTCATACTTCTCTAATTTTTGGCTAAAAAAATCAATTGGTTGTTCTAGGCTAGCATCATTCTACTGTACCAGTATTGCAGAAATTATATCAATGCTGCCAAAAGCATATAAAATGAAGTCTTTTGAGAAGTTCGGGTTTACCAAAGTAGGGGCTGCTGATAAAGCTTCCTTTATGACTTCAAAACTATGCTTGGACTCTTTGGTCTAGCTGAAAATAGCATTCTTTTTTAACATTGTAGTTAGTGGTTTCAATAGATTGGCAATGTCAGGAATAAACCTTCTGACGAAATTGATTTTTCCAAGAAAACTTTGCAGCCCCTTTTTATGGCTGGGCAAGGGTAGATCCAAAATGGCATTTACTCTTTTTGGATCAATGGTGATCCCCTATTTTGACACAATATGTCCTAAAATCTTTCCTTCATGGAAAATAAAGATACATTTCTCGGGGTTGAGGGATATACCATACTCCCTACACCTCTCAAATACTTGTTTCAAATGTGCAAGGTGTTCATCAACTTTCTTTGAAAACACAATTACATCATCAAGGTAAATGAGTACAAGTTTGTGAATCAAACCTTTAAATGCCCTATCCATTGCCCTCTGAAACATGGCACCAGCATTGGATAGGCCAAAAGGCATCCTTTTATAAGCCATGGTGCCCCATTTTGTGGTGAAGGCAATCTTGTATTGATCCTCTTCTTTGACTAAAACTTGGTTATAACCTAAATAGCCATCAAGTAATTAGAATCTTTCTGAACTAGCTACAATTTGCAGAATCTGCTCCATTGAGGGCAATGGATAATGATCCTTTAGCGAGGCTTTATTGAGGTCTCTAAATTCAATACACAGCTTAATTTCACCATTTTTATTTCTAACCGGGACAATGTTAGAGACCCATGAGGTGTGTTTAATTGGAAAAATGATGTCTCCCTCAATCAACTTGGTCAACTCTTTGACCATAAGAGGCTCAAGTTTGGGGTTTAAAGGCCTCTGCTTCTGCCTAACAGGTTTTGAGTTTGGATCAAGCTCTATGGTATGTTGGGAAATTTGGGGATCAAAACCTTTCAAATCAGAATATTCCCATGCAAATACATCTTGGAACTCCTGACAGAGGGCAATAAAAGCTTGCTTATTTGCAGGTGAATTTTTTTTTCCAACTTTAAGGAGCTTACCTTTGAAGATTTCAAGCTCCTCATAATGTTCTTCTTTGACCTACATGCTGGTTTTACTCTTTTTTAGCTAGTCATCTATGTTGAAAATGGATTCCAAGGTGACTAGACCTTGGGCAGTTTGTTGGACTTCAATTGGATGATTTGATCATCATATTGTTGTTTGAGCTTCTCTTGGTTGACTGCTACAAATTCATCTTCTTGTAGCATGAAGCTCAAAACCTATTCATCACTTTCAAAGACTTTCGAATGAATGTTATTATCTGGAATAGAAGGTCTGATAACTATTTTAACATATGGCTGCAACTTTTCCTTCCTAATTTCACTTGGATTATCAACTTGAGCACCTATGGCAGCCAATCTATCAACATGCTTATTCTTATCCCTAGGAATAGAAATCAGATTGAAAGCATGAAACTCTTCTATCATATCCCACACCCTGTGCTTGTAGGATTTTAAGACATCATTCTTAGTGACATGCAGACCTCTCACCTGATTGACAATCAATTCACTGCCACCATGCACTTGCAAGTAGCCAATTCCTCTTTTTCATGCCCATTTCAAGCCTTGAATCAGAGCTTTGTATTCAACAGTGTTGTTAGTACAAGAGAAAGAAAATCTAAAAGCATAGTAGTATTTGTCACCTTGTGGGGACACAAGCATTGCACCCCCACCAACACCATTCTTTCTTCAAGAACTGTCAAAGAACATCCTCCATACTCTGCCTTGCTAATCTGATTGTTGTCCCACCTCCTTTTTGAGGTTTGGAATCATTGAATTAGGTTCGTGTAGCACATAAACACCCAAACTAGTTTCCTCAATGTTATCATTTGGACTGTCAATAATATTCTTTGCTGCCCACTCACTTAGCAGTGCATCTAGTATACTTTCTTCTTGTAGCTCTTGAGCAACAACAATTTCATCATCACTAAAAATAGCACAATTAGCATTAACAACACTTGGAACATATGGTTCAATGTGATCCTTAGCAAGTTGCTCAGATTTGATGACTACTTTAGTCCCATATCTCATTCTGAACACCATATGGGACCAATCTGATGACAAATAACCTCCTATCTTGGCAGTGAAATCCCTTGACAGACATAAAGCAAAATGTGGGGGTAAGTCAATAATAGAGATGTCTTGGGGAATGGAGAAATTGGGACAAGCGTGTAGGGTAAGGCTTAAACCCTTGATAACACCTATAGTATTGATGGTTGTCCCATCTAATTGTACAACTCCCTTCTCAAGAGGCTAATACTTAAGTCCTAACTTATCAGTAATTTGTTTGGGCATGACAAAACTACTTGCCCCTAAATCCACCATGCAATTGTGAACTAGTCTATCTCCTATTATCAAGGACACATAAAATGGGGGTGGCTTGACATCCTTGCTTAGCTGTTTACTTCTTTCTTGAGGTGTATTTGTCAAGACAACCTTGGGTTGACCTAATGGTATATCATTTGAAACACCCACTTTAGCTAACGTAGATTGCAACAAGTCCTTTTGACCAGCAATAGACAGGGAATCCCACATTGACATATTCACATTCATCTTTTTCATGGATTCAATAATGTTGAAGGGCGTGACAATGTTTACCTTTTGATGAGTGTTTGCAGCAACAGGGTTTGTCTGCAAGTGGGCTAGTTGGGGTTGATTCCCAAGCTGTCCACCATCGATGCCTTGCGAATTTCTTTGTAAAATGTGCATTATATGAGGATTGGAAGGTCCAACAATCTCTTTGTCTTTATTTGTTGCTTGTCCAATCTTGAGGGCTCTCTTTTTGGCTCGAGTTTTGGCTACTATTGGAGAGCTATCACTATTTACTCTAGAAAACTCTTCTCCTTGCCAATTCAGGAGTTGTGTCACTTGGAGGGAGCTCCTGTTGTTGGGACGATTCACCATTAGACCCGTCTTGCACACCTAAAACATTATGAACAATCAATGCTTGATTGATGACACCATTTAAACATGTAGTTTGATTGTGGGCCTAGTTGCAAGGATAACACCACTCATACTCTGTTGCAAGGTTGTTTTGAATAGGTACCATATCTCTAGTTGCACTGATTGGAACTGGATTGTATGGTTGAAAAGGCCTTGGATTCAAACTTTGTCATGCACCTTGAAAATTTCCTTGATATGGCTACTTGTTAGTTTGAAATTGTTGTCCTTGGCCTTGATTTTGAGGCTACCAAGGTTTGAAACCTTGGAATTTTTTTTTTTTAATGCTTACCAGCTCATTTCCAAAATTTTGCAAAAAAATTTCAATCTTTGGTTGGCTTCTTTTAATTTCCTACAACTCCTGAGATGGTCCTTGGGCAGAAATTTCTGTGTTAATAGTAGTTGGTAAAGGGGCTAGTTGAGGTGGTGGCAAAGCTATAGGAGGCTGAATATCAGGAAAAAATGGCATAGGAGGCCTAGGGGAAATCCTTCCAGCTTGTATTAGGTTGTTTTCTGCTCTCACAGCTATGTCAAAAGCTATTGGCAAGGTATTTCCACTCATAGACTATATCAAAACAACAATTTCACTGTTTAAAGCTCTCAAAAAATAGAGAAATGCATACTCATCTAGAGGCCTAGTAGTGCTCAAAATTCTGTCCCACATTCTTTGGAAACAGAAATTGAAATCCATCATTCATTCATGAGGAGCCCGTTTAATGTGAGTCAACTGCTCCACCAATGACAAGTTATCATACTTGTCTTCAAACTGCTTAAAAAGTACCTCTCCCAATTCATCCCATGTTCAGATGGAATTGACTTCCAAACTCCTGAACCATTGGAGTGCTTTACCTCTGAACGATGCCAATAACAATCTCAAGGCAACATTTTCTTGAGTTATATGATGCACCGAGCACAAATTTGAGATGTCCTTAATATGCTCAACTGGTGTAGTTTGATCTTCACCTGAAAAATATGGTATGCTCTTGAGAGAAGCCACTAGAATATCGTCATGTTGGGATAATTGAAGTGGGTTGGCACCATTGAATGGAAAAAAAAATTGGTTTCTTGGAACAACCATTTTTGGCACCAAGTTTTGTTGTCTTATTGGGCTAAAAACTCTCACTATTGGTGGAGTTGAAACTATTTTTCTTGATGAAACAACAACCTTCCTTATTGGTCTGCCTCTCCTATGGGGTGGTGAAAGTTGTAGATATTCTAATGGGATAGAATTTCCCCTTATCTGAATTTGTTTCATAAGCTATTACAACACAAATCTATTATAAATTTCACCTTTAGAGCCGCCAGAAATGCTGGTGTGACCTTTAAAAGGATAAAAAAATATTGTTGTTAGCATATCAAAACCAACAAACTGATGTGTTATTCTAGTTTGAAATGACTAGAGGTCCCACTGGGCATACCAAAACTGTTAGGACACCAAATTTGCACCCTGTATGCTAAGCTTTTGAAAGAAACTTAATAGATTTGGACTAACATTGGACTGCTTTCAGGTTGTGGGTGACCTGTTCGAAAGCAGACCTCCAAATTATGGGTCGGCTTCCCCGTTTGATGTCACCTAACTATTAATCTCTGAAGGTAAAGGGTAAGGATTGCATGAAAATAAACCTAATGCTGAATAAAACCTAAAGTGATGCACCAAAACAACCTATGCCTATTAACAACTTATCATATTTGAATTAATATCACAAAGTTGGACTTACACAACTCACTTGATAATACAATTTACATAAATATTTCATAAGAAGGTCTATAAATAATGCTATTAAAAGGAAAAAAAAGATTTCATAATTAACAGCACAACTAACAACACAGCTTACAACCTGTAAGCATACACCTTCTTCTAAATAGATGCATAACATGAGACAAGCTTGCAAGGAAAAGATAGATTTTCACAAGACAAACTGATCAATCATTAACAACATGCATGAGAAACATGAAATGAGAAGGTAAAAGTTCTCTACTTTATTAATTCAAAGTGCTTACTGTATAATAGGCCTGTCTGAGTTACAATGCAGCTCCATGAAAAACAACTCCCAGAAAATGCAAGCTATCCTTTGGTTGGAAAAAGAAAGAACCCCCTTAAACAAATTAAACAACATATTTAAGCCAAAAAAATCCAAAAACCCCACACAAGTGTTTCTAGAAGATCCTCCTCGGATAAAACAAAAATTGCCCCAAAAGAGCCTTCTAGAAGCCTCCAAAATGTCCTCCACATGAAGAAAACATAGGACAAGTCAATACTCACCTCAAGAGTGTGACAAAAAAATTCCTCCAGCTAGCCTCCCTTCCACCAAAATTAGTCAAAATAGCATCCCACACAATTCTCACCTCTACAAGTCATAATGGTCCTCATACAAGACTTGACCACATTCTCCATCGTTCAGTATGTGTGTTTTTTCAAACACATGGCTTTTAAAGCATTAAATATAGTGATTTTGTTAAGTGGTTTATAAAACATCAATTAACAAATCACTTTACAATTAGGCTCAAATCAAAGGGCCCCACCATTTTCTTGTGTTACATTTTCACTAAAAAGCACAATAAAAGTGATTTTCAAATCACTTACATGATATCTTCAAATATGGAATAAAAAAAAGTAACATCAAATGCTATGGAAAAAGCTTTAAAAGCTTCAAAGGCAATTTGACTATCAACTTACCATCCATATGATGCATTCTTCCCACACATTTCATACCTACATGGTTTGCAAAGGCATATATCATCAATACAAACTTCAGCTAAGGCATAAAATGCCTAAGTGATAACACATGACATAGTGAAGACTTAGCAAAGCTTTTAAGTGGGAAAGTTTATGAGGCATGAAATGCCTAAGGGGGAACACATGTTTCAGCCCCATTACATTTCTCATGTGTTGATTTTTAAAAGAAAGGATAAAATATCCCATCGAAATGCAAAGAAAAAGGGGAAAACCCTAACATAATACCCAAAATGATGAAAAAAAGCATCATTTGGGCTTCAAAGAATATGGAGAATGTCACTCTGCCACCATGAGGGTTCGGAGAACATGGGAAAAATTATTCTTTTCACTGGCTATCAGTCTTCTTTTGATAGTTTCCTCATGATATCACCATGGGAACTTAGGTAATCATTTTTTCTTGACATAAGCTCACATTTTTTCACTTAGAGGCCATTTCTTGACTCACAGGTCGTGACCATGAACAAAATTTTAACTTATATTTTTCATTTGTTCTTCCTCTGTTGTTGTTTCACACTTTCATTTTCGATGAAAAGCTTTAAAATGAAGCTTATTGTGGAGAAGCAAAGATTTGAATACTGCAAAATTTGAGCAACAGTTCCATGTCAGCATTTAATTGGCTCCATTTTGTTAATTTGAGCAACAAAACTATGTGCTTTGTTTACCTCTTTTAGAATAAGCATAGAGGCTTGTTTCCTTTCTGTATCTGTTACAGAAAAAACTCCATTTTGTTTACCAGTTGTTTTTATGAAAAAATGCACCCTTTGGTTGTGGCCATGGAAAGAAAAGATGTTTTTTTTCTTTAGAACTTCAGCTTTCTACAATTTATAAAATAACCCAACTGGGTTTTTTGTTCTGTAGACAAAAGGCCATCTCTCAGCCATGGCCTATAACATAGTGATATTTTGCACCATATTTCTAATTTTCTCTTAACAGGACTTCAAATTCCTTTTGCAAGACTCTGTGTTTGTGATTTTTCTTGAAATCCAAGTGTTATTGACTTGGTGAAGAAAAAAATGCCTTTGGTCACACCCAGTAAGGAATAAAATAGGGTTTTATCACATTGTTGTACTTTCCATTCCAAGCCAGAAAGTTTCCTTTCCATTTTTCTTTGTATCTCTAGATTTTGACAGAGCCTAGCTGGGTTATTTTGATTTCATGAAAAAACTCATTTTTCATGTATAAAATGCAAATGGGTCTATAAGTGCACTTTATATTTTAAACTCTGTAGCAATGTCATTTTAGACTTGAACCCCCAGGTGGGTTTTCCAGATTTTGCAAAACAAAGGTTTTTGACAACAGCCTGTCAAACACACCTGAATGCCTTCCCATTCTCCAGCTCTTGTAGCATTTTATCATACTATTACTTCCTTTCACAGATTTGTAACAAATCCAGGTGAGTAACATTATTTTCTTTGAAAGCTTCAGATCTGTTTCAAGAAATGCAGATGATATTGTAAATTATTTCACCTTTCTGTTGTTTAAACACCTGGGTACATGGTATCTTCATTTTCTTGGCCAATGAAAAGATGCACTATCCTGAAGTTTCATCTGAATGAACTTCCTTTTTCTGGAACAAACTGAGATAATTACCTTAGTAATGCAATATGGAATAAGATGTTTTTGAGCTCAGGAAGTGGAACATTGTGAGACTTTCATTAAATTTTTAATTGTGCCTTGATACTGTTGAATGTTGAACCATATCTCATACAAGTTCCTTGGCTTTACTCAAGACTGTATCCAATGATTTCAAAGCTTTGTATAACATCTTCCATACTTCATGTTTGGTTCTTGAACATGATTTAGAAGAGGCTTCAAAAAATTTAATGAGCAACCAGATTGTGGAAGTCATATGACCATACCTAGCTTCATTACTATAGAATGTTCTCTTTCATAATCTCTGCATTTGCCTCTCAATTTCAAAAATTATGTTGAAAAGTTGTTCATTTTGCTTCTATAGATGAAATAATGCATTACCAATGCTTCCATGTTCTTCCTCCACCTCAAATACTTGCATGTCTTACCATCTTCCCATGTAGTTTAAATCATTTGAAAGGGCTTCAAAATTCAGTTGAATTGATTCTCCGATAAACTCCAAGGTTATTGTTCTTAGGCTTACACATTTCATGTCACTTGTCTGAGATACAATGTTGATTATATTGTTCTTTGATTGAATCACCCTATTGATGTGCTTCCCATACCTCTGTGATCTAAGGAGCAGACCACGTATATGCTGCTACAGACCTCAAAAAGATGGAATAGGAAATACTAACAAAAAAAACTTTTCCACTAAGAAACGGACCCTTGACTCAAAGGGGCAGACCTATATCATGGTAATACATACCTTGAAAGGGTAGAATAGATCAAGAACATGAAGATTAGACCCTTAGATCGTGGAGCAAGAATATGTAGATGCCATTTAAATTCACAATGCTTATATCTTGCTCCCCACCACTGTGGACTATAGTTTGGGTCTTGTCCCTTCATGATGGCTTCCCCGAATTGTAAGGAAAGCTGACCTTGTTGATGAAACTTCCTTCAATCCTCTGACTGAATTTTGTTGGCACCAAGGTGATTGTCTTTCTCACTATAAGCTCCTTACTATTAGAATGTAACAATTGATGGGACAAATAATCCAATCAAGCAAGACTGCCATGTTGTAATGAGACTTTTCTCTCAATTTCATGTCTTATCGGACTGTCATTTAAATATTTTCATAGGATAGTTTTGGTTATGCTGAATTTTATTTGTATCTCTACCAATGCACAATCTTTTATAATGCATGCTCTGTCCTCTTAACTGTTGTCAAACATAGCTATTTTTGAATCAAATTGATTTGACAATGCCTACACTTAGTACCTCTTGATTGTACTCTATGTACTCTCATCAAGGACCATTTAGCTCTATTGCCTCAAAATGCCTCCATCCTCCTATCTCTCATTTGTAAAGTCCTCACATTTGGGCCAACTGCCCTATCCAAATAGAACAAGGACTTTGTACATAGCATTCCCTAATGAACACTGTTGTAGGATGATGGTACCTTTTCATGACAACCATTTGCATTTTCATGTTGACCGCAATCAATTGTCCTCTTAACTTTGTAGTAGCCTCATCAGATTCACTTGAATGATGTTTATGCTTTTTCTCTTTATACTATGATAAGAAGGTATAATATTGCAAGAGCAAGGAATGTTTCCATAACAACAAGAGCAATAATTAGCTTGGTTACATAACTGCTTCTTTCACGAAATGACAAGTCACTTTTATTATGACCGTGGGGCTAACAGTGAACATGATGGATGACTATTGTAAAGAATATATTTCAAAGAACAATGAACTTACTTGTTGATAAAAATATGCCCCCTTCTGATTTTGGCCATTCAATATCCTCATATCATGCTGCTTGCTTGTTGTTCTTGTATAGTGTTGTTTGTTGCTCATTGCAATACCTCCAATGCTGATTGTAAGGGGTAGATTTTTCACCTTTTGAAATTACCTTGTTTCCATGCTTCATGAGATCAACATGCATCCTTGATTGTTGTTCATATGTACTTGTACTATGGCCTTGGCTTCCAAAAGGAGACCCCTCCCAAATCATCAGTTTTTAATTGTCATTTGTAACTTTCCATTTCTCGTATGTAATCATGATCCATGTTGGATCAGTCATGATGACCAAAACCCCTACATGAAAGGTTATGAACATAGAAATTGTATATTGATTACGCCATATGAGAGTTTCCTTGTTGTCATAACCTTCCTATAATGGCATATTCATGGTATGAACATATCTTTATTAACTAGAGTTGATGTTTCTTAAATTTCTTTGCCCCTTTTGTGCTTTTCCTTCAAATATCATGCATAGAGTGTGACATGGCAGCTTGTTTTCCTCATTCATTATGGTTGTCCCTACCTTCATGGTTGTCTTGTAGCATCCCCTTATGAACACTATTGTTTATGATTCACTTGTACCATGTCATTGATTAAACCATTGCTATTTTCTTTGTTATGTATAACAAATTCATGGTCTCCTCATTCTATCCTTATTTGATAGCCACCTGTCACATATGTAGGTGACCTAACAACTCACCTTCCTATGTGATGTGTGACTACCCAATAGGGTTATGGTTAGAGGGGATTGACGACAACCTGAAATGATTCCTCATTGTTTAAAAGATGCATAATTGAACTTGATGTATCTATGAAGACACTTGATGCATAATTGAACTTGATACATCTATGAAGACACCTGATGCATAATTGAACTTGATGCATCTATGAATTTCATAGTGAAAGTTGATCAACTGGTGTGATTCCATATTGATTTAATGCATTGATAAGAGATAAATCTTTGATCAAGTCGCTCAATTTCCTTTTCTTTCAAAGCATGTTGAGCTCTACCCTTGTGGGAGAAATATTTACCCCACATGTTGTATTTGATCTGATACTGAAACAATAATCAAACTTGTCCTAAATCTGCACATGAAGCAAACAGTTAGAAAATAAATGCATATGTTGGATGTTTTCATTTAATACACTTATAGATCAGTTTTTACATGCATAGGTAGGTGTGTATGTAAGGATTGAATCATTCATTGCTTAGAACCTCGCTCTAACATCATGTTTTCTTCAGATGCAGGGTGAGGAGCTCTACGGAGCTAGGAGGGACACAAGTGGTTCAGGGCAGTAGCAACATGACAATGGGCGACTTGTAACCAGTCATTCACAAGCAATGACTGGTTCCATTCTTACATGTACATTCTCTTCTATTTCATTCTACTTATTCATGTATGAGTTATTTCATATTTTCATTGAATAAGAGAGTTATTCCCTTGGCTTGTGAGGGACATGTACCTTAATGATTATCAATAAAAGAAATTATATTTGAATACATGATTCTATTTCTCATTTGTATTAATGCATCATTGAAATTACAAAATGTAATCTGATTTACTTTGACAATCACTCCATGCATATTGAAACTAGCAGTTTTATGGTTTATCTTTAAATTTTTAAACAACATGAAAAGAACAACACTAGGTTACCTTATTTCAGCAGAAAGCTAAAAATTAGGTAACAATACACATGACATAAAATAAAAACTTCTTGATATAAAATTTATGTCAAGTTTCTTGTATTTTACCTATTCCCATTTCATCTTTATATTAAGGTCTATACTTTTTCTTATCCATTTAGGGGGCATCTTTACATGATGGGGGATGTTCCTTGCAATGGTTGAGTATTTGATAAAGTGTGGATATTAGAGATCGAGGAACATCCCCCATCATGTAGTCCAGCCAGTGTTTGTCCTACAATAATTAGTTTTCATTTATCATCTACGATACATTTCTCTCCATTCCTCACCAAATCCATTCCTCTTGAGCTTCACCAATGTGCTATTCTTCACAACAATATTGATGTAATATCATTGCCTTTTTTTCCTTGAGATATCTTGGTTTCAATATTGTTGTTTAACTATGTATCAAGGGATGCATAGGTCATGATTTTTATTATTTCCCTTGAGTTTTATATGGTGTGTTTACCTTACCCATATTTTTTAAGATGGTATGAACCTCAACATGTTAGTTGATGGTGTTTTGGTTGAATAGTGATACATTTATGTCTGTGTCAAGTTCCTTGTGAGGACTTGATGTATTTCATTAATGTTGTATTATTGGAGATTAGAGTGTTATTCTATGTTCTTATCATAGTAATTTGTTTCATGGTTAGTACTATATGCATCATTATTATATGTTTTATATGATCTTGAACCCAGTTGGATGTTGTTATGTGCTTTAAAGTTGTATTAAATAGATTAATAAGGTACACTTGACATATGTGTTGAGTGGATACAATTATTGGGTTATTTCTCCATCTGATATGCAGGTCTAAGTTATTCCTGACAATGATTAATTAGAGATGTCACTATGGGATTATGTGTTTGCTAGCCATCATTGCACTTTTTTTAGTGTGTGACAAGCCTTTTTTTCCCTCCTAATTTTGGGTTCGAACCAATGGTGATTCAAGTATTCATTTATTGTGAAACCCATAAATGTTTCAATTGATTGTGGTTGCTTGTTTTCTCATTTACATGAAATTATATTTTAAAAATTAAATCTTGCATGTGAATAGTTCTTGATACATTAGAAATAAAAAAATTAGGAAAGAAAAGGAGGGGGAAAATGTTATTTAATATGCATTAGGAATGTTATTTAAATCATTGCAATTAGTTAAAAAAATTATTCAATAGTGTAGACACTGAAAATTGACCAATTTTGTTTGGTCAATTTACCCCTAATTCAACCAATTTCATATTCTCTATATTAATTAAATAATACCTTATTATTTAATTAATATTCATTATCCCCCTTCATCCTAATCTATTTCGTCTATCATCTTTAAATCCTAGCCTAAAGTAAATAATTACCTTTAATTATTTACTACCATCACTTATCCCTTTCCTCCAAATATTAAATAAATTATTTATTTATTTAATTCCCCTCATGTCACATCCTCCATAATCCACTCCTAATCTTAATCCACCTTGTTTAATCCTTGATTAAGGATGTACAGATTCCTAATCATTGATTAGGGAGGTGTCACATCCTCCATAAAATGCAAGTGCGATCCTAATCTCTCTTATCCATATAACCCTCCTCTAATCATCCATTAATTATCCTAGTCTAACACATGGTTGACCTGGAATGGAATTCCATTATAATCTATCCACATCCCCAAATGGAACTTAAATTCCATTTTAGTTGCCCAAGGTACTTGGAGGAATTTTTAGTTCCTCTCCCATTCCCCAAGGAATTTTTAATTCCTTTTCCTTCTCCCCATGAGGATTTAAGAGAATTTTTAATTCCCTTTTGTCACATCCCTTACCTATGGTACTACCAAGTACCCCTTCCCTGAGGAATATTAAATTCCTTTTATCCCATTCATGCACATTAAAAAGGAATTTTTAATTCTTTTGGTAAATCTTTGATCTCAACCCTTGATCTCTTGTCCTCTTTCAATCTCCACTGTCCATTTCCATCTCCTTTACTAAATGGCTAACACTTAGTCATTTTTGTAGGAAAACTTATTCAACCACACTCATTCTACTACACCACATTCATCTTAGTCTCTTGATTGGTCACCACCATCTTGCATCCATAGCCAAATCCACCATATTTGCATCCAAATCAAGAAAAATCAAGCCATTATGATGTCAAAATCAATCTAGGAGCGAGTATGTGCAGAATCATCATGGAAAAAATAGGCCCTTAGTGACAAAAAATTCAGAAAAATCAGAGTTAGGTAACTTGACGTAAAAATTTGAATAAGCTATCTATATTATTTCAAAAAAATGTAAATATAAAATCTGTAGCAAATTGAATGTAGTTTCTAAACTACTAGGCTTATTTTAAAAAATCTATTTGGTGAAAATTTGAAATTTCAATGTAGTAGTACTTAAATTTCAAGGAAAAAAAGTAGGTGTCTATCCTACCACCCTAACCACAATAAAATGATAATATTTTTTTATAAGATTTTAGATATATGTAGAGGACTGTGTCTCGATGATGCATATTTTTTTGTAATTTTTTTCCAAGTAAATAATTAATTATGAATTTTTATTACAAATTTTTAAAAATATAAAAATGTATATCTGGCCACCTTAACTTGGTCAAGACTTCATGAAATTCAATTTTATTTTATTTTTAATCCTATAGTATGTGAAGCATAGAATGTGACGCATGTTTCAGATTCAAAAAATGTGATACCATTTGAAAGCTATAGATGTTTTTCAATCAACCTATTAATTAGGACTTTATTCATAATTTAAATAGAAAATGAATAATAATTATTTATTAAATTCAAAGTAAAGCATAATTTATATTGGTGAAAAGCCATCAGCCACATACCCTACACATACACATCATATCACCACTTTTCGGACCATCATGATCCTACACATACCCGAGCACACATCCAATCACATCTAAAGGGGAAAATGAACTTATCAAACTCAACAAGGTAATATTTGGTCCTTATTTCCATTTTCAAGTTGAGTTTCAACCTTTAGGCCCTAACATGAGTGTTGTTCTTGTTTTTATCTCTTTTGCATTATGTTCATTTGCATATTATATAGGCATAAAACAGTGCACACATTTCTGGCACGCCTGGTAGGACCCATGTCATAGGTCCTTTAATATTTTTTGGTGTTCAAAGCTTTGCAAGTTCAAGTCCCATTGAGCTTCAGAAGCGAATCCACCTGATGGGTAGATCTGTGATCTATAGGGGAAAACTCACCCCTTACAGAGGTGAATGCATGCTTGACCCCTTGGCCCCAAAACTTTCAAAGGAAAATCTACCTCTGGATAGGTGAACTTCTTGCATGGGTGAATGTGCTTGATTACGGGGGTGAATCCACTCCCTAAAGGGATGATTGTGTTCCTAGTTGTTTGGTGCTTGACTTGTAGAGGTGATTGTGCACCTAACTAGATAACCCCAAACTTGCAGAGTCAAATACGACTTCATCTCCTTGGAGAGGCGAACTTGTGACCTAAATTGGTGACTACATTTGACCTACACAGGTGATTGTGCATTCACCCTAACCCTTTGAAAGGTGATTTCACCCTCGCCCTTCCATTGACGAGTGATTACGCTCACTCCAGAGGCGATCTTGTGACTGCTAAAAAGGTTATCTTGCACTCCCAAGAGGTAAACCTAAGACTTAAATTCTTTATTTTAGGCTTTCATTTGGTCTTGGGTTTGGGTACTAATCATCTACCTCATCTATTTGTGATTTTGTAATTTTTAACTAAAATTTGCATAGCTTGTCTTTGTTTTTCCAAGATTGGAGGTACTCAATTACTAATTTCTGTTTGTAGGATGAGCAGTTGAAGATCTTAGTTATTTGATTTAATAAACTAATTTAAGCACACTTAGTTTTCTTAAAGGGTCAATTAAAAATTATTATTTTTGTTTGGAGAATGATGTTGATGTAATCTCTCCCCTCACGCTACGTGTGAGGTTGGGGATTAGAAACACCTAACACTTCCTTCCCTTTAGGAGACCTTCCTAGGATTTCATCACCTAGGAGATGATCTCAACCACTCAAACCAGCAGGGTATATAAAGGGGGGATAACTAAAGTTGTACCCCAATCCAGTCACATCGTGTCTAGCAAATTGTCAATACTAGGGTGATTCCTAGTTAAGACATGTAGGGTTGGTCCCAGTTTCTAGTACCTCATTGTGGTTCCCAATCCATGCTTGTGATGGGATGGTGTTCATGGAAATTTCTCACGCATCCTCCTGGTGTATCAAGGATTCCCCTAGTTTATTGTTCAACCTAGTTTAAGACCTATGTTTTTGCCATGGCTTGGTGTAGTGCATGGATTGTGGATAGCACCCCAAATATACTCACCATGTACTCCCTTAGGCTAAGATAGAAATTCTCATGGTGAACTACAATAGTTCTCAAGGAGAGAGAGAAGGTGAGCTCGTGGCATCTATTGATGACCCTGTGCCATTGGATCTCTACCTATTTGCCTTCACAAGAAAGGGTGTTCCCACTTGATTATCACAAAGTATTAACTCCTTGAGGTGGTAGTCCTACATCAAGTTTGTAAAACCATTTGACGAATTTTAGGATTGTGTTTCTTGAATTGTCTTCTTGTGCAATACTAGTGAGCATCTTTAGTCTAGAGTCATTCTTTGCCTACTTTCATTTTTTCTTCTATCATCTATCCTTTACCATAGTCCCCCCTTTTCACATGGGATAATTTTCCTCCTCATAGAGGTGAATTCACACTATGAACAGGTGAACTAGCCCTCCAAGGGGTGATTCTATGTCATTTTCCAGTCTGTTTGTTCAGTTAGTTAGCCTCCGATAAGTGATTTTACCTTACATAGAGGTGAATCCACTTGTCTAGTCCATCCACCCCTTAGGCGATCCTGCTTCTCCAAGAGGTGATTCTTCCCTGTGTTAGTGTCATTCCTTGATAGGTGGATCCGCTCTGTTCTTGGGTGATTTCATTGTCCTTATCCATACACTTGGTCTTCCTACATAGGAAAATCTATGCCCTTCTTGGGTGATCCCATTGTCCACATCATTTGACTATTTAGATCATTCCCTCATAGGAAAATCTATTGTACTCTTATAGGAATTTCCACACTTAGGCATTTTCGCTATCTATAGAGGTGATTGTGCTTTATTCTTTGGTGAATCCACTTCCCATCCAAAATTTAGAGAGTCAATCCATCCTATCATGATTGTCTTATATCTTCCTCAGTAAAAAATCATAATCTAATCCTCGTTCCTCTTCATATCCATCGCTCAACACTCACTTTCATCTCATCAATCACTATCAATCTTTTCCACAACATCATCCCCTTTGAGCAAGGAGTTAGCTAAACCTATCCTTCATCCATCCAATGATCATCCCATCATTTTAGCTACATCCTTGAACTTAGGGTCCCCTCACACCATATCTTCCAAACATCCTAATTTGAGCTTAAATCCAATCCTAATCTAAGCTTAAATAAAATCCCAATCTGAGCTTAATCTACATCCCAATTTGAGCTTTAGTCCATTCACATCCAAGATCTTCTAATATTGAAACAAATCTTAATAGCCCTTCTTCCATGTTCTTTTAATCCATTCTATTTATATTCTCATTATCTCTCCTTTTCTTCTAATCATTTATCCCCATCTTTTCAATCCATGTCCATCTAATCCAATATCATGAACCCTTATCCTCCTTCATCACAACCAAAAATATTAAGTCAAAGGAGATCCCGATTACATTGAAGATGACATTGAAAGTCTTGTTGACCAAGATGAGTATGAAATAGATCTCCTTGATTCTATCATCACTAGTAATCATTCCTTGACCATATTCCAAAATCCAATCACTCCCCTGAGCTATCCCATAATTCCTTCATCCACACCCACTAGCAACCCTTATGCTACCTTTGACAAGGTAAATCCATTACCTCCCCCATCCACATCTCCATCTTATCTATCATCCACATATCCCTCTTATCTATCACCCACATATCCCTCTCATCCAATATTCATACACCCATTTTCTCCTCTAGCCATATCTCAACCTCCATCATTGAGAATTAGCTGATTTGGATTAATGGGTTTATTGCTAAATGTTTCTAGATCATCGATCGGAAGTTTTAAAGGTTCGCGTGAAGTTTTGAGTATGTTGTGGTCTGACAGTGTTTTGTTGGTCTTTGTCACTGTTTTTGAATGAATTTTGTGTAATTCTTGTTAGTTCGGTTGTTGTGGATGCTTCTGTATTGTTTCTTGGTGTTCTCTGATGTCTCTAGATCATTATCTATCTTTGTGGTACGTCCACATTATTCAGAGAGTTCATGGTTGAAGATATTTTCTTATGCATGTTCAATTTTTCTTGTTCCTGGCCCACATGTTGAAGATAGAGTGTTGTGGATCTTCGAGGTGAAATTAATTTGAGTCTTCTCACATTGGAGATGTTAATTTGGGTCTCCATTATGTTGTGGTCAAGCTTGGTGGATTCACATTAAAATTTTATTTGTTTAGTTGGGCCGACATTGAAAATATGTTTTATATTCTTGGCCAACTAAGTTGAGTTGAAATCCTATGTAGCAGATATATAAGGGCGATGAGTTCATTGTTGAACTTGGTGCTTCGTGTGCTCCTATGTGTATATGTGCGAATATCATTCAATTGCAGAGTAGAGAGTGAAGAATAATGTGCAAAGTGTGAAGAAGTGTTGAGCTTAATTGGAACTCTAATCAAGCTTACAGAAGAAGCCATTTTCTCAGTTCACAAATCTTGGATGGTTTTAATCCAAACCCTATTGTTGGACAGTGTGTCCTCTTTTGTAATTGAGCAGTGAGCTCTAGGTAGTGTTCCTGAATGCATGTGCATTCCCTTTATTATTTCTCTTATACTTCTAGCAGAGTATAATCTTGTGGACTAAAATCCACCATGGTTTTTCCCCAACAGGGTTTCCACAAAAAAAAACTGTGTTCTTTGTCTCTCTGATGTGTTGATTGTTTATGGTTAATTGTTTATTCATCATATATGATATTAACTTAAGATTAGTAAGAAAAATTTTAGTTTCCTATATAATTGATTCACCCCCCCTCTCAGTTGTGTGTCCTTGTTTTTCCAACAATTGGTATCAGAGCAGGTTCCTTTAAAGAAAGTCTAATAACTTGAGGTGATCTAAAATGGCAACAACATTCAAGAAGGACAATCTGAGATTCGATGGCACTAACTATTCATGATGGAAAGTTAGGATACAATGTCACTTAAGGTTTATTGGTGAAGTATTCTAGAAGATTACAAAAGATACATATGTTATTCCTCAGAATGGTCCCACTACTGCTGATGAGATCAAGGATGCTGAAAATAATGTTAGGGCTATTGAAGCCTTGGTGCGTGCTCTAACAGATTCAAAGATGGCTAATGTGGTAGGAGTATAGAAAGCTCATGAGATTTGGAAAAATCTAGAAGCTTTGTATGAAGGAGATGCACAGGTGAAGATGGCTAAGTTATAGAGCTTGAAAGGCAAGTATGAGAATTTAAAGATGGGTGAATATGAGAATATCACTTCTTTTATGCAAAGAGTAAATGAATTAGTGATGGGTATTACATGTGTCGGTGGTTCTATGGATAAGGATGAAATTGTGGCTAAAGTACTAAGATCCTTTCCTCCCTCCTACAAAATGAAGGTTCATGCTATTGAAGAATTTGAATTAGTAAACAAGATGACAAGAGATACATTGATCGGGAAGCTTGCAACTTTTGAAATTAGTGAATTTGGTGAATCTGCATTCAACACTACTATATTTGGAAGCAACAAACAAAGATATAGTCTAGGAGAGAGTTCCAGAAAGATCTCCAAGTATGATGAAGAACTGAAATAGCTTGAAGATAAAGAAAGAGAGTTAGAAGAACTAGAAGTGTTGTTTGCAAAGCAAGGGAGAGGAAAAGGTAAGTATGAAGATGTGTTACCTATTAAATGTTTTTCTTGCAGTAAAATAGGTCATTTTGCATCAAGATGTCCTAAAATATTTCCTAGATCTAAACCCAAGAATCCTAGATTCCCAGAAATATGCTACTTTTCCAAAGAAGCAGTGACTGATGAAGAATCTAATAAAGATAATGGAAAAGAAGATGATTGGGCTTTCATTGCTACCATTGAAGATAATTTGTGGCTACTGAATCCACTAAAGATGAGAAATCTCTTGCAATGTGAATTGAAGAAAAAGATGAGTGGGTCATTGATAGTGGATGCTCACATCACATGACGGGTGACAAAAGCAAGTTTATAAGTCTAGAAAAGTATGATGGTGGGGTTGTATGATTTGGAGATAAAAATGCTTGTGTGATTCATGGAAGAGGATCTATTAGCCTTGGTGGTAAAGAGAATATTGATGATGTCTTGTATGTTGAAGGACTAAAGCACAACTTGTTGAGTGTTGGAGAAATGGTACACAAGGGATATGCTCTAAAGTTCAAGAATGGAAAATGCAAGATTCGTGGGAGTTCCAGAAACACGATTGCTACTGGTGAACAAACTAAAGGTAATATTTTTCACTTGAATAGTGCTAGTGGAAGTTGTTTGATTGCTCAAGTAGATCAAAGTTTGTTGTGGCATAGGAGATTGTGTCATGTAAAGTTGAAAACATTATAGAGATAGGTTCTCCTCAGGCAATAAGAGATCTGCCTAGATTAGTGAAGCTTGCTAATATAATCTTCAAGGAATTTTAGATGGATAAACAAACTACAGTCTCTTTCCAGAGTAAATAGTTTAATTAAAGTAAGTTTCTAGAATTGCTACATACTAACCTTTGTGGTCCTTCCAGAGTTAGAAGTATTCATGGAGAAAGGTATTTTATGTTGATTATTGATGATTATTCTAGAATGATTTGGGTTTTCTTTTTGAGAGAAAAAAGTGAAGCATTAGACAAATTCAAATGTTTCAAGGGTATGGTAGAAAATGAGAAAGGTCTGAAAATCAAGTGCCTGAGATCTGACAGAGGTGGTGAGTTCATTTCTAAGGAGTTCAACTCTTTTTGTGAAGAGCATGGAATTAAAAGACAATTATCTACTCCCCAAACCCCTTAACAAAATGGAGTTATAGAGAGAAGGAACATAACAATTCTGGATGTTGCCAAAACCATGATGATAGAAGGAAATGTGTCTTAGATGTACTTGAGTGAAGCAGAAAGCACTGCAGTGTATACCTTGAATTGGGTAAATGTGAATGGTAATTCTGGTAAGAACCCTTATGAGTTATGGTTTGATCACAAGCCTACTGTTAAGTATTTCAAAATCTTTGGAAGTAGGTGTTATATCAAGAGAGATGATGATATAGGAAAATTTGAAGCTAGAAGTGATGAAGGGATTTTTCTAGGTTACTCCATTAAGAGTAAGGCCTATTGGTGTTATAACAAAAGATTGAGAAAGATGGTTGAGAGTGAAAATGTCAGAGTTGATGAGGATTCTGTCAAATCATCCAGATGATGCAACTATGATTTAGATGAAGAAAACACAAGTCATGTAAAGAACAATCCTCACCGAATCTACTTCATATTATTCCATATGTTATGGTGAAGCAATCTCAATTTGTTTCGGTAAATCAAGTTAGTCAGGAAGCTCAGACAAGTAAAGAGGCATAGACAAGTGCAAGTGTAGAGCAAAGACCAGAAAATTCAGAAGTCCAAGAAAGTCCAAAAGCTCCAAGGTATGTAAATTTGAATAATTTTAAAAGTCAAATAGTAGGAGATAAGAGTAAAGGAGTGCAAACTAGAAGAAAAACTGTAGAAGAATATTGTCTGATGTCCAAGATTGAACCTAAGAGTGTCACTGAAGCCTGCCAAGATGAACATTGGTTGGAAGCTATGAAGGAAGATCTAACATAGATTGAGAAGAATGACACATGGCTACTGGTTCCTAGGCCTAAAGACAAAAATGTGATTGGTACACAATGGGTATTTAAAAACAAGCTGAATGAAGAAGGTGAAGTGATCCAAAATAAAGCAAGACTAGTATGTAAAGGCTATTCTCAAATGGAAGGTATATATTTTGAAGAAAAATTTTCCCTTGTAGCTAGAATTGAAGCTGTGAGATTATTTCTTACTTATGTTGCATACAAATATTACAAAGTATATTAGATGGATGTGAAATTAGCATTTTTGAATGGAGAACAGAAGAAGTGTATATTGAATAGTCAGATTTCAGCTAACTGAATAGGAAGATAAGGTCTTATGACTAAAGAAAGCTCTATATGGACTTCAGCAAGCCCCCAGAGCATGGTACGCTAGATTGGGCAAATACTTGTTGAAACTTGGATTCACAAAAGGTACTACTAATAGCAACTTATATTTCAAATTAGATCATGATAAGGAGTTGACTATAGAAGTTTTTATTGATGACATAATTTTTGGAGGAGATGATAACTATGTATGAAGTTTGTTGATGAAATGAAGAGTGAGTTTGAGATGAGCATGATTGGTGAGATGAAGTTCTTTCTAGGAATGCAAATTACACAATTGGACCAAGGGATTTTCATATCTCAGTCCAAATATGTGAAAGAACTACTAAAGAAGTTTGGAATGGATGACTCCAAACATGTTAGTAATCCCATGGTGACTTGATGTAAGTTGACAAAAGATGGTGATTTTCCAAAGGAAAATCAAACTTGGTGCAGGTCAATGATCAGTGGATTGCTCTATCTAACTCAAACTAGAGCAAACATTATGAATGTTGTATGTATGGTGGCTAGATTTCAAGCCAATCCAAAAGAATCACATGTGATTTTTGTCAAAAGAATTTTTAGATATCAGAAAGGAACTATTGACTTTAGACTTTGGTATCCAAAAGATGATGATCTCACTTTGTGTGCATACACTGATGCAGATTGGGCTAGAGATGTAGATGACATGAAAAGTACTAGTGGTGGTGCTTTATTCCTAGGGAAGAAGTTGGTGTCCTAGTTGATAAAAAAGAAGAATTCAATTTCTCTATCTACTATTGAAGCATAATACATAGCTATTGCAAATAACTGCACTCAAGTGAAATGGATGAAACAGATGTTGAAAGATATCAGGGTGGTATATGATGAATCTGTTTCCATATACTATGACAATTCAAGTTTAATAAATATTTGAAAGAATCTGATAATACATTCCAAGACCAAACATATATCAATTAAGTTTCATTTCCTAAGAGAGAAAGTGAATGACAAAGAAGTCAAATTGGAGTATGTGCCTACCAAAGAACAAATTACAGATATATTCACTAAGCCATTTCTGAAAGATACTTTTGAGTATCTCAGAGGAATGCTAGGGGTGATTACCCCTCCTGAAAAAAACTAAAGATTCCTTTATTTGTATCAATCTAAGAGCTTCATTTCTATATTCTAATCTGGATTGATGTTTCCATGGCTACTACTCATGGGGAGTAGTCAAATGTGTAGATACGTGGCTCAGAGATTGTTTATGGAAATTTCATGGTTAGCTTTGCCATTGATGTCAAAGGGGGAGAAATGTAGTGTGAAAAATATTTCTAAGAAGAAAAGTCTTGTGAGGAGAAGTGCAGGAGAAGAAGTAAGTATGTTGGGTTGATGGTGTATTTCTCACATCATGTGTTACCATCAATGCCAAAGGGGGAGATTGTTGGATGTTGTGGACATGATTGCTGATATGTGGTTGTCATTGATGTCAACACTATTATAATTTGGTGTATCAATTGTTGTATATGTTGAAGATATTGAGAAAATTGTAAAAGAAAGTATTCCAGTTTCCTAGTGGAACTGTGCAGGTCAAGAAGGCGTTGTGATCTATACGTTGAGAATTAGCTGATATAGATTAAATGGTTTATTGTTGAATGTTTCTAGATCATGGACCGGAAGTTTCAGAGGCTCACATGAAGTTTTGAGTATGTTGTGGTCTGACAATGTTTTGTTGGTCTCTGCCGGTGTTCCTAAATGAATTTTGTGTAATTCTTGTTATATCAGTTGTTGCAGATGCTTCTCTATTGTTTCTTGGTGTTCTCTAATGTCTCTAGATCATTATCTATCTTTTTGGTATGTACACATTATTTAGAGAGTTCATGGTTGAAGATCTTGTCTTGTGCATGTTCATTTTTTCTTGTTCCTAGCTGACATGTTGAAGATAGCATGTTGTGGATGTTCGAGGTGAAATTAATTTGAGTCTTCTTTTATTGGAGATGTTAATTTGGGTCTCCACTATGTTGTGGCTAAACTTGGTGGATTCACATTAAAATTTTATTTGTTTAGTTGGCCCAACATTGAAAATATGTTTTATTTTCTTGGATGACTAAATTGAGTTGAAATCCCATGTAGAGGATATATAAGGGTGATTAGTTCATTGTTGAACTTGGTGATTTGTGTTCTCCTATGTGTATATGTGTGAATATCATTCAATTGTAGAGAAGAGAGTGAAGAAGAATGTGAAAAGTGTGAAGTGTTGAGCTTAATTGGAACTGTAATCAGGCTTAGAGAAGAAGCTATTTTCTCAGTTCAAAAATCTTGGACAATTTTAATCCAAACCCTATTGTTGGACAGTGTATCCTCTTTTGTAATTGAGTAGTGACCTCTAGGAAGTGTACCTGAATGCATGTGTATTCCCTTTATTATTTATCTTATACTTCTAGTATAGTATAATCTTGTGGACTAACATCCACCATGCTTTTTCCCCAACATGGTTTCCACGAAAAAAATCTGTGTTCTTTGTCTCTCTGATGTGTTGATTGTTTATGGTTAATTTTTTATTCATTAGATCTGAGATTAACTTAAGATTAGTAAGAAAAGTTTTAGTTTTTGGTACAACTGATTCACCCCCCCTCTTAGTTGTGTGTCCTTGTTTTTTTTTTCCAAAAATTGGTATCAGAGTAGTTTCCTCTAAAGAAAGTCTAATAACTTGAGGTGATCTGAAATGGAAACAACATTCAAGAAGGATAGTTCGAGATTCAATGGCACTAACTATTCACTATGGAAAGTTAGGATGCAATGTCACTTAAGGTGTATTGGTGAAGTATTTTGGAAGATTACATAAGTTACATATGTTATTCCTCAGAATGGTCCCACTACTGCTGATGAGATCAAGGATGCTGAAATAATGTTAGGGCTATTGAACCCTTGGAGAGTGCTCTGACAGATTCAGAGATGGCTAATGTGGTAGGATTGTAGACAGCTCATGAGACTTGGATGAAGCTAGAAAATTTCTATGAAGGAGATGCACAGGTGAAGATGGCTAAGCTACAGCTCTTGAAAGGCAAGTATGAGAATTTAAAGATGGGTGAAGATGAGAATATCACTTATTTTATGCAGAGAGTAAATGAATTAGCAATGGGTATTACATGTGCCAGTGGTTCTATGGATGAGGATGAAATTGTGGCTAAAGTACTCAGATCCTTGCCTCCCTCCTACAAAATGAAGGTTCATGCTATTAAAGAATTCAAATCAGTAAACAACATGACAAGAGATACATTGATCGAGAACCTTGCTAATTTTGAAATTAGTGAATTTGGTGAATCTAAACCAAAGACTAAATTTGCATTCAAGGCTACTATATCTAGAAGCAACAGAAAAAGATATAGTCTAGGAGAGAGTTCCAGAAAGGTCTCCAAGTATGATGAAGAACTGAAACAACTTGAAGATAAAGAAAGAGAGGTAGAAAAACTAGAAGTACTAATTGAAAAGCAAGAAAGGAGAGGAAAAGGTAAGTATGAAGATGTGTTACCTATTAAATTTTTTTCTTGCATCAAAATAGGTCACTTTGCATCAAGATTTTCTAAAAGAGTTCCTAGATCTAAACCTAAGAAGTCTAGATTCTGAAAAAGATGCTAATTTTCCCAAGAAGTAGCGACTGATGTAGAATTTGATAAAGATACTGGAAAAGAAGATTATTGGGATTTCATTAATACCATTGAAGATAATTTTCTGGCTACTAAATCCACTAAAGATGAAAAAGCTCTTGCAGCCTGAATTGAAGAAAAAGATGAGTGGGTCATTGACAGTGGATGCTCACATCACATGATCGGTGACAAAAGAAATTTTGTAAGTCTAGAAAAGTATGATACTGGGATTGTAAGATTTGGAGATAACAATTCTTATGTGATTCATGGTAGAGGATCTGTTAGAAATGTAAAATTCTATATATTTTACATATTGTTTCATACCCCTGAGTTTCCAAACGAGTCCTCATCATATGCATAATATCTTTCTTCATAGCATTTTACCCATATTTTATCATAAAATCCTACAGGATACATCTATCACTAGATATTCCATTGTACAGTCCATATCAACATGAGTTGGTCATGGTCTCTCTGACCCATAGTGCATTTATGCTAATATACATCTATTGTTGCCTATCGGCAAGACCTCAAGGATGTCACACCGATTGGAATTCATATGCAGGTATCTTTTGGCAAGACACACATTATTTCGGCGATAAAGGGATCCCCATCAGCGTGAGAGCCACCATCGGAATGAATTCATAGCGAACTATTTATGTCTCACCGACTAGTGCACAGAATGAGAAAACACTTCGGCCAAACAAAACGTATTCAGTATGTGGTCTTGCCGAATGCTTCATGTCTTATCGACTGGCATGTGTGGACATATTTCGGCTAGACTAAAGGTATACAGGATGAGGTCTTAACGAATTTGTAGTGTCTTACCGACCGACGATAATGATATACATATCGGTAAGACTAAAGTGCATCAGAGTAAAGTCTTGGCGAGTGCATCAGGTCTCACCGACAAAGCACAAAGTTGACTCTACCAAGGGTTATCGGGATAAGGTCTTGAAGTTTTGCCGATCTGAATGTCACGCTGAAGTGTGCTTCATCGGTGAGAGAATGACATTGTCACAGCGATCAAAAGTGAACTTAAGGAATTGTTTCGGTAAGACACAAGGTATCTGTGGGACATCTCCCCAACAACAGGTTGTCACAATGAAACACAAAGAATGAAAGGATATATGTTAGTAAGAATTTTATGATTGATATGCCTGCGGGATGTCTTGGTGAGTGTTTGGTGAATGATTAATTGAAGTTCGAATACTATTGGCCGACACTTAGATATGTGAAGTGATGTGTCTTTTCAGATGCATATGTATAAATACTCATTCTCAATTGTAAATTAGATATTAGATTAGATAAGAGATATACGGTAGATAGATTAGAAATGGATACAGTAGAATAAAATTCATATAACAGAGACTATGATGTATGATTTCAAAATGGAGCTATCAATGAAAATTAGTTGATGTGGTAGCTCATTTCTGGTGTCAGTTGTCTATTGTGCTTATTGAAAGTATTACTAAGTTGTCTCCAAGATTGATGCTTTTTGGTTGTTTAAATTGATATAGCAAGTTTATATTCAATTTATCAGTGCACATTTGCTACATCTGTGTGGCTAATTGATTGGTTCTTTCAAGAAAAGATTAAATCCTTTTGGTTGATCATAGTAATCAGGGAAATTCATCTAGATCATTAAGAAGAGCTTAGAAGTCACAGTCTTGCATGTTTATACAAGTTATAAACAAAACATATGCCAAACAATTTGAGTGTTCTCCAGAAAAAGGTTTCCCATTTCTATTTGATTTGACTCTGCATACCCAATAAGGCACTAGTCTCTGCTTTTTTCACCATTTAGATTCATTCATTTTCTTTACATCTATTAACTAAACATATTAGGATTTAATTTTGAATATTGCTATACAATTTATACCAAATTTAGTTTTATTTGTCCACTCCCATCTGCCATTGTGGGAAAAACATTTCAGGAGAGATAAGCACATTAAGTCTACTTCACTCATATAGGTACACCCGCCTAGGTCTAGTAGCACCTGAAGAGTAGAAGGTCTAAATCTTTTGACCTTGTTTGTTACCCTAAAACGTTGTGAAAGCTTGGAAACCTTTCGTGGTTCAAACCTACATTTTTGAGAGCTAACAAATTGGTGACTCTGCTAGGGAATTATTTTAGGATATCCAGTTGAAGACCATCATATCGAGTCATTAAAGAAAGATTTATAATTTGAAAAGTTTTAGAAAATGTGATTCCGTTGGGGAGAAGATCAAAAATAGTTATTTCAAAAGAATCATTTTCCTACTTTTGGAAAAGTAGGTGGCGACTCTGGAAAAAAATTGTTGAAGAATGGAATTTGTGTACGGAACAAAAGAATATTTTGAGAAGCAATAGTTGATAAGAGGAATTGAAGAATTGAAAAATAAAAAGCTGCAATTGGACCAACAACCATTACAATTAGGAGAATTGTGCAATAAGGATGAATACACAAATGCAGGAAGGCATTGGGCCCCTCAAGTGCCTCATGATACAATTGGGGATTTTCACAATGAAGTTAAGGCACTTTATTCACAACAAGATATTTATTCATCACAGACATCAAAGCAAGTAAATGCTTATCCAGTCCCTCCTGGACAAAGATTGGTGAGTTATCAAGATTGTCAATGTGATCAATGTCAAATACAACACAACTCTAGCCCACTTGGACATGTCAATCAGAATCTACAAGGTACATATCAGAACCAACAATCTAAAGATGATGAATATTTCAAAAATATTTTAGATGCGTTTCTTGGCATAAGGAGATATAGAGGAGAATTTGGGTACTCTTTTCTCTACAGAATGATAGATATTTGTAGGAAAATACCTATTAATTTCCCACCTAGTAGGTCTAAGGTCATTCAGCAGTTCATGAAGGTGTATGAGCCAAACCCAATTTATTGGCTTGAATCATGGATACCAGTTTCTCTTGGTCAACTAGTTGAGTGGGATTATATTGTAGATAGGAAAAAGTATGAAGACAATGGTGAAATCATTGGTGGAGATAAGGACATTGATCAGACAATGCATCCAATAGAGGATGAGATAGGTGCAAGTCAGAATGACTCATATGATAGCCTGCATGAAGAAGATGAAGATACAAGAGATATCTCTTGCATAATAGATTGTGATAGGGAAAGCAGTGTATGTTATGAGGGATCCAATGAATATTCAGATTATGAGGAGGAACCTATGGATTCTGATCTACAATCAGGTGATTCTTGTAGTTCTTGTGATAATCAAGAAGGAGAAGCAATGGAAAATGTGGATCCATTTGATAGTGAACAAGTAACACTTCCAGCTGCAGTTGCAAGCCATGAAGACACATTTGATGAAGAAGAGGTATTTCCAAATCTGCTTTATGGTGAGGAAGAAATATTTTCAGACAAACAAAGTGATATGTCAAATTATGGAACAAATAACTGTGCTGGTAATGTTTCTATTTTTTCATTCACTGAGGATCTTGGACCTCTTTTTGATGATGATAAAAGTGAAGAATACAACTATAGTGATGTAAAATAAGAAACATGTGCACTCGGTAGTGAGAAAATTTCAGATTTGCTAACTCTTGAATATCAGAGATATGTACATGAAGGTGATCCTGAAGTTTTGTGTCCAGCTTACATTTGTTTTAAACGTGAAAGTTCTTTTTGCAATGATTCATATGACTCTCAGTGCATCTCTCGAAATGATGGAGAAAATTTTGAAAAATCTAGGTCCATTCAAGAAGAGGTATGTGATTTTGAAATTTCTAACTCATATGGAGAAAAAAATGATTTGCATACCAAGGATGATATAAGTCCAACATTGATTGGTTCATACATGCATGATATTGAAGATATGAGTCATAATCCAGTGCTGTCTCCAAATGGTGATACCGAAGAGGTGCAAAAGGTTTCATATTTGTTTGTCTCAAACTATGTTGATATGACAGAATTTTTTGATTCTCAAGAGAAGCACTCTGATGGTGAATTTGTAGTACAGCTGGGAGAGTGTTTCATAATACATAACAGTGAGAAAGATAATGAGAAATTTTTTATTGAATATGCATGTACTTTGTATGTTGAAGATAACAGAGATTTGTCCCATGATGGAGAATTTGAACTACAGAATGGTGAAGGGAATTTGGAACAAGCTGAGCACGATGATTCTCTAAAAACTTTCAATAACAGTGATAGGGAAGACTGCATGAATATCTTCAAGAAGAAACTGATGAACTCAAGGAAAAATGAGGTGTTTGACAGAGGAAAGTATGGGCCTTTCTTTTGGATGGCCTTGAACCATCATTTATGGTTTGAGTTTTAGACCGTAACAGTTCAAAACTGATGAAGTTGAAACACAGAGGATTAAGGGTTGCTAGTGCATGGAAAAATCCTTGATAATCCTCTTTAAAATTCTTTTCCATGCACAATAGTTTAGGATTTTGTTCATCTCCATTTCCATTCATTTCATCTTGCTCACATAATTCATCACCTTGAGTATGGTCTGCTCACCCAGAAATTTAGATCATTGCAATGATTTCACAACCATTCATCCCTAGATGGAGCCATTGTTAGAACTATAAAATTATGAATATTTTACATATTGTTTCATACCCCTAAGTTTCCAAACGAGTCCTCATCATATGCATAATATCTTTCTTCATAGCATTTTACCCATATTTTGTCATAAAATCCTATAGGATACATCTATCACTGGATATTCCATTGTACAGTCCACATCGGCATGAGTTGGTCATGGTCTCTCTGACCCATAGTGAATTTATGCTGATATACATCTGTTGTTACCTATTGGCAAGACCTCAAGGATGTCACACCAATTGGAATTCATATGTAGGTATCTTTCAGTAGGACACACACATTGTTTCGGCAATAGAGGGATCCCCATCAGCATGAGAGCCAAAATCAAAATGAAGTCATAGAAAACTCTTTATGTCTCACCGACTAGCGCACAAAATGAGCAAACACTTCGGCCAAACAAAACGTATTCAGTATGTGGTCTTGCTAAATGCTTCATGTCTTACTGACCGGTGCGTGTGGACATATTTCGGCCAGACTAAAGGTATTCGAAATGAGGTCTTAGAGAATTTTTAGTGTCTTACCGACTGGCGATAATGATATACATATCAGTAAGACTAAAGTGCATTAGATTAAAGTCTTGGCGAGTGCATCGGGTCTCGCCGACAAAGCACAAAGGGGACTCTACCAAGGGTTATCAGGATAAGGTCTTGAATTCTTTCCAATCTGAATGTCACACCGAAGTGTGCTTCATCAGTGAGAGAATAATATTGTCATGGTGATCAAAAGTGAACTTAAGGAATTGTTTCGGTAAGACACAAGGTATCTGTGGGACGTCTCCCCAACAATAGGTTGTCACAACAAAACACAAAGGATGAAAGGATATCTGTCGGTAAGATTTTGATGATCGATATGACTGCGAGATGTCTTGGCGAGTGTTTGGCAAATGATTAATTGAAGCTCGAATACTGTTGGCCGACATTTGGATACGTGAAGTGATGTGTCTTTTCAGATGCAGATGTATAAATACTCATTCTCAATTATAAATTAGATATTAGATTAGATAGGAGATATACGATAGATAGATTAGAAATGGATACAGTAGAATAAAATTCTCATAATAGAGACTATGATGTATGATTTCAAAATGCAGATATCAATGAAAATCAGTTGATGTGGCGGCTCATTTCTGGTGTCAATTGTCTGTTGTGATTATTGAAAGTATTACTAAGTTGTCTCCAAGATTGATGCTTTCTGGTTGTTTAAATTGATATAACAAGTTTATATTCAATTTATCAGTGCACATTTGTTGCATCTGTGTGGTTAATTGATTGGTTCTTTCAAGAAAAGATTAAATCCTTTTGGTTGATCATAGTAATGAGGGAAATTCATCTAGATCATTAAGAAGATCTTAGAAGTCACAGTCTTGCATGTTTATACAAGTTATAAATAGAACATATGCCAAAAAATTTGAGTGTTCTCCAAAAAAGGGTTGCCCATTTCTATTTGATTTGACTCCGCATACCCAATAAGGCACTAGTCTCTACTTTTTTCACCATTTAGATTCATTCATTTTCTTTACATCTGTTAACTAAACATATTATGATTTAATTTTGAATATTGTTATACAATTTATACCAAATTTAGTTTTATTTGTCCACTCCCATCTGCCATTGTGGGAAAAACATTTCAAGAGAGATAAGCACATTAAGTCTGCTTCACTCATATTGGTACACCTACCTAGGTCTAGCAGCACCTGAAGAGTAGAAGGTCTAAATCTTTTGACCTTGTCTGTTACCCTGAAACGTTGTGAAAGCTTGGAAACCTTTCATGGTTCAAACCTGCGTTGTCGATAGCTAACATGATCTATTAGCCTTGGTGGTAAAGAGAATATTGATGATGTCCTATATGTTGAAGGCCTAAGGCACAACTTGTTGAGTGTTGGATAGATGGTACACAAGGGATATGATCTAAATTTCAAGAATGGAAATTGCATAATTCGTGGGAGTTCCAGAAACATGATTGCTACTGGTGAACAAACTAAAGGTAATATTTTTCACTTGAATAGTGATGTAGACATGCAAAATTAGCATCATGCATTTAATTAATTCATATTAATCCATTCATCAAATAAATCAAGTCTATTTGATTATCTTTAAGGTCATCCATTTAAATTAAATAAATCAACTTTATTTAATTTGATCCTAACTTCACCCTCTTTCATTAAATAAATCAAACCTTTATTTAATTAAATCTGAAATTATCTTTTATCTCCTTTTGATTTAGTTTAATCCTTAAATCTAAGTCAAATGAGTCAAATCACCTAATCCTCTTTTAAATTAACTAAATCAGGATTAAATGTAATCTAATGCATGTCACATTCTCTAGATTTTCCCACTTGCACAAATAAATGATTTAATTCATTTATTAAATCCTCATTTTCCCTCAACAAGGCATCTTTGGAGAATATTCCCTCAATTTTGAATTCAAGTCAAGTTGACTTTTCCCTTCCAACATGGCATTAACTCCCCTCTTACATGTCTCCCACTTGGCATTTAAGTCCCTTTTTCTCCCTCCAACAAGCCAAATTTGAAATTTGAAAAGGCCAACTAATCTCATTTATTGGCACATTGACCAAAACTTGCACATCCTCCATCCACTCACATTTGACAGGTGGCTCCTTCCTATTGGTTGAATCTTTGTCCCACATTCACCCATTTTGCTTCTTCTCTCATCAAAATCTTCTATAAATGGAGAGGCTATCCTTCATTCTTAGCATCCACAATCTCATGCAAAGTTACTCTCTCCATATTGAGAGCTAATTTTTCCCATTATCATTTGCATCATTTATTTGTCAAGGGTTGGGAAAGGGTCACTTTTCACAACAAAGTGACACCAATCCACTATGGGATAGGTGTTCATTTGTGCTTCTTTGATGCTTTCAATTAGTTTATTTGGTCATTTTGTTTGTGAAGTTTGGTGCATTATCTCATAGGAGTATTTAGTAAATTTGCATGAACTAACCTTTGCCATGGAGTTTAGAATGTATGCATATTTTATTGGTGCTCACATATGGCGCTAGAGGGAGGGCCGGTCACTTTTTTAGCT
>VDFB02049217.1:15577455-15672931 GCA_007258455.2 Sequoia sempervirens | reverse complement strand
TCTAGAAGGACTTCTTGGATGGAATTAAAGATAGGGTCATGGGATAGATTACTTTGATCTTGACAGGAAGGTGAAGCCATGAAGTCATGCTTTGGACTTTCCATTTGACATGTATCCTTAAGTTTAGTAGATGGGATGTGACTTTGGAGACCATGAATAGATGTATTTTCATGACTAAATGTTGATTGAGATGGAGTGGCTTGGAAGGGATTATTCGATGAAAGACTAGGATAGGACATGGAGGATTGGAAGGGATTAGTGGATGAAGGACTATGATAGGACATGGAGGCTTGGACGGGATTAGTGAAAGGTTGGTTTCCCTTGTCAAGGTTAGGATAAGGGTGATAAGTGGATGTTTGTTGTGGATTCATGGCATGGATTATGCTAAGGGACTCTTGATAATGAGGGTAGATGGATGGAGGACTAGGACTTATGGATTGTTGGTAGGAAGGGTATGTAGGTAGGTGACAATGGGTTGACATTGGTAGGCATTTAGATTGGATAAAATGTCTTTTGAAGTCTATGGCTTGTTGGTATTGACCATTACGGAGTAACTGGTATTCAACTTGACTAGCACGCATATCAAGGTAAATTGCAGACATTGTGGTGAGGTTATGATGAAAGATGGAGTATGACTAAGGTATGTGATATGAGGGCTAAGGTATGACAATGCAAAGAGTGACTTAAGTCTAAGGTATGCAACCTAAGCTATGTTTTTGGGATTTTCGTATGCAAATAATGAATGTTCTAGGATGACACTAGTCTAGACTCTAAAGATGCAAAGTCTAAGCAAGACCCTAAAGTGATCAATTCTATAAACCCAAGACGAAGGGACCAACTACCTAAAGTCAAACCAATGTAGGATGAGGATCAAAGACAAGTTGAGTTTCCTAACTAGACTGATGAGCTAGGAGGACTCTCTGTAGGACAAAGTATAAGATGATAGGACTAGGTTCAATGACAAATTTTGTTGACACTATGACTTTTCTAGAGTATAGATGGTGGACCTATCCTAAAGTTTGTAAAAGTGAGCTTTCTAGAAGTTTAATGCAAGGTAATACGTACCCTAAGATGAAACTAAACTCTAACTGAAGACAACTATGGTAAGGACTGAATGAACCTAAAGGATGCAAAATTGAGCAAATCGTTTTAGGTTTCCATTTCAAAGACTGTTTGTGTGAAGACAACTGAAACTGGTGCAGACGTGATGACTGGATAGTGACTGTGAATTTTGGTTTTTCTGGTAATTAGACAGATGTGGTTCAATTTTAACAATTGCGGTCCAAACTGATAGATGGGACTTAAAAATTACAGATGCGACTCTAACTGACAGATGCGACCCAGAATATAACTCATGCGATTTTTCTAAATCAAATGCAAGCTAGACAGACAGATGCAACTCAATATTAACAGATGCGACTCAAAACCTAACAGATGCAACTCTAAAAATTAGATGCGTGTTTCTGGTGAACAGTTGTGTCTCTCTGTGAATTTTCAGTGACATGAAATTTAAACTGACTCCATTTTCTGTGATCAAGTTCTGACAATCAAAGACAATCATAAGACAAAATGTTTTCAGTTTCAATTTTGGACTCAAAGAACGTTTAAAGTAATAACATACAAGCACATTCTAATAGGCCAAAGGCCTAGGGTTTGTATACTTGGTATAGCCCACCTATTATACCCCAGATTGGTGATGAACACCTTTCCTTCTCGAGAGCGGATAGCTTAGGAATTTGGTGGCATTGGCTCCCCTCCACGGCTCATTAATGTCTTTCGAGCACACCAATTCTAAATTCTTTGGGCAATGACCTCCCAAGAACTGCTATCTCTACTCAAGGGGATCAGTAGTGAGTATCTTCGGGCATGATACTATACCCTGCACTAATACCAAGCAACGACCACAAATAGGTTGGTCTCTACAACAAAGGGTATTTAATTCGGGCATTCCGTTCGTGGGGTGTGATCCATATGGCGCGAGTCCCCTTTCGGATCCATCTCGTCGAAACCACACTCGTGATTCTTGAGGTTTCCCCAAGAACCCACTTTTATATACCAGCTGGAAGTCCCTCGGGTTCAGGGTGCTACCATTCTGAGTCATCCTGGGGTGAGTACTTTTTCCCACCAGAACAGGCCCAAGTTCTAGAGTTGGTAACTGTTTCTCTTACACCCAGGATCGCACGGATGTGCAAGGGGAGAGGATACTTCAATGTACCAAGTCGTAAGGGTGACCAAACTTGTGCTTTCGCACCAAACACGGTAGACACTTGTTAATTTTAATCCAAATGAAAGATTTGCTATGCTACCAAACAATCTATTTCAAATTTAACTAGGGTCTTCGACAAACGTCCTGCAGAAGAACTCGTTAGTAATTTTCAATATTGTCTTCTTCAATCGTCCTGCAAAAATCTTGTTAACTCCAAAAAGGCCACACGCTGAAAATAGGATATCAGTAACACAAAAATCAATTAAAATTTTTAGATTGCGGGAAACGAAAATAAAATTTTACCAGTCAATTGCATCGTTTCGTTACCAGTCAGATGCGTTGTTTCTTTTTCAGGTGTGGCTCGGGAAATCAATTGCGGTTCAAGAATTGTCAGATGCATCGTTTCTCTGTCAGATGTGGTTCAGGAAGTCAATTGCGGTTCATGAAACTTCAGATGCGTCGTTTTAGGCTAGATGCAGTTCAGAAAGTCAATTGCGGTTCAGGAATTGTTAGATGCGTCATTTCTCTGTCAGATGCGGTTCAGAAAGTCAAATGCGTCATTATTTTTACAAATGCGTCACAGAAATTCAAATGCGTCATTCTTTTTGCAAATGCGTCATTCTTCTTGCAAATGCATCATTCTGGCTTGCAAATGCATCACTTTAGCTCGTAGCCGCAAAAAAATCGTGTTTTTCTTGTAAAAAATACTTCCCTTAACAAAAATATGCAGTATAATATATGAATCTTTGTCTCTCGACCCTTCCGAATGCAACCATGCTATTTATTTGACCTCAAAAGACTCCAAAATGTGTGATTTTCAAGATTCTTCAAAAGTACCTACACCTTTCAACACAAAAAACACCAAAAACTTCCAAACAAAGAATGTCAATCAAGAGGGTTAGTAGTTCACGTCGGGTTCACCAAATGTAATGCCAAAAATGAAACAAGCTTTGCACAATAGACACCAAGGAAGATCGTTAGAAGCACACATGCATGCAATACTAAAATCTAAAATGCAAATTCATTCGTTAAGCAAAAAAGAACATGGGAAAGTAAAAATGTAATTAAAACTAGAACAATCTCACCAATTCCAAACGTATTTCCATGATTCATCTCGATTGCCCTTCTCCATTTTGCTTGTGTAGTATAATTGCCCTCAGATTTTCAAGTTCATGCAAGTATAGCCTAATGATAAAGATTAGCAAAATATCGAAGATTCAAGACAAAGTGCTCTCCAAAGTTACAAAATTCGCGAGAGAGATTTTGAAAGAGATTTCGAGAGAGAGAGAGAGAGATTGGAATGAAGAATGACAGATCAATTTGTAGAAAATTGATTATTCGAACGACAGGCCAAAATCGAAAGATCAACAAATGGTTGAGATTGATAGATTAGACATGCATTATGTTAACTGATAGAATTAAAGATTAAATAAATGATTTAATCTTCAGTTCGGCATTCGAAAATATTAGAAATATCTTTGCATGACAAAGATAAAGATTGATTAAATCAACTCTTGTTTGAATGCACGCACAACATTTAATTAATTAAATAAGAATATTTAATTAATATGCATGTGCACACAAATGAGTTAGAACTAGAGGATTGCATGATTTGACGAATAGATTACTCGAGACGCCACTCAGACATCAAATCAATAGTTAACTGAATGATTAAAATAGATGTCGAGTCGAGTAAAAGTGAATACTTAGATAACTCACATAATTATCTAAAATATAGAGGAATGCGTTAAAATAGAATTAATGAATTAAATAATTCATTTAATTCAAAGACTCAATATTCAAAGAATAATTAAATAAATAATATTTATTTAATTAAATGATGAAGGGATTTTAAATGAATAATTAAATAAATAATGAATTTATTTAATTATAGTTAATATGATCAAGAATAAATTAAATAAGAATTTATTTAATTTGACAAGATGGATAAGGTTAATTAGTAACATAATTAAATAAAAACATTTTATTTAATTAATTAGATAGAATAAAGAAAGTGTGAATTAATTAAATAATTAAGATTATTTAATTAATAGAAGAATTAATGTTAAGATGAATTAATTAAATAATTAAGATTATTTAATCAATAGAAGAATTAATGTTAAGGTGAATTAATTAAATAATTAAGATTATTTAATCATGACCATGAAGAATATGAATTATGAAGAATATTAAAGTCGTAGGCCTAGACCAAATTTCGGTGTCTACACATAGTACAAAGTATCTTGAGCTTGGTAAAATTTTGGTGCACACTTTACACTTGCTTATGGTAAACATCTTGAGATGAGTCATTTTCATTAACCCTATCCTATGCAACACTATCTGATCCATGAATCATCATTCAAATGAAGCATTCCTCCATTCAAACACCTTATCTTATCACAAGATAATCCATATCCATCCATCCACACACCTATCCAAGCATCCATCCATGACATTCCATACATTGCTAGACACTGGGGGAAAATATTTACATCTTGCTTTGGGAATAAATATCGAGCTATATCCTCCAACTTATGTGGTGATCCAAACATTGGAAAACATAAAATAAAATTGGTCAAACACTTGTGATCCAAAATCCAAATCACTAGCCCATGTAATATTTTGATGAAAAGATGTTCCTTATTAAGCTTCGTCTTTCATCGAACATCAATCCAAACAATCACTATTAGTCACATCTAATTTTCACTTCAAACATCACATCCAATCATTCAAAACATCTTTTGTTCCAAACCAAGCTTCAAAATCTCAATCAATCAAATCTAATCAGTCCATCATCATCTTGGGAAATCTTTCCCAATCCTTGTGTTGCTTAACACTATCCTTGTATTGTTGTGTATCCTCAACAATGTTATCATTGAATCAATCCATCAATCAGATCAATCAACCTTGGCTTGGTTTTAAAAAAAATCCCAAAATAGAGGAGTGATATCATCAAACACATCCATATCCAAATCGTCAAAATTGTGCAAAAAATCCAAAAACATCAAAAAATCAAAAAATCAAAAAACATCCAAAACATATCAAAATCCCAAAAATAGGTCAAAAAGTTAGCCAAAAAGTAAAAAAAAAAGTCGTCTTGTCGAACTATGGGTCTTTGAGCCTTGAACATAGGCAAGGTTGATCTTTGATCATCCCCCAAGACACTTAGGTCAGTCCTTTAGGAGTCTGTCATAATAAACTAACATTTCATCATGTATATCTTCATCTATAAATTGGTCATGTTGTCAGTTGAACTATGTGGTCTTTGTGTGTATAACATAGGTAAGGCTAATCTATTAATTAGCCCCCAAGGCCCCTAGGGTAGGTCCTTAGGTTAGTCTCTTGGTCAAAATCTCAGAAAACCCCAAAAAAATTGAAAATTGAAAATCAAAATATTTATAAAATCTTGAAAAATACCAAAAACAGCCTCAAAAGATTTCAAAACTCCAAAAACATCCAAATATTTGAAAAAAAAATCCATCTGTCTCATCTCGCTTTCATCTACAATAACATCATTTACAATAAATCAATCATCATCCCCAACCTCTGGTAAAACAATCCAAAAAAATTCTAGCAAGTGAAAAGTGAAAACTCAAAATGTTGAGTCTTAGGTTTAAGTCAGTACGTAAACAAGTTAGTGAACTCTTTGTGTCGATAGCCTATCATCCAATCAGTCCCATATCAATCATTTGATAACATCATTTCCTAGGATTTATCTTTCGTAAAATGGGAATTATTTATCAAAAAGAACACTTTGGATAAACAAAATGATGTGCCGCCATCTACTAACATGTCCTAGGATGTATCCTTCCTATAATGGGCATTATCTTTTGGCAATAGTTTTTGCTCTTATCCTTAAAAACATATTTCCTTTTGGTTAACGGTATCAAAGAACATCAACTTGTTTGTTTACTTTATCTTTGTCTTTTGAATTATCTCTTTGCTCTCATTCCAATAACCTCTCGATGATGTCCAAACAAATGGATTTAGAGAGATAGGAATGGGGCAACGATCATTATCTTTTGTCTGTTGTGCTTGTTGGACGTTATTGTAATATAAATTGGTGAATACTTGCTTTGTTAGATATGTATGGATGGTGTTTTGGGTAGCTTGTTGACTATTACATTGCTAGGTTATACCTTTCTGTGTTTTGGTCCAAGATGTTTGAAACTTCTAAAGTGCATCCTAGCAAGGTTTTTGTATTTCAAGTGTGAACAAGAATACCCCTATCTATTTGTTGAGTCAAAGTCCATCACACTAAGTGCAACACCATCCTGTTTCTTTATACCTTGATGCATCATACTTATGCATGTTATTAAACATAAGGTGGGTATGTGTAGGAACATCATGGAAAAAATAGGCCCTTAAGTGGCAAAAAATTTAGAAAAATCAGAGCTAGGAAACTTGACGTAAAAATTTGAATAAGCTATCTATATTATTTCAAAAATATGTAAGAATAGAATCTGTAGCAAATTGAATGCAGTTTCTAAACTACTAGGTTTATTTAAAAAAATAAAAAATCTATTTGGTGAAAATTTGAAATTTCAATGCAGTAGTACTTAAATTTCAAGGAAAAAATAAGAAGTAGGTGGTTGTCCGACAACCCTAACCACAATAAAAACATAATTTTTTTTATAATATTTTAGATATAAGTAAAGGAATCATGTATGGTTGTGATGCATATTTTTTTGTAATTTTTTTCTAAGTAAATAATTAATTGGTATTTTTTTTATTATAACTTTTAAAAAATATAAAAATTTGTATGTCTAACCATCTTAACTTCGTCAAAACTTCATGAAATTCAAATTTTCTTGTTTTAATCCTATAGTATGTGAAGCATAGAATGTGACAAATGTTTTAGATTCAAAAATGTGATACCATTTGAAAGCTATAGATGTTTTTCAATCAGCCTATCAATCAGGACTTTAGTCGTAATTATAATAGAAAATGAATAATAATTATTTATTGAATTCAAAGTATAGCATAATTTATATTAGTGGAAATCAGAGAATCTCCTTTAAAAACCCTTTTCATTTCATCAATTTTGGGTAAGAAAAAAGTCGTTAGCCACATACCCTACACATACTCATCATATCGCCACTTTTTGGCCCATCATGATCCTGCACATACCCAGGTAAGTGGCCCTTTTAAAATCCCAATTCTTGATAAGAAAATCATCATTTCTTATCATCATCTCTCATAAACATGACATGTTGGATCCTCTTGTCATCATTTGATTTCTTCTTTTTTGTACTAACATATTCCCAGAATAGTTAATCATCATCGCCAATGCATCCGTCCTGCATCCACAAATCCTTAGCATACGAAAATCTCATAATCATAGCATATCACATCATCCATCTCATTCATCTCACATGCATTCTCATCATCATAATGTAGATCTATTAGTCTAAGTATCTCATAAAATCATACATTTACATAAAACATCCAATGCATAATCATATAGGCATTATCGCATAATCCATCTCACATGCATTGCATTATCATTTATGTTTTTTAGGATAATATAGATTGGTTATTCTAAGAATCTTGAAACCATCTCATTTGCATCATCATCATAACCATCCATTTTGAATTTATCATGAGATTGACCCTCAAATCGGATCTTTCGCTCGATCTCTCAAGGGGCAATGTACTAGTGTACTTCTTTCCGTTGAGGCATCTGAAAAAATAAGAAAAAAATTATTTTCTTTTATCACGGAAAGTTTATTCTTTGAACCAACATAGCAAGTACATTGCTTAAAAGAGGGGAAAAATGTAGACATGCAAAATTAGCATCATGCATTTAATTAATTCATATTCATCCATTCATCAAATAAATCAAGTCTATTTGATTTATCTCTAAGGTCATCCATTTAAATTAAATAAATCAACTTTATTTAATTTGATCCTAGCTTCACCCTCTTTGATTAAATAAATCAAACCTTTATTTAATTAAATCTGAAATCATCTTTCATCTCCTTTTGATTTAGTTTAATCCTTAAATCTAAGTCAAATGAGTCAAATCGCCTAATCCTCTTTTAAATTAACTAAATCAAGATTAAATCTAATCTAATGCATGTCACATTCTCTAGATTTTCCCGCTTGCACAAATAAATGATTTAATTCATTTATTAAATCCTTATTTTCTCTCAACAAGGCATCTTCGGAGAATATTCCCTCAATTTTGAATTGAAGTCAAGTTGACTTGTCCCTTCCAACATGGAATTAACTCCCCTCTTACATGTCCTCCACTTGGAATTTAAGTCCCTTTTTCTCCCTCCAACAAGTCAAATTTGAAATTTGAAAAGTCCAACTAATCTAATTTATTGGCACATTGACCAAAACTTGCACATCCTCCATCCACTCACATTTGGACAAGTGGCTCCTTCCTATTGGTTGTATCTTTGTCCTACATTCACCCATTTTGCTTCTTCTCTCATCAAAATCTTCTATAAATGGAGAGGCTATCCTTCATTCTTAGCATCCACAATCTCATGAAAAGTTGCTCTCTCCATATTGAGAGCTAATTTTTCCCATTATCATTTGCATCATTGATTTGTCAAGGGTTGGGAAAGGGTCACTTTTCACAACAAAGTGACACCAATCCACTATGGGATAGGTATGCATTTGTGCTTCTTTGATGCTTTCAATTAGTTTATTTGGTCATTTTTTTTATGAAGTATGGTGCATTATCTCATAGGAGTATTTAGTAAATTTGCATGAACTAACCTTTGTCATGGAGTTTAGAATGTATGCAGATTTTATTGGTGCTCACAAGTGCTAGTGGAAGTTGTTTGATTGCTCAAGTAGATCAAAGCTAGTTGTGGCATAGGAGACTGTGTCATGTAAACTTTGACAACATTATCAAGATAAGTTCTACTTAGGCAGTAAGAGATATGCCTAGATTAGTGAAGCCTGCTAATATAATCTGCAATGAATGCCAGATGGGTAAACAAACTAGAGTCTCTTTCTAGAGTAAATAGTTTCATTCAAGTAATTTGCTAGAATTGCTACATACTCACCTTTGTGGTCCTTCCGGAGTCAGAAGTATTCATGGAGAAAGGTATTTTATGCTGATTATTGATGATTATTCTAGAATGATTTGGGTTTCCTTTTTGAGAGAAAAATGTGAAGCACTAGAGAAATTCAAATGTTTCAAGGGTATTGCAAAAAATGAGAAAGGACTTAAAATCAAGTTTCTGAGATCTGACAGAGGTGGTGAGTTTATTTCTAAGGAGTTCAACTCTTGTTGTGAAGAGAATGGAATTAAAAGATAGTTATCTTCTCCCCGAACCCCTCAACAGAATGGAGTTGTAGAGAGAAAGAACAAAACAATTTTGGATGCTACCAGAACCATGATGATGGAAGGAAATGTGTCTCAGATGTATTGGAGTGAAGCGGTAAGCACTACTGTGTATACCTTGAACTGGGTAAATGTGAATGGTAATTCTGGTAAGACCCCTTTTGAGTTATGGTTTGATCACAAGCCTACTGTTAAGTATTTCAAAATATTTGGAAGTAGGTGTTATATTAAGAGAGATGATGACATAGGAAAATTTGAAGCTAGAAGCGATGAAGGGATTTTTCTAGGTTACTCCACTAAGAGTAAGGCCTACTGGTGTTATAACAAAAGATTGGGAAATATAGTTGAGAGTGAAAATGACAGAGTTAATGAGGATTTTGTCAAATCATCCAAATGATGTAGCTATGATTTAGATGAAGACAATACAAGTCATGTAAATAACAATCAGTCACCGAATCTACTTCAGATTATTCCATATGTTCTGGTCAAGCAATCTCAATTTGTTTCGGTAAATCAAGTTAGTCAGGAGGCTCAGAAAAGTGCAGAGGCATAGACAAGTGCAAGTGTAGAGAAAAGACCAAAAGAGTCAGAAGTCCAAGAAAGTCCAAAAACTCCAAGGTATGTAAAGTTGAATAATTCTGAAAGTCAAATAATAGGAGATAAGAGTAAAGGAGTGCAAACTAGAAGAAAAATTGTAGAAGAATATTGTCTATTGTCCAAGATTGAACCTAAGAGTGTCACTGAAGCCTATCAAGATGAACATTAGTTGGAAGCTATGAAGGAAGAGCTGACACAGATTGAGAAGAATGACACATGGCTACTGGTTCCTAGGCCTAAAGGAAAAAATGTTATTGGTACCAAATGGGTATTTAGAAACAAGTTGAATGAAGAAGTTGAAGTGATCCAGAATAAAGCAAGACTGGTATGTAAAGGCTATTCTCAAATGGAAGGTATAGATTTTGAAGAATTTTTTTCCCCTGTAGCTAGAATTGAAGCTGTGAGATTATTTCTTGCTTATGTTGCATACAAAGATTACAAAGTCTATCAAATGGATGTGAAATCAACATTTCTGAATGGAGAACTTGAAGAAGAAGTGTGTATTGAACAGTCGGATGGATTTTAGCTAATTGAATAGGAAAGATATGGTCTACCAACTAAAGAAAGCTCTATATGGACTTAAACAAGCCCCTAGAGCATGGTACGCTAGATTAGACAAATACTTGTTGAAGCTTGGATTCACAAAAGGTACTGCTAATAGCAACTTATATTTCAAATTAGACCATGATAAGGAGTTGATTATTGAAGTTTTTGTTGATGACATCATTTTTGGAGGAGATGATATTCTATGTATGAAGTTTGTTGATGAAATGAAGAGTGAATTTGAGATGAGCATGATTGGTGAGATGAAGCTCTTTTTGGTATTGCAAATTACACAATTGGACCAAGGGATTTTCATATCTTAGTCCAAATATGTGAAATAACTACTGAAGAAGTTTGGAATGGATGACTCCAAACCTATTAGTACTCCCATGGTGACCAAATGTAAGTTGGAAAAAGATGGTTATTTCCCAAAGGAAAATCAAACTTGGTACATGTCAATGATCTGGATTGCTCTATCTAACTCAGACTAGACTAGACATTATGAATGTTGTATGTATGGTGGCTAGATTTCAAGCTGATCCAAAAGAATCACGTGTGACTGCTGTGAAGAGAATTTTCAGATATCTAAAAGGAGAAGTTGACTTTAGACTTTGGTATCCAAAAGATGATGATCTCACTTTGTGTGCATACACTCATGCGGATTGGGCTAGAGATGTAGATGATAGGAAAAGCACTAGTGGTGGTGCTTTCTTCCTAGGGAAGAAGTTGGTGTCCTGGTTGAGAAAAAATCATAATTCAATTTCTCTATCTACTACTGAAGTAGAATACATAGTTGCTGCAAATAACTGTATTGAAGTGAAATGGATGAAAAAGATGCTGAAAGATATCAGGGTGGTATATGATGAATCTATTGCCATACACTATGACAATTCAAATGTAATGAATATTTCAAAGAATTTGGTACTGCATTCCAAAACCAAACATATATCAATTAAGTTTCATTTCTTGAGAGAGAAAGTGAATGAGAAAGAAGTCAAATTGGAGTATGTGCCTACCAAAGAACAAATTGTAGATATATTCACTAAGCCATTGCTAAAAGATAGTTTTGAGTATCTCAGAGGAATGCTAGGGGTGATTAGCCCTCCTAACAAAATCTAAAGATGAATTTATTTGCATCAATCTAAGAGCTTCATTGCTATATTCTAATCCGGATTGATGTTTTTGTGGCTGCTACTCAGGGGGTGTAGTCAGATGTACAGATATGTGGCTCAGAGCTTGTTTATGGAAATTTCATGGTTACCTTTGTCATTGATGTCAAAGGGGGAGAAGTGTAGTGTGAAAAATATTTCTAAGAAGAAAATTCTTGTGAGGAGAAGTGTAGGAGAAGAAGTAAGTGTGTTGGGTTGATGGTGTATTTTTCACATCATGTTTTACCATCAATGCCAAAGGGGGAGATTATTGGATGTTGTGGACATGATTGCTGATATGTAGTTGTCATTGATCTGAACACTATTAGCATTTGGTGTATCAATTGTTGTATATGTTGAGGATATTGAGAAAATTGTAAAAGAAAGTATGCTAGTTTCCCAGTGGAACTGTGCAGGTCAAGAAGGCATTGTGATCTATATGTTGAGAATTAGTTGATGTGGATTAAAGGGTTTATTGCTGAGTGTTTCTATATCATGGACCAAAATTTTCATAGGTTCGTGTGAAGTTTTTTGTATAACTGATTCACCCCCCTCTCAATTATGTGTCCTTGTTTTTCCAACACCTATGTCACTCTATCTGTCACTCCATCATATCATATTCCCCCCTCCAATCCATCATACCTTTGTCCTCCATCTAATCCCAATCCATCTTCTCATTATTCTCCAAACCCTCTCCTAATCCATTATCCTAATCCTCCACTCCATGATCCTTATCCACCATCCATATCCTCTTAGAAACCAAGATCAGATTTGCAAGCCGAAAAGACCTTCCACATAAGAGAAAATAAAAAAAAGCAGAGAGGTTGCAAAGGGATGTGCAACATAATATTATTCAAGAATTCAATAATTACAAGATAATGATTTTCTTTATAAAAGAAAAGATGCATAACCCTAGTCTTATCTTGAGCAACAAGATAGCTCAACAAGATAAGGATGACAACTAATTAACCTAGGAATTAAATAATTACCTAAGTAAACTTATGTAAAGTGTAATTAATAATTAACTACACCAACACCCCCCCATAAGTACAACTTAAGAAGAAGAAAATTATTATGCAAGAGATGAGTCCCGACAACAAGGCCTGATCAAGTACTCATTTACAAATGCAATGATGAGGTAGAGAAGGAAAACCCAGTGGGACAAAACCCCCCTACAATGAGATGGCTACTGCAAAGAAGCACTGGAAGAACATTGTGGAGTAACACTGGAACCACAATATGAAAAGCAAGGAAAGATAATTTTGTCTACAACTGAAACCAAAACCAGAATCATGATAATGTGATAGCAGACCTGATGCCACAGAACACTAGAAAACTCACAAACTGGAACAACCCTGGAATCTGTGAAGCAACAGTAGATGAAATGATGACATAATCTGGAAACTGTGTATCTCGATGTTGATGCCAAACTATGACTAAAACTACCCATAGGACGAGTACCATCAAGATTCTAGAACATTAACCATAAAAACATGGCCTTCAAATGAGAAAGATCTGAACCAATGTGGATCAAGAACCATAAAATCCCAACTGATAGCCCTAATCTTATCTTGAGCAACAAGATAGCTCAACAAGATAAGGATGATAACTAATTAACCTAGGAATTAAATAATTACCCAAGTAAACTTATGTAAAGTGTAATTAATAATTAATCACACCAACATATCCTCCTATGACACTCCATCTTCCAATCCATCATATCCTAATCCTCCCTTCAATCCATCATATATTTATCCTCCATCTAATCCTAAATCCATAATCCTAATCCTACACCCATTCATAATCCTTCATCTATTCCCACCAGCCCATATAATCTGATAATATGCAAGTATCTCATTCCATATGTCATCCAAAGACTTTGACAAAGAAGAAATCCCCAACTCCACATCTTGAAATCATAGATCCATGCCATCCCACTCTATCATGTACAGTCATTAGTGACTAGATCCTTCTCCATCCTACTCCTATCACCCCTATTACCACTCCTAACACCCTCCAAACTATTGAAACTATCTAGTCCATCAAATCCATTGAATCCCCATCTTCTACACCGAAAAATGCTAAACCCATCAAAGAAACCTGAATCCAATCCCATTATCCTACTCCTATCATTAACCAAATCCACTCCCATGAACTTCATGAATCCTCCATCCTTCCATCCACCCCATCTGAGGATTCCATCAAACATTCCTCTTTGACCACACCATCTACACCATTGAAACTTGTCAAGAGCTTGTTCTAGAGCATACTAATGCATCCCCTTATCCAAATGAAGATCTTACAATCCCATCTAGTCCACCTCAAGATTATAGTCCCTCATCCACTTCATCCCATGATCCCCTTGTCACTCAATATCCAATCACTCCATCTCACGATCCCTTATAATCTGCTACCCCTTCTCAAGATCCTACCATTACACCTAATCCCCCTCAGGATTCCTTATCATTCACTCCTCCAAATAAATATCCTACCATCTCATCATATCCATCTCATGATACTTTATCACCACCTTCATATCTCTTTGGTCCTCTTAAATTCATCCATGTTGGTTTTCTTGTAGAAGAAGAACAAAGCATATACACCACCTATTCTCATCCACCTAATAATGGACTCGCATCATGTTTCCATAATAATAAGCATCCTAGCATAAAATGAATTCTTGAAATAAGGAACTATCAAGGAAAAGGTTTATGCATTCATAAGCAAGGAATTTAGAGCCCATCCATGTCAGATAAAATCCACATGCACAAGGCCTTGGATATATATCTCAAGACTCACAATCCAAAAATGTTGGTACAACCTTTGTACATCCTAAGCGAGCCTCTTACAAATGACTAATAGGATCTTCCCATCACTCCACCACACCATTTTTCAACATCCCCCTCATCCATCATATCACCTCAAAAAAACCATTCATATTCCTCCTTCATCCTCCAAATCCACTTTGGGTTGTGTTGGAACCAAATTTTCATAAAACATTCTAAGTATTTTATCATTTGAAATTTTAATTTCCCACTCTCATTTTCATAATAAATTACATTATCTCCTTTCAAGATCATTTTTACCCTTTACTGCATTATCGCTATCATATTAGCCACCCCTCATAACACCCATATCATACCTCCCTACCGCAAATCATTCCCAAGTAGCTTGTGGTACGATGGTGAAGGTAGCCTCTACTATATACACTCTACTGCTATACCTCGATGGTTCAAGACACAAATAGAGTGGTACATTGAAGATAAGTACTAAGGAGACACTACAGTACCACAAGTAAAAGGTGACATGTGGTAGAGTGGCACATTGAAGAAGGATACTAAGGAGGCACCACGGTACCATAGGGGAGTGAAAGCTGACAAAAGATAGTGTGGTAACTAAGACATTGGGTCATTTGAAGCATACCTATCACATCATTCAACATCAAAATATAAAATTGAGCTCGATACAAAGATTTGAAATGTGTGAATTTATGAGTCATGAGTAAATGCATCTTGGTGTTGAAATGCATGAAGTAAGTTGATATTAGTCATTCATAATAGCTAAAATCAAGTTGCAGATGAGCTCAAATTGTGGGTGTGAATGGAATTATTCAAAGAAAGTTCTATTCCCCAGTAAGCTTCGCTCATCATTCTCTATGAATTTCATAAAATGGCACCAAATAAGACTGAAATAGGAGTTAAAAGGGATGAAACCAAATCCACTAAACCATCATTGCAATCCCCATTGCTTTCCTTGTTGTCTGGTTCAGTAGAAAAAGGACCCAAAAAGGTTTTCAGAGACTTAGCTCAAGGCTATAGGGACCCCATTATACCTCAGTCAAGTTGGAACCTTTATTGGTATTTCTATCAGAAGAGGAATGACAAGCTTCCAACATCAAACCAATGGGCCCTAGATTTGGCTAAATTGATTGTCCCTAATAATTTCATTGATATTGAGCTAATCAAATCCCTTTCCCTCAGTTACCATGCCCCAACAAAAACTGTTAGGCTTCCAAATGGTGGGTGCTTACTTGATGTAACAAGAGATGTCATTATCAAGTGTTTTAACCTGAATAAACTAGCTGTAACAGAGGTGAATTTAGTGAAACTAGAGCAGGAGTATAGGAGGTTGAGAATAACATATCAAAGTGATGAGCTCCCCCTACACATGAAGAGGGGTGATGATAATAGAAGACTCCCCATTCCTTCCTCTAGAGTGGAACCTTTCCAAGTCTCATAATTTTAGGTTTATTTCAAGAATACCTATCATGCATTGTGTCAAGTCTTGGGAATAGATGCAGAGGAGCATATTGTAGTAGGATTGATGAAAATGGCCATGTTAATTCAACATTCTGAGTCAAATGTAGAGTTTGATTTTACATCTATAATTGAGGAAAAAAATACATGAGGGCTTACTACAAATTAGGGAAGCTAAGGTCCCTATTGCTTTTAGGAAATATTATTTATTATGTCACTTAATCCTCCATCAGAATGAAGAGAAGTGGACTAAAAGAATAAAATTGTGTACACAAGATAGTGGAGTAAGACTCCCTATGCAGAATTGGTGTTACATCTAGGATAGTAGATGTACAAAAGGTGATTTTGTAGTGTTTTGAGATGATTTTGTTGTCAAACTAATAGCTTCCCTTGGTTACCCAACACCAATATTGCCTAACTCATTGATGAAAGTGATGAGGCCTATACAGTCTAAGTTGGATCAGAGCTATACCAATAATTATGCTAACTAGTTTTTATGCCTCAACATACAATTATCAGAGTATATGGATGTGACCAAGCAACACATATTTTTCCTAAGTTTGTACCTACAAGGGTATGTTTTTTGGAGTTCGTGTGGAAAATGCTTTGGATGGAGCATGACTTCATGAAGAATCAAAGGAAAGTTACATTTTTTCCTAATTTGACTATATTTGAAGAGTTGGCCATTGGGTCTGATATGTTAGAAGAATTGCAAAGGTTCATGAGGGTTAATTAGCCACTAAAATCTCAAAAGGAGAGAGTGTGTGACCCATAGGATCATATCAACATGATTAGAAGAACCTTCTTGACAAAGAGGGACATCTCACATGAGTTTGACCTTGAGGAGGATGTTATCAGAAATTAGGTATATTTTGCTAATGCAATGCAAACCAGAAAAAAGGTGGATAAAAATGATGAAGTGGGAGAATCACAAGAAAGAGAAGGATAGAAGTTTCAAAGGGTTTTTTGCAAGTGAACCCAACCTTCGGAAAATGATGCAAATGATCCTTAATAAATTTAATGAATTATACAAAATGGCCCAAGATGAGGGCTTGGTTCCACTTCCCACACCTCACCAACCACCACATCATAGCCACCACTCCCATTACCTACACATCCATCCCCTCCATCTCCTACTCATGAAATATTAGATAAAAGACAAAAAATTGAGCCATTGGTTGAATATGACTCAAGTGATGATGAAGAACAGGAAGCCTTCCTAGCTCTAACTGAAATAAAGGAGGTAGTAGAACAACAAAGAAGTCAAAAGCCTCATGATCCTAAGGCCAGGATTTCAGAGGAAGGAGTTGATAAAATTTAAGAAGATGAGAGGGTAGTGGCCTCTCTAAGGTTCATAGAAGATGATAATTTTATCAATAATAATGAATTTAAGGAATTTTGGATTAAAATGAAGATGAAACAATTTGATGAAAGGTTGAAAATCAGTCTTATTGGAGTTGAAGAGTCAAAACAAGCTGAGATCCAGGCTCATAAATTTGCAGAGTTAAATGTTGGCATTAATGTCACCCCCCAGGAGGTGAGAGAGATGGTATTGAAAATTTATATGCTAATTATACCAGGGATGGAGTTTTCTAAGATGTTTCTTCTAGATCAAATCAAAGCATAGGATGACCCCATGTTGGTAGAAAAATTTGATTCAGAAGAAGGTGTCTTAGGATTAGGGTATAACACTACTACCCAAACCCTTGCTCTATGGACAAAATAGGAAAATACAAGGAAGCCTTGACTCTTTCATGTAGTGTAGGAAATGAGGGGGTCAGCTATGGTCAAAATAATGAAAGACACAACTCCTACAGAAGCTACCACTATGACCATGTATTCTGCAATGTTCACCAAGGATGTAGTAGAAAATATGGAGAAGAAGATTAATGAATATGAGAAGAGATTGAGATTATCAAATGATGAGGTGAACAAGTTGTTTATTGAAAATTTAAATCTAAAACAAAAATTTTAGTAGGCTACCACAGTAAGAGGAGATGAATTAATTGTTTATCACCCACCTGTCCAAGCAGAGGACCTACATATATAACAAATGAGAGATGAAATTGATAAGCTAAAAAAGCATAACATGGAAGATTTCAAGCATAATATCATAGAGATCCTAAGGAAGATATTAGAGCATAGAGTTGGGATACTAAAGGAGAAGATAAATGGAGTACATGAAAAATTTAGCAATCTAATTAAGGCTTTGGAATAGATGAACACTAACTTCCCCATCCTTGAGGAGCTCCAAAAGAGATGGCAACCTACTTTCCATATAATGACCACTTTACGCAAAGCTACACACAGTGATCTAGAGGCCCCATCAAGGCTTAAACCTACACAACATATGGTAAAAGGTTTGATTGAGGAGTAGAAGTTTCTGGTGGATATAAGGAAGAAAGTGGAAAGTAGGAAGAGTACAATTGATTCCATCAAATACCTCTTCAACCCAACAATCCTCAAAGATGACAATCAGTTGAAAGATATAGATGAATGGAGAGAAGAATTCGATCAAATGATTCATAAATGCTTGGCACATATATAGAATGATGGGGAGATCAATCTCAACAAGTTCCATACTTTGCTTGATGGGATCATCATGATGGATAGTGGATATAAAAAGTTCATGGTGGATGCTAGAAACCTCTTGGATAACAAATGGAAGAGTCATCTTACAAATTTTGCAGTTGCACTGGAATTAAAATGGCCAAGTGACTTGACAATTAATAAGTGGCAAGAAAAATATTTGGGCTTTGAAGAAGATTGATTAGGTACATCATGAAGAGGAAGTATCATACAATAAAATATTTGAATAGGTCTTAGGTGACCACATGTTTTTACTCGAAGATTAACATATTGATATACATATTTATGGTTAAGTTTCTTTAGTTATGTTTAATTTCAAAATTATGTTTTGTTATCAAAAGACATGTCATTTGGTTTGAAGCTTGTTTCCTCTCATATATATAAGAGAGACCAGGACTAGAAGAAATATTAGAGATAGGAGAAAAAAATAGGAAAATAAGGATAGATAGATAACAAAAGGCTACGATAATGCTTAAATTTCAAAAGACCATGTTACAAGGACAATTTTGAAGAAGTTAATGAAAGATATTTGATTTTTTGGCCTCATACTGGTATCAATTGTTTGTTTAATTAATTGAAAAATATTATCAAGTTGTCTCCAACATTGACATTTCCTTACTATTTAAATTGAGGTATCAAGGATATTTTCAATTTATCAAGTATGTTTACTATTCTTGTGTGGTTTAGTTAACTGAATCCTTCAAGGAAGGATTAAATTCTTTTAATTAATCATAGTAATCTGGAAAAGGTTATTTGGATCGATAAGAAGATCTTGATAATTTCATTCTTTCATGTTTATACAAGTTATAAACCAATATTAGTGTGCCAAATACAAGCCACTCATCTTAGACTTTCATTTGACTCCATATACCCAACAAGGCACTGGTCTCATACATTTCATTATTTAGTTTTGTCAAATTTGTTTTCAGAAACCTTACATCTGTTAACTAAACATATTAATAAACTTCACCTTGATATTGCTTATACAATTTATACCAAATCAGGCTTGCACCTTTCCATTATGGATAGATTGCACAAGTAGGAAACACATAGTTCAAGTTTGCTTCATTCACATAGGTACATCCACCTAGGTCTGGTAGAGCCTGAAGAGAAGAAGGTTCAAGTACACCATTTGGCCTTGTTCATTAGCCAAAAATGTACCAAGAGCCTGACAACCTCTTGTGGTTTTGTAACTAGCATTTTTAAGAACTAATAGATTGGCGACTCCACTAGGGATAATTTGAGAAAATATGGTAGTAGGCAACCTTTCCTCATAGAGTCATTAAAATTTTCAATTTAGATCTTCAACTAGAGATTTATAATTTTGTAGTTTGCAGCTCCCCATCTAAGTCAACACAACCAATAGATTGGTGACTCTATTGGGGAACCAAACCTGAATCCAGGCCTTCATCATAGATTCAAAACCTTACATAAGACTCTGCTTGAAAAAATAAATTATAAAATGATCTCACTTCTTTGAAAGTGAGTGGAGACTCTAAAGGAATAAGTGCATTGAGATTGATAAAATAAAACACACATTAGAAAGAAAAAACCCTAGAGTTTAGACCATCACAATAGTTCACAATATGCATGGCAAAAGGTCCCTATATAAAGAAGGTCCTAATGACAATAGTAAATGGAAACATAAGAATGATAAAGGTAAGAAGGTGTTTGACAAAATGTGCATGAAAAATAAGTATAAAACATCAAAACCACACTTTGAGACATATAATCGCTATGATACATTGACAAATGAGAATAGCTCAGTTGGGGAACCTCACACTCCTAAAGAAAAAATGAATCCTTTCTTTCAGCCAAATCCTAAGAAAGAGGAAGAATTCATGGCTGGTTTGGAGGCTAAAATAATTAGGAGACAACATGAATATGACCACAAAATGGCATTACTTCAAGGGAATCAGAATGAGCCTATTAATAATATAGCCTTTGAAGAAAACTATGAATATATGATTCAAGAAGAATTAAATGCACAACTGGAATATGAAAAACAAGAAATGGAAAGAAGAAAGTAGAATATGAACAGAAGCTCCAAGTGATAAAAGAACTCCAAGATTTGAAGCTACAGAGAGCCCAATTTGATGCTAAGATATCCAACCTCCCCAAATACACACCACCTCACAGGAAAAATAATACTAATGCAGGACCTTCAAATCCACCAAAATCACCTCAAAATCCATCTGAGAATCAGTACAAATCATCAAATGCTCCACCTAAAAATCCATCACAATACCCAAATGCTCAACCACCCCCTAGCCAACAATATATGCCACCACCCCATGTACAATACAATAATCCATTATACCAATATCAAAATCCTCAAAACCAACCTCCTCAACACTATACAACTATGATCAAACAATTTGACTTTGCAGGATTCCAAATATATCCTTACCTTATGGATAGCAGTTGGAGAGGTCTTGTCCCAAAATTTACAGTAAGTAGTGGTGCAAGAGCACCTAAGCCTCATCCTCCATTTTTTATTATATGATGGTGAATGATGGTTAGTTGGTTATTATGAGTATTTTTGAGGTCTTTTTTCATGAATAATGTCTAACAAGACCATCAAGCATGTTATAGGGTGATTTTTTTGAGTTTTGGAGTCAAAATATAGAAAATTGCAATCTTGCAAAAATGTTGTCATGTAAGCCTTAAGAATGAAAAATACTAAATTTGTGCTTGGATATGCAAGGTTGAGGTTTAAATTTTTTAATAAGGCTATTTTTAAGCCATTAGAGTGGTTTTAGGAGTCATAATCTAGTTTAGGATTAAAAGTTGCTTCACAAAATGCAAAGTTGGCATGCTAACAATATGATGTAATCTCATTTTAATGTTGTAAACGCCTTAACAACAGCTCCTTTACTCAAAAATTAGTTAAAGGACATTTGGGAGGATGGAAATTTTTTTATAAAGCCTCCATGGGGTCGAGGCATGAAGGTTGTTGAAGTTTTGAAGCATTAAATATAATAAAAAACTTTGTTTTTCTATTTTTTCCAGCATTTTTCACTGTTCCCATGTTTGGTATGGTCTGGTAAATCATTGTACAGGATCCCAATTGGCATGGTTTGAAATAGGGAAGAGCCTAATTTATTTTGGTGGTGGTTTGGCTGGTTTTCATCAAGTATTGAGTAAGTTACATTAATTTTAGTGAAAGTGGGTCTACAAACCTACAAAACAAGGGTTTGTTCACAAATATGTTCATAATTCACCATTCCACTGTAGGAAAATTCTGATTTTTGATGGAATGGTGTATTTAAGGGTCCTTTACATGATGCAATTGTTTTGAAGAGGAAATATGGAGGTTTGAAAAAGTTTTGTGATGCCCTAGGTCTGGTTTTACCTTGAAACAGTCCAGAAAATGATCATTTGTAAACATTTCTTTTTCTTTCTGAATATTTTATGTAAATAGAATGGATGTAATGTGTGTATTTGGTCTTGGGAAGAATTTTTGAACCTGATAAAGTCTTTAGGGGTGTTTGGGTGTTCCATGACAAGTTGATTCCTTCTTTGCACAAGCCAAATGAAGCCTTTTGGTGGCTTGTAAATTAGTTATTTGATACACCTTCTCTTGGTGTTTGGTCCTATGATTTTGGGGATCTGTAAGGGTCTATGTAAGAATTATAAAACATGGTTTCTTTCTCTGTTATTGGCCTTTAACAATTTTTTATCATGACTGTCCTATTGATGAGTGCTAGAAGGAATGCATGGATAGTATGGCAGCAATGGAGGAATGGGACTTTCTATGAGAAAAGTCTGGTTGTTTGTTTATTTTTTGTCATATTAAGAGTGTCCAAACCATCCCCAAGTCTTTTGGTTATGTATAGTTGTGTGATTCAAGTTGTATGATCAGATTTTCTTATTGAAGGGTATAGTTGAACAAGTGTGTCAAGTTGGGTGCTTCCCCTACCACTCTGCATCAAGTAGTGCAGTAACAGTTGAGGAACACTTAAGGAATTTTAATGGTTTTATTCAAGATCTGGATATTCAATATGAAGATGTAAAAATGAGGCTATTTATGATGTCATTAACTGAAGAAGCTAGAGATTGGTTTACTATTTTACCAACAACTTTTGTTGATTCCATTCAAGAGTTTCATGATCAGTTCCTTGAATAGTATGGGAATTAGTGTGCACCAGAGTTTTCCTTGCATGAACTAATAAGTATCTAGAAATATTAGAATGAGTTAGTTTATGACTTCAACCAAAGGTTCTCCAAATTACATAATAAGATACCACCTGGGTCCAAATTGACAAACCCTACAACATTAAGTATTTATCTAAAAGTATTTGATCGAAAGACATGATATGAGCTTAGAAATAGGTTCCCTAGAAATTTAGCTGAAGCTACAAAAATTAACATTGACTATCAAAAAAAATAGAAAGGCTACAGGGATGACTGGTAAAATAGATAATCTCAGGGTTCCCCAAATTTTTTACAATCCACATAATAGACAAGAGAACACATTTAGGAATGAAAGACCAAAGCTACATGATATGCCATACAAGATAAATTGGAACGATGGAAAGCCCATAATTGACAAGCCAAAGAATAAGGAAACTCTTGATCCCTTGAAGAAGTGAGGAGAATACATGGTTAACAATAATCCTTGGTGTCAAATTTGCAACCTGCCACATTCCCCAGATCATTGTGTTGTAGCCCAGTCAATACAAGAATAAGAATTACCAATGAAAAATGAAGAAGATGATCATACAATATATTTAACCTCTCACACCCTCCATCCAATTGACCAGGAGTATTCATCCTCGGAAGAAGAGGGGTATGAGTATGATGTTGATAATCGGAGGTACAATGTCCATATGGAAGAACAACAAGTATTTTCTAATTATGATAAAAAGTGATGATGAATCATATCCCTATACACTACCTCAGTCAAGTAAATGTAGAATAAGGAGGCCTACTAAAGAGGAGATAAAAGAATTAACTATTGCTGTAGTGGAGCAAAAAAAAAGTAATTATAGATCAGCAAAAAAACAATAAATGTAGAAGGGGGTGTTCCAAGAGGGATATTTGTGAAAGATAAAGGAACAACAAAGGGAGCACCCAAAAGAATAGAAAATAAGAAGCCTAATAAGAATGAGCAAAAGAATGTTCAGAAAGAAGAAAGCAGAGAGTTGCATAAAGATAAACAAAATCCTGATGACACAAACAAAAGAGAAAAGGAGGAGAACAAAGGAGATCCAATGGAGAAAAAGAAGACAATCAAAACAAAAAATACATCTTTTGACTTCACATAGGCCTTGTCTCAGGTAAAAATGTTTGTGACATTATTAGAAATGATGAAAATAAAAGAGTATAGGGATAGTGCTATTTAATTAATATCTAATGGAAATGATAAAAGCACAAACTCTGAGAACAAGATGATCACTAATAAGAAAGAAAAGGAAAAGGTTACTAAGGTTTGTCTAGGTGATGCATTGATAAATCCCTCACAAGTTGATCCATTATTTACTACATTACTCATAAATAATAAGATGGTAATAAATTGTATGATAGACTTTGGTTTTGCAATCAACATCATGCCAGTTGGGGTCATGAAACAACTTGGCATGTGGGTGGACACTAATGGTGGAAAATGTTACGCTATGGATAGCAGACTTGTTCTAGTGGTAGGGATTATGAAAGATGTAGAGGTGAAGTTGGTTGCTTATCCACAAGGAATATATAATATTGATATAATTGTAATTGATACACCTCATTTTGGAATGCTCTTTTCAAGGCAATGGACTGTAGCTGTTAGAGGAAATGTACAATTTGACTTGTCCTATGCCACAATACCAATGAATGGAGAAGAGGTCAAGTTATATAGAGAGCCAAGGATGAATCAAATTGTGGACTATGTTTCTCAAGATCAGATAAACTAATTTTGTGATATATATTTGGGAAGTTTTAGAATAGAACCTTCCCAACTTGAATTAGTGAATTCTAATCCAATTGATAAGCATGTTTCTAAGGATCAACATGGTGTATGGAAGATGTATTTTGATGGATCATGTAGTCAAGAATGAAATGGAGTTGGGGTAGTTTTCATTTCACCTAGAGGCATCACATTTAAATATTCATTCTTGCTGACATTTGAGTGTACAAACAATGTCGTAGATTATGAAGCCCTGCTAGTTGGTTTGAATGTGGCTGTCAAACACAAGATCAAACTATTAACTATTCTTGGAGACTCTGAGCTGGTCATTTCATAGGTTAGGTCAAAATATGATGCAAAAAAAAGAGAGGTTAAAACAATATAGAAATGTTGTGTGGGATACAATTGAATTATTTGATTCTTTTTCCATTGAATGGATAGATAGGTCCAAAAACTTGATGGCATATTTCCTAGCCAATATAGCCCTAAAAAGATATGATATCACCTTGACTAGAGTATCTCAAGTTGAATTCAAAACAAGGCTTTCTATCCCTAATAATATCTATAGTTGGAAAATTTTCAATGATGACACCGACCTCATAAAGTTTCTCCATTGCATAGACTAGTATGAAGCCCAGGAGATTGACTTTAATTCTTTTGTGGAAGAAAAAGATGGCAAATAGATTGTGTTTGGAAAATAATTTCTACAACTCAAGACCAACAAACTTCCTAAAGGAATTTTGGCACTAGAAAGGGTATTTGATGGAAATGATCATGCTCTCATGAAGCAAACACCAATTCAGATAGAAGATGTTGGAGAAGTCAATCTAGGGACTAAATTGGCACCCAAAAAGGTATATATTGGAAAGAAAATAAGTCCAATCAGAAGAATGCTAATTGCACTGTTAAGAAAGTACAAGCATGTTTTTGCATGGTCTTATGAGGATCTTAAAGCATATAGAGATGATTTATTCCAACATGAGATTCCATTAAAACCAGATGCAAAACCATTTAGGAAAAATAAAAGACCCATCAACCCAACTTTGGATCCTAAAATGCAAGAGGAGCTAGAAAAACTTAGAGATGGAGGTACTATCAAGCCCATTAGACATTCAACATGGGTCTCAAACTTAGTCCTAGTAATAAAGAAAAATGGGGATATTAGACTATGTGTAGACTTCAAAAATTTAAATGTTTCCTCCCTTAAAAATAATTACCCACTACCAAATATGGAAGCCATATTGCACAGAGTAACAAGATGTGATTTGTTGTCAATGATGGATGGATTTTTTGGGTATAATTAGGTCAAATTTAAAGAGTCTAAGCAATACAAGACACCTTTTACAGTGCCATGGGGGACATATGTCTATGTGAGAATTCCATTCGGTCTCACAAATGCAGGGGAAACTTTCCAAAGGGCCATGGATGTGGCATTTGTAGATTTAATCAATGTTATAATGGTAGTGTACTAGGATGACCTCACTTCTTATTCCAAAAGGGAAAAATACCATGTAGAACACTTGGAGAAAATTTTCATCAGGGCTTTGGAATATTGTATCAGTCTCAATCCCAAGAAATGTCACTTTGCTATCACAGAGAGTAAGCTTTTGGGGCATATTGTATCAAAAGAAGGAATTAGAATAGACCCTAAAAGAGTAGGAGCCATAGACAAAATCCCCATTCCCAAAACTATCAAATCCATTCAATCATTTTTTAGACAAATTAACTTTGTTAGGAGATTTGTGTCAAATTTTGCTGAAATTATTAAACCTATATCTAAAATGCTGAAGAAGGGAGAAAAAATAGATTGGACTACAAAAGCCCTAGAAGATTTTATATCCATCAAGAAAGCTATCAAAGAAGCCCCTATTCTAAAATCTCCTGATTTTGCTAAACCTTTCCAAATATTTTAATTTGCCTCATTTCACACCATAGTAGCTATTATGTTACAAAAGAATGACGAAGGGTATGAGCAACCTGTATCCTTCTTTAGCACATCACTGCAGGGGTCAGAATTAAAGTATTATATTATGGAGACACAAGCTTATGCATTGGTCAAAGCAATAAAAGCTTTCAGACCATATTTAGTTGGAGCCAAAGTGATTGCATATGTACCACATGCAGCTGTGAAATATATCTTGGTACAAATAGAGGTGACAGGGAAGAGATGTAGATGGATCAATAAGATCCAAGAATTTAATATGGAAATTTAGATTACCAAGTTAGTAAGGGGACAGGGTCTAGCCAAACTAATGGTAGAAGAAAAAAATGAAGCTAACCAAATCTATAATGTGGAAAATGAGGATGATGCAGTTGCAAGCATTGAACATACTCCTTGGTACACAAACATAGTGTATTATCTTAGACACATGAAGTGCCCTGAAGGATTGAATGATAATCAGAGGAAAACTCTAAAGTTTCAGGCATCCAAGTACGTATTCATAGAAGGTGATCTAATTTGGAAAAATAGGGATGGAGTGCTATTATTGTGTCTAGATGAATCATAGGAAAAAAAATGTCTTGAGGGAGATGCATGGAGTGTGTAGAGGTCATTATTCCACCAAGACTACTACACATAAGATTATTAGGGTAGGCTATTACTGGCCTAAGGTTTTTAATGAATCCTTTGCATATGTAAGGAGGTGTGAAGCTTGTTATAAATGCTTAGGAAAGATGAATTATCAAGGAGCCTTACTGCTCAGACCTTTACAAGTAGAAGCCCCTTTCCATCAATGGGGAATTTATTTTATTGGGGAAATATAGGAAAATTCAAGTGGAGGACATAATTGGATATTAGTGGCTACTAATTATTTCATTAAATGGGTGGAGGCAATCCCAACTAAAAAAGCAGCAAGCAAGGTGGTAATAAGTTTTCTGATGGAGAATATCATAACTAGATTGGAACACCAGTAAGGTTGATCACAGACAAAGGGATGTGTTTTAGGTCTAATGAATTCAAAAATTTATGCAACACATATGGCATTATTGTTTCTTATGCTACCCCTTACCACCCACAAGCAAGCGATCAAGCATAATCCAATAATAAAAGTCTTTTGAAAATCATGAGAAGGATGTTAGATGGGAACAAGAAGGCATGGGACTCAAAGTTGAGAATGGTTGTGTGGGCAGATAGGATTACTATAAAGAAGGAAATTGGAAAGTCTCCAATTGAATTGTTGTATGGAACACAAGCCAGGATGCCATTACAAAACCTTTTACTAGTTTATAATTTCACCCTTCAGGAAGACTTAGACATTCTAGAACCAATGGAGGAAAGGATGGAGTAGCTTGCAGAACTTGATGAAATGAGGAGAACAACCCAAAAGCAAAATATAAAACTGCAATCACAAATCAAATATCTTTTTGTTAAGAAAGCCAAAGATAGAAAAATTGAGGTGAATGATTTGTTACTAATGTGGAATGTTAGATGTCAAGAAAAGGGAAAGTATGGGAAGTTTGAAGCCTTGTGGTTAGGTACCTTTGTTATCATTGGAAAAGGCGGGGAGGACTCTTACTATTTGCAAAACATGTCAGGTGAAGAACAAGAATTTCCAGTACATGAGAAATTTCTAAAGCACTTTTTTTCTTGAAGAACACTAGAGGATTAAGGATTTCCATTGCATGGAAAATTCTTGAAAAAGATCTTAAAATAATTTCTTTCCATGCATAGTAGTTTAGGAAATCAAAAGGGGTCTAGGACTTGCTAGTACATGAACAATCCTAGAATTCCCTCATTAAAAGAAAAGTTTATTTCCATGTACAGTAGTATAGGATCATTTCCATTTTCATCATTTTCACCTCCATATCCATCTTCCTTTCATCCTCACCACAATTCCATTTTTTCGTATCCTCTAAAACCCATATGAAGGGGACACCTAGTCTACACCCAGATATATTCTAGATTCTTGAAATGATTGATAAATCATTCATCCCCAATTGGATCCGCTATTAGAACCAAAATTTTCATTAAAAAATATAAGTATTTTATCATTTGAAATTTAAATTTTCCACTCTCATTTTCATAATAAATTGCATTATCACATTTCAAGGTCATTTTTACCCTTTACTGAATTACCGCTATCATATTAGCCACCCCTCATAACACCCATATCATACCTCCCTAACATAGATAATTCCAAAGTAGCTCATAGTACGATGGTGAAGGCAACTGCTACTATATACACTATAACGCTATACCTTGAGGGCTCAAGACACAACTTAGGATAGAGTGGTACACTAAAGACAAGTACTAAGAAGGCATCATGGTACTGCAGTGAAGCAAAAGGTGACATGTGGTAGAGTGGTACATTGAAGAAGGATACCAAGGAGGCACTGCGGTACCATAGGGGAGTGAAAGTTGACAAGAGGTAGTGCGGTAACCAAGCTATTGGATTATTTGAAACATGACTATCACATCAGTCAACATCAAAATATAAATATGAGCTTGATACAAATATTTGAATTGTGTGAATTTATGAGTCAGGAGTAAATGTACCTTGGTGTTGAAATACACGAAGTAAGTTGATATTATTCATTCATAACAGCTGAAATCAAGTTGCAGACGAGCTCAAATTGTGGGTGTGAAGGGAATTCTTTGAAGCAAGTTCTATTCCTGGGTAAGCTTTGCTCATCATTCTCTGTGAATTTCATAAAATGGCACCAAAGAAGACTAAAATAGGAGTTAAAAGGGATGAAAACAAAGCCATTGAACCATCATTGCAATCCTCGTTTCTTTCCTTGTTGCCTGGTTCAATAAACAAAGGACCCAAAAAGGTTTTCACAGAGTTAGCTCAAGGCTATAGGGACCCCATTATACCTCAGTTGGGTTGGAACCTTTATTGGTATTTCTATCAGAAGAGGAATGACAAGGTTCTGGCATCAAACCCATGGGCCCTAGATTTGGCTAAATTGATTGTCCCTAATATTTTCATTGATATTTCCAATCAAAGCCCTTTCCATCAGCTACCATGCCCTAACCAAAAAATTTAGGCTTCCAAATGGTGTGTGCTTAGTTGATGTCACAAGAGATGACATTATAAAGTGTTTTAACCTGAATAAACAAGTTGTAATAGAGGTGAATTTAGTGAAACTGGAGTAGGAGTATAAGAGGTTGAGAAGAACATATCGAAGTGATGATCTCCCCCTACACATGAAGAGGGGTGATGATAACAGAAGACTTCCCATTCCTTCCTCTAGAGTGGTGTTAGGTCTCAAAAAATGTAGGTTTGAACCAAGAGAGGTTTCCAAGCTCTCACAACATTTTTGGCTAACATACAAGGCCAAATGATGAATTTGAGCCTTCTTCTCTTCAAGCACTGCCAAACCTAGGTGGGTGTACCTATGCAAATGAGGCATACTTTGACTATTTATTTCCCACTTAAACAATCTTTCCACAATGGTAATTGGAAGTGGAGAGTTGCAGACCTATTAGATATGAATTGTATAAGCTATATCAAGGTGGGTTTTATGAATATGTTTAGTTAACATATGTAAAACTTTGGAAGTGAGTTTAATGAAACTAAATTAATAAAATGGGTGAGACTAGTGCCTTGTTGGGTAAAACGGAGTCAGATGAAAGTCTTTGATGAATGGCTTCTATTCGACAGAAATTCTAATTGTTTGGAATACAAATAATAGTTTATAACTTGTATAAACATGCAAGAATGTAGTTACCAAGCTCTTCTTAGTGATCTAGATGATACTCCCAAATTACTGTGAATGACTGGAAGGATTTAATCTTTACTTGAAAGAACCAACTAATCATGCCACACAAATACAACAAATGTGCATCAATAAATTGAAAAATATACTTGATATATCAATTTAAATAACAAAGAAATATTAGCCCTAGAGACAACTTGATAATATTTTCAATTAATTCAACAAATAATTGATACTAGAATGATGCCACAAAATAAGAGTTCTTTCATTGATTCCTCCAAAATTTCATACATGCAACATGATCTTCACTATAAAATTTATATGATAAACATTTTAAAAGTATTTTTCTTTATACTTCCTACCTAATCCTTAATTCTAATATCTCCCCCCAATGATTTTAACTTCATCTTACATATATACACTTCTTAGGGTTATGACTCTTCATATATCCATACAATGCAACTCTTCAGTTATCTTTGGCAAATAAAATATTTAATTAATTCCCTTCTGGAAAATTAAATACTTTAACTTTAATCTCCATTTTGCATCTTCATGAAAAATTGATGTTAGTAGTTATCCTTTGCTGGAAGCTTTACTTTTCTCTCAAAACTAAATCATCTAGGTAAAAGTAATTATCTTCTTCTAGATAATTATGCTCATTTAATTACCTTGGTGAAAAAATGTGTTACTCTGAAGTGAAATATTTTATATTTTCACTTTTTATGAAAACCTTCATTCCCTAAAATATTTTCACTTCAGGTGTAATTATTTTAATAAATTTTCAAATTTTCATTCTTCCTCATAGACTTCTTGTGAGAAATAAAGTGCTTCATGATATTTTAAAGTAGAAAACATATTGTTTATTTACCCATGTGCATTTTCTCTCATTTTAAAAAAGAATTCTTTTGGATAGAAATAATTACCCATTTACCATTTGTCTTCTTTTTAAACTTCTCGATGAAAATATTTTATAATTGCACCTTTCATGCTTTATCCTCAAATTATATGCATATTAATTTTCAAGATATCTTGCATTCCTACCGACATCAATTTCTCCTCTTGATGAAGTTTCATTGGTGTGACATTACATTATCAGGGGCTCCAAAATAACTCACGCTGATGTAGTATCTCTTGCCGATGAAGTATGAGTGGTGTATTGCTATCAAAGAGACTTATATAGTCGAAGAGACTTGAAAAACCTGCTCTGATAATCATTCTTTCTCTGATGTATTTTGTTCTTGATATTTATCATCACTTTAGGGTTTCCTATTAGGTCTTCCTAGTAGGCCTGCTCATGAAGATCAATATTTTTATGCTTAATGTTTGGTACCCCATCTTGAAGGCAAAAGAACTCATTGCAATAATCATTTTCCCTAATGAATGTGATGTTTTCATATTATCATCATTTCAAGCTTCCTCTGCAAGATGAATTCACTACATTTTTCTTCCAATCTTGGTGTAGACCATCAATTTTTAAGTTTATCGAATCTCGAGTTACAATTTCCAACATATCTTAACTAAAAACTTTCTTTGGTGACTTATTATCAATGTTCTTACAAGCATTTCTTCAATAATTAAACTCTCTCAGTCACCATTGATAATCGTTGGAAGAGCATGCTGAACTAACTTGGAGCACATAATGAAATTATCGACTTTGATTCTTTTATACGGGTTTGGATCCTCTCGATCGAATTTCTTAACCAGCTGCATCCTAATGCTACAAGTATCTTGCTAATGGGGTGGAACGGAAGCTGCTAGTCAAGGGTTACTTTTGAATCTAAAAAACCTTGTGTTTTCTTCCATATTTCATGCATATGTCTATCAGGGTACTTGAAAATTCGATGCCTCCCTCCAACAGATCTCAATAGATCATTTATTTCAATCTACTCTCTTTGCATGATCTAGGATGACATTATACACTGCCCTATTACCAATTCTGTGTAGGAAATCCTTTGATTTTCACCTAGCTCCCCTGTGTTTATTGATGATAAAATACACTTCTACAAGTGTTTTGGTGACCAATCATGTTTTCCACATCTATGTGGCCTAACACTCTGATGAGACTTTCTCCTTTATGCCTGCAAATCTTATTTTCTTTTTCTATCTTCTTTTGGATCTAAGGGAGAATTAACAGAGGCATAATCTATCATAATACCTTAATATGTAATTTGAGGGCGCCTGTAGTTACATCATTGAACAAATGTTCCTCAACCATTAAGCTTTGATGGAAATTCATATGCTATTCAATATAGGATTCCAATCACTTTATGTGTATTGTTGATATTCAAATTCTAGCCTTCGTTTAGTGCCATGTAAATGTGCATCTTTTGAGGCTTTTGGAGCTATTCAAGATAATGTTATAATAAAGACTTTGGCCTACATCAACCTGCATTGGAATCTTCAATATAAAAAGGCCCTTGTAATGATAAAACTATTGATAATATGAATCTTTCAAAACTTGCTTCAACCTCCTAACCGTAGCAATCGAATACAAGTTCTCCATATGAATCCTATTTTAGATAGGAAATTTTATGAAGTGGAAACAAACTTATTACTCCTTTACTTTCTATCTTAATCCCAATCATAGAAACTTTAGTTTGTCTTTCTTTTAAATTAGTGACATGTTTGAGAACAAGTTCCCACATGCATGAGGTCTAAGATGTAATGTCTATGATTTTAGGTTTCAATGAATTATTATATCCTCGTGAAAAGCTCTGAAAAGTATCCTTTCTATTCCATCAAAATCTGAAGTGCCTCCCACACTAAAGTCGTTAATTATCAGAATTCAATTTCTAACACTTTGCACTATGACCAATGTGGGTCAAGTAGCCCTCAAAATGAGTCTGGAAAATTGCTCAAAACTTCTCCTAGAGCCACAAAATTTTACCAGTATGTTGACTTATGCTATGGGAGTACGGATGCAAAATATTTTGGCATGAATTTATTGGAATTGAAAACTGTCAATTCTCAAATTTGGTTACTTAGCTATTTCTAAAAAATTGCATCTATTAAACTATGTAAAACTCATTTGATTTTGATTTTGAAAAAATACCAAATGACGTCCAAACACCCTAAAAATTGGCATGGAGGTAGATTTTGGTGTAGAGAATTAAAGGCACCAATCCTTTTTTTATGATCATCATCCATTTGCTTAATATTTTCCCTCAAAGTTGACCATTTTAACAGATCCTTCACTGTACTGACAACAAATTTTCTCAAAACCCTTCAACTTGTCACTTTGTCAAGTCAGATCGTATGAAGCTGAAAATTGGCATGCACACTCATGTGGTAGATAAATATGTTTGCAAAGTGATTTTGCATGGAACTATACTGGATTCATTTTCTGATTTTTCAAAGTAGCCCCTCCGGGTAGATTTCAAAACTATGTTTCTGAGTGTTAAAATCAAATTTTTGAAATATGTGAACCTAAAATTTGCATGAAATTTTAGGCTCCAACAAATGGAACCTTTCCAAGCCTCAAAATTTCAAGTTTATTTCAAGAATACCTATCATGCATTGTGTCAAGTCTTGGGAATAGATGCAGAGGAGCATATGCTAGTAGGATTGATGAGAATGGCCATGATAATTCAACATTTTGAGTCAAATGTAGAGTTTGATTTTACATTTGTAATTAAGGAACAAATACATGAGGGCTTACTACAAATTAGTGAAGCTAAGGCCCCTATTTCTTTTAGAAAATATTCTTTATTATGTCACTTAATCTTGTATCAGAATGAAGAGAAGTGGACTGAAAGAATGAAATTGTGTACACAATAGTGGAATAAGACTCCCTGTGCAGAATTGGTGTTACATTTGGGATAGTAGATGTACAAAATGTGATTTTGTAGTGTTTCGAGATGATTTTTCTATCAGAATAATAGATTCCCTTGGTTAACCAACACCAAGATTTCTTGAATCATTGATGAAAGTGATGAGGCCTATACAGTCTAAGCCAGATCAGAGCCATACCCATAATTATGTTGACTAGTTTTTTATGCCTCAACATACAATTATCAGAGTATATGGATGTGACCAAGTACCACATATTTTTCCTAATTTTGTACCTACAAGGGTATTATTTTTGGAGTTCATGTGGCAAATGATTTGTATGGAGCATGATTTCATGAAGAATCAAAGGAAAGGTACATTTTTTTCCTGATTTGACTATATTTGAAGAGTTGGCCATTGGGTCTGATATGTTAGAATAATTGAAAAGGTTCATGAGGGTTAATTATTCCCTCAAATCTAGAAAGGAGAGAGTGTGTAACCCAGAGGGTCATATCAACATGATTAGAAGAACCTTGTTGACAAAGAGGGCCATCTCACATGAGTTTGACCCTAAGGAGGATGTTATCAAAAATCAAGTATATTTTGTTGATGTAATGCAAACCAGAAAAAGGTGGATAAAAATGATGAAGTGGGAGAATAAAAAGAAGAAGGATAGAAGTTTCAAAGGGTTTTTTGCAAGTGAACCCAACCTTCTTAAAAGGATGCAGATGATCCTTGATAAATTTGATGAATTATACAAAATTTCCCAAGATGAGGGGTTGATTCCACCTCCCACACCTCACCAACCACCACATGAAGCATCCACATCATAGCCACCACTCCCATTACCTACACATCCATCCCCTCCATCTCCTACTCATGAACCATCATCTAAAAGACAAAGAATTGAGCCATTGGTTGAATATGAATCAAGTGATGATGAAGAACAAGAAGTAGTCCTAGATTTGACTAAAATAAAGGAGGTAGTAGAACAATAGAGAATTCAAAAGCCTTATGATCCTAAGTCCAAGCTTCTAGAGGAAGGAGCTAATGAAATTCAAGAAGATGAGAGGGTAGTGGCCTCTCTAAGGTTCATAGAAGATGATAATTTTATCCATACTAATGAACTTAAGGATTTTTGGATTAAAATGAAGATGAAACAATTTTCTAAAAGGTTGAAAATCAATCTTATTGGAGTTGAAGAGTCAAAACATGCTGAGATCCAGGCTCAGACATTTGCAAAGTTAAATGTTGATAGCATTAATGTCAATCCCTAGAAGGAAAGAGAGATGGTATTGAAAAGTGATATGCTAATTATACCAGGGATGGAGTTTTCTAAGATGTTTCTTCTATATCAGATCAGAGCATAGGATAACCCCATGTTGGTAGTAGAATTTAACTCAGAAGAAGGTGTCTCAAGAACAGGGTATAACCCTACTACCCAAATACTTGCTCTATGGAAAAACCAGAAAAATACAAGGAATCCTTGACTCTTGGATGTAGTGCAAGAAATGAGGGGCTCAACTATGGTCAGAACAATGAAAGACACAACAATTATAGAAGCTTCCACTATGACCATGCATTCTGCAATGTTCACCAATGATGTAGTAGAAAATATGGAGAAGAAGATTAATGAATATGGGAAGAGATTTAAATTATCAAATGATGAGATGAACAAGTTGTTTATTGAAAATGTAAAGCTAAAACAAAAATTTCAATAGGCCACCACAGTGAGAGGAGATGAATTAATTGTCTATCACCCACTTGTCTAGGAAGAGGACCCACAAATACAACAAATGAGAGATGAAATTGATAAGCTGAAGAAGCATAACATGGAAGATGTCAAGAATAATATCACAAAGATCCTAAGGAAGATATTAGAGCATAGATTTTGGATACTAAAGGAGAAGATAAATGGAGTACATGAAAACTTCAACAATCTAATTAAGGATTTGGAATAGATGAACACTAACTCCCCCATCCTTGAGGGGATCCAAAAGAGATGGCAACCTACTTTCCATATACTGGCCACTTTATGCAAAGCTAAACATAGGGATCTAGAGGCCCCATTAAGGATTAAACCTACACAAGAGATGGTAAGATGTGTGGTCGAGAAGTATAAGTATCTGGTGCATATAAGGAAGAAAGTGGAAAGTAGGAAGAGTACATTTGATTCCATCAAATACCTCTTTAGCTCATCAATCCTCAAAGATAACAATCAGTTGAAAGATATAGATGAATAGAGAGAAGAATTCAATCAAATGATTCCTAAATGCTTGGCACATATACAGAATGATGGGGAGATCAATCTCAACAAGTTCCATACTTTTCTCAATGGGATCATCATGCTAGACAACAGATATTTAAAGTTCATGGTGGATGTTAGAAACCTCTTGGATAATAGATGGAAGAGTCATCTTACGAATTTCACAGTTGCACGGGAATTCAAATGGCCAAGCACTTGACAATTAATAAGTGTTAGGAAAAATATCTGGGCTCTGAAGAAGATTGATCAGGTACATTATGTAGAGGAAGTATCATACGGTAAAAGCTTTGAATAGGTCTTAGGTGACGATGGGTTTTTACTCAGAGATTAACAGATTGATACACATATTTATGGTTGAGTTTCTTTAGTTATGTTTAATTTCAAAATTATGTTTTGTTATCAAAAGACATGTCGTTTGGTCTGAAGCTTATTGCCTCTCATATATATAAGAGAGACCAAGACCAAAAGAAATATTAGAGATAGGAGAAAGAAATAGGAGGATAAGGATAGATAGATAACATAAGGCTGTCATAATGCTTACATTTCAAAATACCATGTTGCAAGCACAATTTTGAAGAAGTTAATGAAAGATCTCTAATTTTGTGGCCTCATACTGGTATCAATTGTTTGTTTAATTAATTGAAAAATATTATCAGGTTGTCTCCAACGTTGAAATTTCCTTACTATTTAAATTGAGGTATCAAGGATATTTTCAATTTATCAAGGAACATTTATTGTTCTTCTGTGGTTCAATTAACTGACTCCTTCAAGGAATGATTAAATTATTTTAATTAATCACAATAATCTGGAAAATGTCATTTGGATCGATAAAAAGAACTTGATAATTTCATTCTTGCATATTTATACAAGTTATAAACCAATATTAGTGTGCCAAACAGTTAGAGTTTCTGCCAAATACAAGCCACTCATCTTAGACTTTCATTCAACTCCATATACCCAATAGGGAATTGGTCTCATACATTTCATTATTTAGTTTTGTCAAAAAAAAAATTCAAAAACCTTACATCTGTTAACTGTACATATTAATAAACTTCACCTTGCTATTGCTTATACAATTTATACCTTGAATCAGGCTTGCACGTTTCCATTTCCAAATTTCCATTGTGGATAGATTGCACAAGTAGGAAACACATGGTTCAAGTATGCTTCATTCACATAGGTACACTTGCCTAGGTCTGGCAGAGCTTGAATAGAAGAAGGTTCAAGTACACCATTTGGCCTTGTTCGTTAGCCTGAAACGTACCAAGAGCCTGGCAACCTCTTGTGGGTTTTTAAACAACATTTTTGAGAAATAACAGGTCCTTATGTCCCCCCATCCACCATCACACATCCTCCATGTAGTAAGTCCATTTTAGGGCCTTATACCCCAAAACAACTCCTCCATTCCATCCTACTCATCCCCTTGTCCATCAATCAACTATCCCTATCAACCATCATAAAAACCCAACTCTCATAATACCTAATCATGATCAACAAAGGTACATAACTATACCTCCTCCATCCTCAAACCATCTCCAAAATCCTACCTCCATCACTCCATTCATATTATCTACACATCATCCATCTCCTCACACCCATCCCATTGCTATTATGAGAAATTTGGATGTCAAAGTAAAGATGCATAAACCCAAACATCCACACGAATCTAAAACTCCCCATGTCTCCTAAAAAAGACATGTTGAAGAAAAAAAATCCAATCCAAAATCTCAATCAATCCCAAGGGCTACACAAGCCTATTCAAACAAAAATAAAAACCATGTGGATCCAAAAGAAAAAATATGTAGTGAATTCAAATGAAAAATCCACAACTTCCAAAGTTGCTAATCCAATAGCCAATCATTTTCATCCTCCATCTCTTAAATCTATTTTGGGTCCTTATGTCCCAAAATTCACTATCCCAACTCCTCAACCATCCCAACATTCTCCATCCAATAATCCTCCTATCATTCCACATCCCCCACCATATGTGCCAATGTTGGTCCAAAAAAAATTCCACATTCACACATCTACCCCATCATTCCATCCATCCACTTTCCAACATCCCATCCATTATTCCACATATCTCCCACATCAAATGCCTTTAATCTATTCCCTTGTATAACCCATCCATCCTAATCAGGTTGTACCAACATCCAATAGTCACTACACACATGGGCTCTTATTACCTCATATAGAACTTAATTCTTGAGTCCTTCAACTATCCCCTTATCACATATCTTCCAAATCCACTTCTCCACATCCCTATTATCATCCATCTCCATCCACACACTTTTCAAAAAATCCCAAAAAGTAAAAAAAATTCCAATAAAACAAAAAAAATCCCAGAATTAAAAAAAGAAAGAAAGAGAGAAAAGTCAAAAACAAAAAAAATAGTACAGAGAAATAATTTATCTTAGTGGAACCCCTAAAAATGCTTTGTGTTCCACTTTAAATTCTGAAAAAATTGGTTATTTTCATGACCTTGGGCTTAGGGTTTCATTTATTATCATGCCTTAGGGTTTGAGTTGCTAAAACCCTCTTCAAAATTTCTAAGTTTGAGTCTTTTGCAAGTGTTATGTTTCATTATTGACCTTTTGTTGCTGGTTCCCAGTCTTTCAAGTCACAACTTATGTTGTCAAGTCCATCTTGTTACCGACGCCCAAGTCTTAGCCATCCTGGTCATTACCTATCATTTTATTCAAAGCACTACCTTATGTTAATATGGGTTTATATTCCTTGAAGTATTGTCTTAGGTCCTAAGTTAGGCTTTAATATTTTCACCGTTCGCCTAAGGTTTTAACTCCTTGATTTTTATGTCCTCACCCATCATTTACCAAGTGATGGCCCCTTCTTAAGTTACTAACAATTTGCACGTGTAGATTCTATGTTTTATAGGAACCTTAAGATCTGGAGGAATGAATCAGAACCATCCCCTTTGCCCCCACTCACTTCTATTTTTCCATTAAAGTAATCCTACAGGATATTAGGTGAGTACCAAGTGTCCACTTGCATGGTAGGACCGATGTTTCTCAAAGTGAGTAAGCAGTGGTCTGAGGAAATCAATGGTGGATATTGTGTAATACAACTACATCTAGATCGTTCACTATTTCCCCATTTGATTTTCTTTCATATTAAAATATTATCATGGGGCAGCAAAAAAATGACACATGTCTCTTATCAAAGGGACCCACTGGGCTTTGAAGGCAGTGAACACTTTTCCAGTTGAGTTCAATGGTCGAGGATGGATGACGTGGGTCAATCTTAACTACTCCCTGCCATCCTATGGGGGACCCAACTCTTCCTCTCATCTCTTAACAAGGAAGCATGAGAGTGCCACGCGGAGCAATATGAAAAGAATAACAAACATTAGAGAAGTACAAATATTCAAGAAATATTTATGTCATGGGTACAAGGGATAAAATCAATGCTACTAAAGGGGATTTTTCTGCATGTGTCATAAATGGAAGTGGGATCTCTTGATCTTAGCCATTGGTTGTGTTCGAGTGTTATTTGTGTGGCAGATGGTTTTGTGGTATATTCCACGCATGTTGAAGGCTTGAGATTTAATCTAAACCCTTCCCCATTTCCCTAATGCCAAAAGTTGCAATAGGTTAAAACCAATGGGGAGGCAACAAGACTAACATGTGGGATTTTTTGACAGTGCTTAATGGATGGTGGAGCCTGCAGATAGGTTGGATGCTTGTCCAAATGAGTCACTCTAATTGGGTAAAGGAAAATGATTGCTTACACTCATCTCTTTCAATTATTGTTGATTCAATCTCGATCATCTATCGATCCACCTCACCACACAATCAATGACTAGTTTTTAAACTTGTGTGGATGAATGTAAGTTTTCTTGCATTAGATTTCATTTGAACATTAATGGTGGACACGCTCTAGGAATTCAACATAAAGATGATTCTTAACTATTTTTCTTTCATAATTGTAGTCATTGAGAGCTTAAAAATTGGTCTAGAGCTAGAGAAGAAGGTGAGAAGAGCTCAGTCGAATAGTTGCAGAAGGGGTTGAAGATAATTTTTCCTAGGTAAGTAGGTGTCTAGTTTTTTCTATGTCAACTATGCTTAATTAGTTGGTTTGGGGAATTTTTGAAAGTTTTCTAAGCTTTATGGATTTAGGGTTTGCAGGGGTTTGATCATTTATGAATTCCATTGATTTTGTAATGAATTTTATGTAGTTTGGGAGGGTTTTTGCTCTGTAAGTTTGTTCCTGAGAGAAAAAACTAGTGAAACTCTTTTGTAAGTGAATATTCATGAACCCTAGGTTTTTCTATTGAGAAAATGAGTGAACCTAGCATGTAATCCCCTCAAATAGAGAGGAAACCCAAACAAAAAAGAGTTAAGAGGTCTAAAACTCAAGGTGACACACCTAAAATTAAGCTAGATGTACCTGAGAAAACTTTGGCCATGGAGGGTGAGGAAAAGGGTACTGCTGGAGGTGGCTACAAGGAAAATGTGCTAGATAAGTATAGAAAGGATAATGACAATGATAAGGTTGGTTCATATGAGAGGAAAAAGAAGGAGAAGGACCACAAGGCTTATGATTCTTATATGGGGGAACCTAATGCTACCATAGAAAATGAGACAAATTGTATGAGTGATGAGGCAGAGACAGATCCAAAGTATGCCCAATATCTTCTCATGCTTGCAAGTCAAGAAGACTCTGATGATGGTGAGACAAATTCTCTAGTTTCAACAAAATCACTAAGGTGACATGCATACTTTGATTCTGAAGATGATGAACCATTGTAGAAACATAGTTCCAGTGTCGATTTTTTGTATTAGTTGCTGATGTGGAGGAGAGGTTTTGATGCTACTACAACAATGAAGGATGCCTTTTGGAAGGTGGGTAAATATTCTCTAGTGAATGATTTTTTTTTTTGTCCTATATACTTTCCCCCCACTTTTAAAGGAGCAAAAATATAACCACTTGGGGAATTTTGAAATTAAAATGCAAATGTATGTAAAATGTAGAATGTGACTGAAATTTTAATTTGGCCTAGAGCTTGTTGCTCCCATGTTTCGATAAATGGGAATTCAGGGCCAATTACAAGAGTCTTTTGATGGTTAAGCATTAGAGCTCATGTGAAGAGATTTTTTGTAAATTCAAGCACAAAGAAATAGAGTTGTTCTAACTCCTAGGTATAGATTCTATCTTGTAATAAACATAATTGCTTTGTAGTAGCAATGGCATATGAATGAAGATTGAAAATTATGGAATATTTTCTCTCCCATGTATTTTGTTGCACAAATTATAAATAGAATGATCAAGGATCTTTTATTTGTCTTCAATATCTTTGATTGAATGTATGGATTTGTTTTTGCTTTTTCAAGGAACTAATTAAATGCTTAAATGAAATCATCGATCTGTGTGATGAAGTATTATGATTACTAAGTAGTTCTTGTTCTAGATACTTTGAGTTGTTTATTGCAAGGCAATATGAAAATATTCCTTAAAATAATGATTTTAAATGTTGGTGTATTATATTTTGCTACAAACATGAGTCTGTCACCCATGGATAAAGCATTGATCTATTACTTTGGTCACCTTTGAGGTCATAGTCATTCTTATTTGCTAGAGAACAAATTCATATTCAAAATCACTTATATACCGCAAATTTTTGTAAAGTTGTGTGAAATTTTCCCATTCCTTGCTTCTAGATAATAATTTATTAAAGGATTAGCCAAATTCTTGAATAATTATGTCTATTTTCATTTGATAGGAATGTATTTTTTTGTTTCAATGTTTGTGATAAAATGGCACAATGATATCATCTAAATATTGTTAGGATCACCCTCCTAGGTTTCACAGAGCCCGAAGTGTAGAAGTAAATAAATAGCAATCCTTTACTTGTTTGTTGGCCAATCCTTACCTTTGCTTATCATTGAATTATAGAAAATTAATAGGCAATTGGTGAGATTAAGTTTGGTTCTTAAAAAATTACAAATAGATTGGCAACTTTCCTCGGGACATTGCTAGTCCAAAGTCTCTAGGTCAGATATGGTATAGCTAGAGTCAAGTATTTTATTTTTTCTTCATTGCTTGAAGAGAAATTTGTTCAAATTCTCATCAATTAAGTCAAGTTTAGTTATATGTTTTGATTCTTGGTCCCTTTCTCCATTTCATGTCATGTTATGTTCAAATTTTTCTCTGAGATTATAAGTGCAACCCCAAAGTGTAATCAAATTCTATTTCCCAGTATCCTAGGTGGCGACTCTAAATTCTCTTGTGCCAATGCAAGATTAAATTCTCAAAAGGAGAGTGAGGGAGAGAATTCTAATGAAAAATATGACACTATGAGGAAAACCAAAAGCTACATGAAGAAGCATCCCGAGCATGAGCTGGAGTCCAAGCTTTCAAAGGATAAGCAACCATCATGGATTAAGAAAAATGTTGAATCAAGTAAGTCCATCAAAATATTGCTCTATCATCTCCTATTTTAAATAATAGTGTAAATAATGAAAATATTCATGAAAATGTACATGAAGTTGAGGTGTCTAAAGTAAATGAGGGAATATTTCCCACTGAGGAAGCTTTTGAGAGAGACTTTGACATGTCAATAGAAGAAGAGAGGTGGGAATTCTAGGTAAAGGATAAGAGGTTCTCAGATCCTTCAACCCCTGGAGGTGGCTATGTCTTTAATGATGTTAATTTCAAAATGAGGGGTAAACCCCCTAATGTATCCTCACACCATTCTCTTGAAAGAAAATCCAATAATCTTACCTTCTATACTCCTGAGCCTAGTCAGTCTGATCTCATTTTAGAAGATGAAGATGGCATGGACAAGGATATGTGAGCCTTGGAATAGGTAGAGCTCATACTTAAGGAGTTGGAGGAGAGAAATGCAAGGGAATTGGAGGAGAAACAATAAAAGGAAATACATGAGAGAATTAAAGAAAATATGCTTGAAGGGATGCTCAGAGAAGAAGAGTTGAAAAAATGAAAGAAGCTGCAAAATAGAAGGAAATTTATGAGAATACTTCTAGACCTGATACTAAGATAGCTCCTAACCCTTCTAAGGTAACTATCCCAATGGGAACCTCTATTGCAAGTACTTATACCACATCTATTGCAACCACTAAAACTTATGATCCATTTGCTACTACTAAGTAATCATGACCTATAGATCATGGGAAGAAACTCATTGACTAGCATAAGAAAACTACCTTTAACACCAATACCAATGCAAATACAAACACCTCATCTAGTGGTGCTTCCACCAAAAATGTCAAGATTAATCCTAATCCATCAAGTACACCTCCTAACCCAAAGATCTTAAGATTGTAGTTAGAAAATGACAAGCTACATCAAGAATTGAAGAAAGCCAAAATTGAGGCTACAAATACAAAAATGGCAAGAAAGATATCATTCCTTAAAAATTCCATTCTTGATCTGAGCGCTTCAATCTCTGGACACACCAATACCGACTCCTATAAGAATAAATTTGATGAATACATTCCTAGTTGAGGTGGTGGAGGAAACCACAACAATAAGAATACATTCTTTCAAGATGGACAAGGGAGTAGTGATGGTAGAAAGAAGAGTATCTAAGTGGTGGTAATGGTGGAGATGGAGATGGAAATGATAAGAATAAATCTGGTGACCAAGAGGACAATGAACCAGAAAATGATCAATGAAACCGGTTCACCAGGAGACCAATGCAAGTCAATAGATATGAACAATTTTTTTTTTTCTAGAATCCCTGGATATCCTAACCAACTCCTTGATGAAATCAGGCCTGCCTTGGTGAAATTATCTGGTAATAATGCCATAAGTGGTGAAGATCACTTAAAATAATTTGGCAATGTCATGGATGAATTTGAAGTAGAGGCCGAGGATGTGATGATGAAACTTTTCATGTAGTCACTCATAGAGGATACCAGAGAATAGTATGGGGATAAGACTAATACAAGGTTTCTCCTAAACCAATTTAATAACATTTCTAAAGGTTCAAATGAGGCTATAGCATATTTTAATGTAATATTCCAAAAGGCCATGAATAAATTGCCTCGTCATTTAAGACTGAATGATAGTGTATGTCTAGTGAACTATTGCAATGAATTTGATGAAAAGATGAGCTATCACTTATTGGATAAGAATCTTCAAACATTGAGAGAAGATTTTAAGATGGAAATCCATATTGATAATATTAGTAGAACAACTAGTAAAGTTGGGAGAAGAGATGATGTGAAGATCCTTAAGAACAAAAGGAGAGAGGATAAAAATTTTGGTGCTAAGGGAGGCTCACTTGAAGATAAGATTGACAATGTTGCTAGTACCATGAAGGATCTAAGTTATAGATTTGCAAGCTAAGAGAAAGGTCTCTCTAATGATAAGATTTTTTTTCAAAAGAATGAAATATCTCCTCTGTTGCAAGATCATCCATACAATACTAATTGGCATAATGGAAATCCAATTCCCAACAATCAGAAGAATACACAGAACAAGGTTCTCCCCGATCCTTTGCAAAAAAATTTAGTTAACTTTACCAATGAAGCACCTTGGTGTCTTGTCTGCCAATTGCCACATGCTTCTCAAACATTTTCAGTGGCAAGGTAGTATGGAAAAAAAAACTACAATCAGATGATTATCAGCCAATGGAAAAAAATGATATTGAGATCAATGTCCTTATGCATAGATCTAATTTTGTTGATGAGGATTGTTCCTTAGAAGATGAATCACATGAACTTGATGTTGATTACAAAAGACAAAAGTCAGTTTCTTATCATCAACAATTTTTCCTTGATGAAGATGAAGAGATTGAGGAAAATATTTGTGATATGGAAATGAAGGAAGAAGATTGTCTTTAAGAAGACCTTTGGATGAAGAGTAAAAGCATATGACTGTAGCCTTGGTGGAACAATCCAAGAATACTCACAATCTAAGAAGTAGGGTTGTTAATTAGGATTAGGGAAAACCTAGTAGCATGTTCATAAAGAAACATAATGCAAAGAAACAAGGGACTAAATCAAAAGAATTGGCTAAGTTTAAGAAAGAGGAGGCCAAAGCTAAAGAGAGTAAGGGACAAATAATTTGGGCCAAAAAAGATAGCCTAGCCAAGAAATATGGTGAAGTTGCTTTTCCCATTTTAAAGGAAAAAGCTTAAGAATAAAATGTTGATCATCAAAAGAAACATGATAAGGAAAACATTGAGCAACAAAAGGTTAAAACTAATGAAAAAAGTGTAGTTCCTTATGAATTTCCATAGTACAATCCAATTCATATGTTTTAGTTGTTGTCTCAAGTGAAGGTGACCATCCCTTTCATGGAAATGATGAGAATTGACAAACATAAGTACTGTCCCTTATCAATGGTGCCACTAAGGCATGTGATGAAAAGAAGGTTCCTACTCAACCTGAAGTGAGTGGAAATCAAGTTACTAAAGAGACAATAGAAGGAGATGGTGAAAATCCTCAAATTTTTGTGGGCGGTACCATCACAACATGCCCAGATAATATTGACCCTTTTTATGTGAATTTAATTATTGACAGTAAGTTGTTAAGAAAATTGATTGATTGATTCAGGGGCTTCATCAAACATTATGCCAGTGGATATAATGAAGGAAATGGGTCTTAAAATAGATTGTGCATATGGAAAATGCTATACCATGGACTCAAGAGAAATCCCATGTTGTTAGTGTCATTAATGACATCCCATATAGAATAGCTTCTTTCCCTAATAAGGAATTTGTTATGAGTATAGTTGTTGTGGATATCCAACCAAGCTATGGTATGTTGTTGTCAAGAAAGTGGAGTTCCTCCACAGGAGGTAGCATGCAATGTGACATGTCATATACAACTTTTCCAATTGAGGGAAAGGATATAAAGTTTATGAGGGATCCAAGAGCTCCACATATTATTGAGTTTTCTTATTGAGTTTGCTAAGGAAGTAGATAGAATCCGTTTTGTGGATACTAGCATGAGTAACTTCGGGATTGAGGAGTTATAGACGGAAGAAGAAAAATAACTTGCACCTTTGGAGAAAGAAGTGTTATAGTAGGCCAAAAATGGCGACTTATGGAGTATGCATTTTGATGGAGCCTATTCAAAAGAAGGAGTTGGTTCAGGGGTCCTACTTATATCTCCTAGTGGTAAGAATTTCAAGTTTTCATTTCAATTGCAATTTTCTTTCACAAATAATGTAGTGGAATATGAGGCCTTATTACTAGGGTTGAAATTGGCCAAGAAACATGGCATTAAAAATTTAAGAGTCATTGGAGACTCAGAACTAGTAGTTTCTCAGGTTAGAGGAAAGTATCCATCAAAGGACACTAGATTAAGGTAGTATAGGAATGTTGTATGGGATTCAATTGAGTAGTTTGATGCATTTGGGATTGATTGGTTTGATAGGGGAAACAATAGGGTAGCATATATACTTGATAAAATTTCCCTCTTACCAAATGACATTACATTTTTTGGCATTTCAAAGGTTGAAGTGCAGGTTAGACCCTCAATTCCTAACAATTTTAAGAATTGGAAAGTTTTTAATGATGATAATGATATCTTGAAGTTTTTGCACTGCATTAATGAATATGAGGTCAAAAAATTGATTTTGCTTCCTTTATAGAAGAAGTGGATGGTAAAGAGACTATATTTGGGAATGATATCATCTAGTTGAAAACTAATATGATCCCCAAAGGACTATTAGAATTGGATAGGGTATTTGATGGCCCTGATAGGAGTAATACTAAGAAAATGTCCACTCACAAAGAATATTTAGAGGAAATAAACCTCAGAACATACATGCTCCCTATAAGGTTTATATTTGGAATAATATGAAACCACAAGTTAGAGCAATGTTGATTGCTCTTTTAAGGAAGTATATGCATGTTTTTGCATGGTCTTATGATGATCTAAAAGTTTACAGAGAGGAATTATTTCAACATGAAATACCTTTGAAGTTGAATACCAAACCTTTTAGACAAAAGAAAAGGAAAATTAATCCCACCATGCAACCTAAGATGCATGAGGAGCTTATGAAGTTTAGGAATGATGGGATTATCAAGCCTATTAGGATTCTACTTGGGTTTTAAACCTTGTTCTAGTCAAAAAGAAAAATGGTGACATTAGACTTTTTGTAGACTTCAAAAACTTGAATGTGTCATAATTAAAGGATAATTATCCTTTTCCAAACATGGAATCCATGTTGCAAAAGGTAATTGGCTATGAGTTGTTATCTATGATGGATGGGTTCTCAGGTTACTGTTAACAATTTTTCTCTACAACTCAATTGGTGGAGTTGATTAAATTTTGTTATATTTGAAAGTGAAAATACAATTATTTTTGCATATGCTTTATGTGCTATTTGCACTATATTTTTCAAGTACTAGTTGTGCAAGTGTTTTGAGAAATTTGAGTTTCAAAATTATTTCTCAAATTCTTTACAAATCAAATGGAGTACAAAACTAAGTATACAAATGATTAAGAATAACAATTTCTTTCATTTATTTCATGAAGTCATTCACATTACATGTTTTCATTTGATTGCAAGAATACAAATGATGGTACAAACTTGCATTTCGATGCATTTCTTTCAAAATGGAAATGAAGAAGAAAATAAAGGATCCACACAAGCCATGGTTTTAGCTGGTTCCATTCATTACAAGAAAGCAAATTTACAACTGAAAGAAAAACAATTAACATAGAACATATATGTCATTGCCTGAGTTGATCTTCAGTTGATGCCTTGTAGCTTGCTCCATCCTGCTTTCACTCCTGATGGTATCTACAAAATATTGAGAAGGGTGTCAATTAAGAGCTCAGGATATGAACTATACTACATGTCCTACTAACAAAAATATAGTTCAATCCTTGGAATGCATAGAATCAACTAAAAGAAAGCTGCAGAAACATGAGCTGAAAGAGGGAAACATCATCATCATACTTTTTTTTTACGCTAACATTGTTTGTTTCCTTGTGCAGGTATAGGGAAAGTCATGTAGCTGATCATTTCATGAAGACCAAGCATGTGGGAAAAAATAGGCTCCCACAAGGGTAGAGCTCAACATGTTGCCCCTTAAACATTATAGATGGGGCTAAGTGAAGGAATGCAATTATTATGTTCATCTAAACTATTCTGAAGGAGTAAAGTAGAGTTTCATTCATAAAATCCATTAAGCCTATTGTTCATTCATAAAAATCAAGTGATATGCCATTTTGAGAGCTATAGGTGAACAGTAGACTTAATGAATTTAATCAATTCAACTGAGATTCATCAATGTCATACTTGCAAGTTTAAAGATTGCTATACTATTTTCTTTTGCTGCCATGAATATTGTGTATTCATCATGTTCATGATAATATGAGAAGTTACAACAGTATACATGCTCATGATAGTGATAGTGAATAGGCACACATAATGCCTCATTAGCAAGAGCACTGTTCACTCAAAGGAAAGCATGTGAAAAGCTTCATATTTTCATTTGAAAGGAGGACAAGTACATAGAATAGTCTTTTCATAATGGAGCATAAAAATGCATGAAGAGTGCCAGATAGAAGACAATAACCCACCATGAATATGTAAGGGGAGTGCAAAATTAGGAGAGCATTTATGGGCTGTGCAAGTGGATATCATTAGGAGATGAAAATTATAACATTGTGAATACCTACTATAATAAGGAAAATAAGTTATAGATTTATTTCCATTCTACCTATGCACTTGAAAGACAGTCAGGCATGAAGGAGCTTAAGAGCAGCAATATGACATAATATGAAAGCCACAATAGTGCATGGTAGAAAGTGGACAGACAATTTGCAAATTCAAATAAAATTAATTTTTGTGTGTAGGATCAAAGAATGTACTCCATGTACTAAAACTTTTCAGCAATACCCATGAAGGATTCACATGTTTTTGCAATTTTTTGAAGGACTAATATTGTTGTCCCAAGGAGAGTACAAAAATTTCATGAAATACAAGTATTTTAATCATAAAAAAAAGTAGCATTCAGTCAAATTTTTTAAACCTATGAACAAAAAATATTTTCATGAAATACAACTAGGGTTTGGGCCAAATCACAAATACTCATAGGGGCCATACGATTTTTATTACAGAGATTTGAAAACAATCAATTTTCCTCTTTCAATATCAAATGCAAATGTCATGTTTATAAACACAGAAAAGGTATTGCAAGGCCAAGCTAGGGTTTCTTCCATGGTGGCCAAGAGGAAATACAGTAGACTAGAAGTATGAGTGGAGCAGCCATTCTTACATAGAGACAAGTTTTTTCAAATTTTAAATAGAGAGAAAGAAATAATGGTGTTCCTTTCAAGTTTCAAAAATACCCACATTGGGTTTTTGAGCTAAAAGTGCAGTTATACTTGAAATAAGGAATACCCATATAACTATTTTAAATCCAAATGCAGATTTACCCAATTTTTCATTATTCTCTAAATACCCACATGGGGTTTCATCAAAATGCAAAGATTATACAATGATCTCATGGGTCGACCTTTAGTTTGGAGAGAACAAAGGTACACATTATTTTTCTCAAAATACAGATACCCATATGAGGGTTTTGTTCCAAAAATACAAATACATGTAATATGGTATCGGGTCGAGCCCAAAAGTTTCCAGAATGTCAGTTTTGAGCATGAGTGGTCATGGCCAAGAGGAGGGGTTTTCAGTCCCAAATTCCATTTGAAATACAAGACTCTTTTGAGGTTGTTGTCTAGGCCCCAAGATCTGAAGAAAATAATGGAAATCATTCAAAGTTTCTGAGTGAAATGCACTAGAGTGTATGAGAATGACACAGCCTGTGTAACAGCTATAAATTCATTAATGGAAAATGACCTTTTTGTAGGGGTATTAAGTTTTATTAAGTTTTTTAAAGAGAAATGCCAAGAGAAATACAAAGGAACAATGAGCTTACCATGTGTGCCATAGAGGAGAAAATATATGCCACGGCCAAGCTCTCAAAGAGCTTCCTGATACAGAGGTCGAGCTTTCACAATGGTGACCAAGAAATACAGAAACAAAAGGAAAGAAATACAGAGCCACAAATGCATAAGAGACTATATCATAGTCGCAGCCTATGAGGCCATTTTCTCATCAAAGGAGCCAAGAAAGGAAGAGGAGGCAGTAAATAAAACTTACCATGAGCATTGGAGGCTGAGTATGGTCAGGATTGAAAGATTGAAAGCTTGATTGGAGGCTTGAATGAAGGTTTTAGGCTAAAACCCTAATGCACATGGCAGCAGTGTGCAAAGCCATTTCCTTCAAATCCAAATGATGTGAAATAATAGGGATGCCTTAGTTTTGTTCTTTAGGGTTTTTCCCAACCCTATTTCAACTTAAAATATTAATGCCTTAGTGTTATATCTTATGCATACCTTAGGTCGAGCCTTATGGGAAGGTCTCCATAATATGATTTTGCCTATGTCTTTAGGCTTGTCTAATGAAATATTTTTATGGCTTAGGGCTTTAGGGTTTTATGTCAATGATGCCTTAGTCAAAAAATGGATAATGATAAATGCCTTAAGTTTTGACTGATTTTGAGAAAAATCTACAAATGAGATTTTACTTATGCCTTAGGTAAAGCTTTTATCATTTAGGTTTTATTTGTCAATTGATTTTAAAGAAATAAATTAAAATATTGATAGGAGATTACATTATTTTTTATGAGTTTTTTTTGAGAAAAATTAGATATTATATTGGAGAGATAAGGTGTTTTTTCCATTTAAAGCAAAGAAAACCTATTTTTAGGAGCTTTCCAATATGTACATGCAAAAAATGTGACTTTTCCAATTTTGTGCCAACTTCTTGGGCAATTTTTGATGCTTTTCCTTGAGCTTTCTTCTTGAGCTCAGATTAGGGTTTTGGAGATATATCTTGAAGAAAACTTAGTGTTTTCTTAGTTCAAATATTGTCTCTTCCTCTTACACATTTTTGGAGAGCTTGTAAAATTATTTGTACTCAGATTTTGAGGTTTTCACTCCTTGAGTTGAAAAAAGCAACATTCCTATTTCTCAATTTTGTGTCTATTTGAAGTTTTAGTTTGATGTCATATTGTGAATTTTGTTTTCAAAATCCTTGTTATGTCCTAAAATTGTAATTCTAGATGCAAAAAGTTCAAAAATACAAGTTGCATGTTGTATTTAAAGTTGAATTTTCATGAAAATCAATTATGTGTTAAGTGTTCATGAGAGATTGTGAAGTATTGTTGTTTTTTGAAAGTTGTTTGTGGGAAAAAACCAAAGTCATCATTTAATCACCATTAAATTATGGAAATCTTTTTAAGTCATATGTTTTGAATTTTAGTTATCCTTCTTCCTTTTACCTCAAAATATCACTTAGAATAGGATCCATCATTCAGAGAGCTAGCTCACTCTAAAGATTCTCTTTTCACATAGATCACCCACATCTGAAAAGGGTTTCCATGTTTCAATAGATTGTTGAACTTTCATATTCAGCAGGGTGAAAATCTTATTGACAACAGTTTTTGGCACGCCCAGTGGGACTCTAAAAATCAATTTCAGAGAAGTTTTCAATATCTTAAAGTTGTTGTTTGGTGTATGCAGCAAGTTATTCAGCCTTTGGAGGCTCATTTCAATATACCTGGTGACTCCGTTTTCTGATTTTGCATGCAGACTTAGTGCAACATGCACATGAGAAAAGTAAAAACTAGATAAATTTTTGCACCTTTCAAGTGCCAACAACTGTCCCCACCATGAAGGAGAGGTAGAACAACAAGGATGTTGTTTGAAACACCTGCAAGGTTGAAATCAACACCTCCTATTTTCATCTCTTTAGTCCTATCACCTAGAGTTCTTGTCCCTATAGCACAAGCACCACCAATGGCAGTGCTAAGACCACCTATTTGTACCTTTTAACGGAGGCAACCCATTGGACATTGCTCAGCATGATGACATCTTAGTTGCAACCCTTAGAAGTCTATTTTACTTTACTAGAGAAGATCACACAATGCCCGTTGAACACATTCATGATGTGGCTACCCTATGCTCAGTTCACAACATCACGCAAGATAATGTAGCACTGAGACTCTTGGCTACATCACTTAAAGGAAAAGAATTGAAATGGTTCAAAGGCCTCACAACCAACTCAATCACGACATGGGATGCACTAGGAAATGCCCTGTATCAGTATTTTGTTGATAAATCAGATCATTCATCTTTTTTGGAACAACTAAGCACGATCAAGAGGGCTCCACACGAACACTTGGCTGATTTCAACTATTGATTTTAGAGAACCTGGGATAGAATTCCTGCAATGGTAAAGCCTTTACCAGCTCATGATTTTTTGTTTTTCTTAAAGGCCTTAAATAGTAAAATTTTAGTCATGACCCAGTCTATGGGTGGGAACACACCCCCTAATGCTTTTGACATTTCCATTAGATCTTAGAATTGTCTCATTTAAGCTGAGGAAATAGCCCTTAGGCCTCCTATGCCCCTATTCCCTATAATACAACCACCTATTCTTGTTGCTTTACCCTCTTTAGTTGTTGTCCTACCTGTACCGGCAATAGGATACCACACTGCAGCACCTGAGCTTGTTGTTCCTGCCTAGTCCCAAGAGCTTCAGAAGATAAAAAATATATACTTAAGACATTTGGGAATGGTATCGTGAACATAAAGAAACAAGTTGGCCAAGAGCACAAGCCTTACCAAGTCCCTTATTAGCAGAATCAACAAAATAGACCAGCTTTTCAAAATGATTATCAAGGCCAAAAAGGAATTTTTATCCCAAACCTTTCCAGGCCTTTAACCCCAATGATACCAATTCATAAAAGGAACTTGTCCACATAATAACATTTCCCAGGATTATGATTGGTGTTATCCATGCAATCAACCCCATAACCAATCAGCATGTGTGAACGACATGAGAAATCAGGCCTTAATGGTCCAAAACAACTATGTTGGTTCAGAAAATGTTGCAAAACATAATCAAGAGCAACAAGATAACCTTGAAGTTGCCTTGCCAAACTAGAAGAGTTCTAAGTTTTTTTGCATGAATGGCCAGGATCAACAAAATTCTCCTATTTCAGCCAAGACCAGATCAAAAAAGAGAGCCATGTATTTGAGGCAGCAAGCTAGAAATTCACAACAGTAGCTTACAAAGGACAAGCAACCCATTTCTTCATCAAATGCTAATGCTACAACACAACCTAAAGTTTAGATTCTGCAAAGAGGCCAAGAGATACATGACAAGGAACCATCAAGGACACATTTGCAGCCTTTGTAGAAGCAAAAAAATGCTACTGTTACAAAAAAACCAGCAAAAGGTAACTCCTACTTCTTTCAATATTGTTGAACACCTCAGAAAGGTTGTTATCAACATGTCTGTATTAGATGCTTTGCACATCCTAGGTTAGAAAATTTTGTTGCAAGATGCTTTAGCTGAGCTGTCCATTGCTGATGATGCTAATCAAGGAGTTGCTCAAGTTGTGCTTGTAAATGATCTGGAGGTTAAGAATGAGCAGAAAACTAAAGAGGTAAAGCCTCCCCTATTTTACTTAAGTCTAATTATTGGTGATAAGATAGTACATAATTGTATGGTAGATTATGGTGCTAGTAGTTCAGTTATGCCTAAAATTTTAGCTGATAAGCTTGGTCTTGTTTATAAACCTAGTCCCTAGAAGGGCATAGTTCAGTTGGATGGGTCTGCTGTTAAAGCTACTAGTATAATCAAGAACTTAGCACTTACCTTACATGCATCCCTGATTTTTTCCATTTATCGAGATATACATATTATTGACTTGCTACCACACTTTGCCATTTTCCTCTCGATGGATTTTACAGCCAAGTTGGGTGGGTTTTTGTCGACTAATTGGTCTCATCTATTTTTTAGAACAAGGTATAGTACAAAAGTAACCATAAAGTCTAAGCCTCTAGCCAAAGACCATATTGAACCATATTATTTGAATCCTATAAATGCTAACCTCTACGTCACTTTTGTACTGGAGGAACAAACCATGACCTCAAACTACAACACCCCTATAGAAAATGTGAATCTAGATGAATGGGTAGCTGAAGATCACGAGCTTGATCCTTTTCAGCACATAGATGAGATAGAATTAGGAGTTTATATGATTTGTGAACCTGATTCTGATATGCCTAATCTATTTAAAGTGGAAGGACAGCCTGCAGAGATAGAAAATGAGCTTTGGGAGCTTTATTTTGATGGCTCAAGGAGTAGTGTAGGTGCTGGTGGTGGAGCTATTCTAATTTCACTAGAAGGAGACAAATATTATTCAGCTTTCAGGTTTTCTTTCAACTATACAAATAATACAGGTGAATATGAAGCACTTGTGCATGGCCTAGAATGCGCTTGAAAGAGAGGTATTAAATGCTTATGTTTTTAAGGTGATTTGGAGTTAATAGTAAATCAGGTCATAAATTTGAATGCTGTAAAAAATGACTTAAGAAATATAAGCATCATGTGTGGGATTTAATGGAATTTTTTGATGCTTTTAATATAATCTCAATTCCTAGAAATGGAAATAAGCATGTTGATAGGCTCACTACCATAGGATACCAATTTGATATTCCAAATGAGATTCACAAAGTAGAGGCACATCAATATGTGAAAATTGTAGTAAGACCTTCTGTACCTGACACTAATGTGAGTTGGCAGGTTTTTGACAACAATGAACAAATTGTGAGTTTTCTAATTGCTGAAGCTAAGTTTGTAGATGGAATCCAGCAAAAGTGGAAGCAATAGTATGATAACCAGATTGTGTAGTTAGAGACAAACAAGCTACCAAAGGGTTTGGTAACCTTGGAATCTATGTTCAACTCAGATGACCAAGTACAAAAAGATAAATGCAACATGACTGTTAAAGAAGAACACTATGAGGCAATCAAAATTTTCAAAGGTAAACTTCTCAAGTTGGGAAAGGTATGTAATGAAGAGGAACAACAAGCATTTATTCTATTATGTAAGAAATTTAGTGATGTTTTTTTCTTGGGAGTACAAGGATTTAAAAGGTTTTGATCCAGAACTAGCCCAACATACTATCGAACTAGAACCAAATGCAAAACCTATAAGGTAGAAACAAAGGCCTCTTAATCCAAAATTAGAACACCTTATGAAGGCTGAGCTAAATAAGTTAGTTGAGAGTGGTATTATTTTTCCTATCAAGCATACTTCTTGGGTGTCAAACCTAGTTCTAGTTAGGAAGAAAAGTGGGGAAATCAGGTTGTGTGTTGATTTTCGAGATTTAAATAAAGCATCACTATAGGACCACTATCCACTCCCTTCCATGGAGAAAATTCTATAGGTAGTTTCTAGTTCTGAGAGATTTTATTTGTTGGATGGGTACTCAGGTTACAACCAGATTTTGGTAAAACAAGAGGATCAGTTCAAAACAACATTCACAACTAAGTGGGGCACAATGGCCTACAAAAAGATTCCTTTTGGCTTATCCAACACTAGAGAAACTTTTCAGCAAGCAATGGACATGGCCTTTCATAGCCTCATGAACAATTTTGTCCTGGTATATTTAGATGACATTACTATTTTTTCTAGAAATGCTAACAAACATCTTGATCATTTAGAACAGATTTTTCAGAGATGCAGAGAGTTCAGAGTGTCTCTCATTCCAAAAAAGTGTATTTTTTTCTACACATGAAGGTAAACTCCTTGGACACATTGTTTTGAAGCAAGGTATTTCTATAGACTCTGAAAGAGTCTCTGCAATTCTTGAGTTACCATTACTAGCTCACAAGAAAGGCTTGCAAAGCTTTCTTGGAAGAATAAATTTATATATATATATGTATGTATGTATATCAATATATATATAGAGATATATATATATGTATATCAATATATATATAGATATATATATATGTATATCAATATATATATATATGTATATATATATATATGTATATATATATATATATGTATATGTATATATGCATATACATATATATATATGTATATGTATATATGCATATACATACATATATATATATATATATATTAGTAATATATATATTATTATATATAAGTATTTTGGTATGTTTTAAAATGAATAGGGATGCATATATGGCAAGGCCATATTAAATATAACAAGGCTTAATAAATCTAGCAAGTGCTTAAATGATTAGTACATATATATAACACTTGGGAGAAGAACTTAAAGCCATCCAAATAATGAATATGTGTAGTGCTTATATAAGCATATGGTTGGAGTATAATGCAATGTGTAGCATAGAGAATATGTTAAGTGAATGCCAAAGTAAATGATAGTAAAAGCCAGAGCAACATGAATGGAGGAATGTGCATGTAATGTTTATAGGAGGAGGATTTTATAATCCAACATTTACTATATTTTACCAGTACTAAAACCTTTATATGTTGTGTATAATGCACTCAAGAGAGGGAGTCTAACACAATGCATAAGCATATAAAGTGGAGTTTAAATGTAGCATATAAATGAGAGACAAATCTAGCACATAAGTATAAAGTATAATTTATGCTAAGCAAATAATATTCTAAACCACTTGGACAATGCTATAGTGAGAGGTGGAAATATACTAATATTATTGTTTCCACATGAGCAAAGGAAACACTATAATATCAATTTGAAAATAAATAGAATTATGTTCCTACACCATGTATTAGTAAATCCATTATATTATCAAGAAAATTGGTCAATAAAGTATTGGTAGAAATATAAGAGGGTAGTCATCTTGAAAATCATTTGAAAAAACCATAACAATTTGTTGTTATGTTTGACCAAGAAAAATGGATTCTTGTTGTCACTAAGCATGAGGTCAACTCAACCATTAGAAGATTATGGGCTGACATGTGTTGCAAATTTGTGAGTTGATCAACTAAGTAGTTGCATGTGAGTAGGAAGGTAGCAGAATTGCTAGCTAGTTTGTAGCCTTTGGTTGCTCAAATTTTAGTATATATAGAAGCACTCTTCTTATCATTTGTTACTAATCTCATTCTGATTTTCCCATCATTATTCTATTGTATTTTATGTGAAAGTGAGTTAGTGATCTTGAGAGTTAGTGTGTTGATTTACTATTTTGCAATTGTTTTAGTGAGAGAATTTTTGAGAGGCTAGTGTTTGAGGCTAGTTGTTCTTTGGAGAAGTAGTGTTCATGAAGGTGGAGGTTAAGGTTGGAAGGCAACATTTTTATATTGGAACTTATAACCAAGCATGATGATTTCTATTCTTCCTTTTCTTATGTTTGAAAGGATATTTGATTATATTTCCTTTTTTTGGAAAGATTGTTAGAATGCATGATATGCTTGTTCTTATGAACTCAATTGTTTTCTAGATTTGGAATAATCTTCAAATGCATGATATGTGTGCTATTACCTAGTATGAAATACTCTTGTATGATTTAATGTTTGAGTCTCGAATTAGTGAAACCTTCTTATTTGGGAATACATTTATATTGTGCTAAAATTATGTGTGGCTTAAATGCTATTAGAACTATACTTAGTTTGTTAAGGCTATGTGGATGTTGTGTGAAAAGTGAGATATGGAACATGTTGCTTTCTTGAATTGTTAGCTTATATGATGCTAGGTAAACCTTTATGATAAAGAGGTTATTAATAAAACGAGAATGATGGTATGATAGACATGTCTTCATTTATAGGTTTTTTTGTTAGGAAAACCATGGTAATAGCCCATACTCAATTGTTTACTCATATTTCCTTGAAGTAGGAAGATAGTCTTTTCCCTAGGGTTAGGGTGTATACTTGATTGTTATATCAATAATTCAACAATAGGGTTGAGAAATGTATTTTCTGATTATGCTATAATCATATATTTGATTAGTAGTTTATTCCTATTCTAAAAGAGGACTCATTTTCAATCAACCCAAAGTTATGTTGAGAAGAGGACTTGAAGGTACAAAAGCACAAACTCTTCTAAAGATAATTTCCTCCAAATTATATATAAATGTACTGAACAATGTAAACATGTGAACATATGAGGTATATTGAAAAAGAGGTTCTATGATTTGTTTATGATCACTTGATCATTACATCAATTTTGATTGAAAATCCTAGGTTGGAAATAATCTATTTCGTTGGGTTGACTGCTTGATTATTAATGAAGAAAAAGATTGGGATTAACATATATGATAGATTGATCATTTGATTGTTGATTACATATATGATTGATGCCATTTATTATTGGAGATTATACTTTTGATTAAATCATTTAGTGATGATATTTTACTCTTGAATAGAGTCATTTATTGATGAGGTCATACTTCTGAAAATAAGGAACTTAATGTTGTGATCATACTTTTGACTAGAGAAATTTAATGTTATGATGTTATGATTACCTAGGGTGGTTAATTAGGTTATTCATGGGATTAGGATAATTCATGGGAAATGGGATAACCTAGATAGATACTAGTAGGTGTGTACGTATGATTAGTATGGTTATGCTTGGGGTTAGACGAATCCATGGGAAAGGGTGTAACCTAGACAGTCATTTTTTTATAGACTTAGATATTCCTAGGGTTAGGGTAATCCATGGTTAAGGGAATTACCTTGTACATTTTTTTTTTCATGTTAGAGTGAATATGTGTTATGATAATGGTCAATACCAAATTGAGCTTAAGGGTGGGTGGATAGATGACTCTCACTCAAAGTGCTCGGTGTTGAATTTTTTTGCCAAAGTAGTGTAAGTAGCCATTGTTTATATTGTTAGTTCACTGTGATCCATGATTGCATTATAGGTAGGGAAACCAAGGTATGGTAGCTCTAGATATGTAGGAAACAACACTATTCTCATGAAGGCAAAAATTATGGGGTTATCAAACCAATCTCTTTGTCAAAGGGTAGGACCATCTTACTAGTTAGGTAGATGTGTGGGGGTTCATAGTAAGTCTATGGTTGGTGGAAAAGCACTTGAGTGATTCTCTCCATCATATACTTGGTGGTTGGTATTTGAGGTTGTACGCACCAATATTCGGGATAGCTAGTATGTATTCACCAGTGAACAAAACATCTAGAATGTATGCACCAATGTTTGGGTCATTAAGGATATATACCCAGGTAGGGACATCTAGACGATTTGTATATCTATTTGATTAAGCTCAGGGAGGCTATGTTGAAAACATGTATCTCTATTCTTATTGAGAAATTTTAAATTGGGAAAATGTTATCATTACATGGGATCATGTAATAGATAACCATTATTTGGAAATTATTTAATACACTTTCTGAAAATGCAATGGAAATTTGAAATGGGGTTAATTTTGAATATGCATCTTTATTATTAAAATGTATTGGAAGTTTTGAATGGGTTTATTCCAAATGTGCATATTATTATTGGATTATAAAAGAAAAATTGTATATCTATATTTTGCAAGAATATTTTATTTACATGTGGGTAAAAACATGGAAAATTCTTGGGTTAAACACCAGGATCATTACAATGGACTTCCTGTCGAGTTTTATAAGACCTTCATTGACTGGGTCTGTAAATATTTGTACATAGTCTATAATGGGGCCTTGGAAATAGTATCATTGGCTAAAAATATTAATAAGGGAATCATCAAACTACTACCCAAGGATGGGGATCAGACGCTAGTCAAGAATTTGAGGCCAATTACCCTCATTAATGTCTCCTATAAAATTTTGGCAAAAATTCTAGCAAGCAATCTAAAAAATATCTTGCCAACCTTTATAAAGAGCACTCAAATTGGATTCATAAATGGAAATATATATTCTGGAAAATCTTATTACCAATTGGGAGGCTATGGAATGGGATAGTTAGACTAGACAAGGGGCTACAATGCCCCTTTTATATTTTTAAAAAGCATATGACATAATTGAATGGTAATTTGTAATGATGGTTTTGGAGGCCTTTGGATTCCCTAGATCCTTCTGTGGCATTGTTAAAACATTGTTCACTGATGCAGTGGCACAAGTAGATGTGAATGGAACCCTCATAGAGGAGTTCAACCTAGAGAGGTCTATAAGGCAGGGATTCCCCTTGGCCCTAGAACTCTTTGTTATAGCCTCTAATGCATTGCACTACATGTTAAGGGATAATATTTCTTCTCCAATGGTCAGAAGTATCACTCTTCTAAACAACAAGGAGATCATTAACGCACAATTTTCTGATGATACATCAATATTCATTAAATTAGTGGAAGAAAATATGAACAACCTCATGGACAAGCTCAATACTTTCTATCAAGCTTCGGGTGCAAAGATTATACTTGAAAAATATTGCATTCTTGGGTGAAATGACACCCCCTAGAATGGTTAAAGAAATTCAACCTACAATGGGGAGCTCCAAAAACTTGTAAGATACCTTGGCATTCCTTTTTCCATAGAGATCAATTTGAAGGATATATGGAATTGGATTAAGGAGAAGATCAAAAATAAAATTGACAAGTGGAACAAATAGTACCTATCCTTGGCTGGAAGACTATAGATTTTCCGAAAGATTTTATCATCATATACCATATATTTTGCATCAACTTGGTTCTTTAGTTATAAAATTAATGAAATCCAAAAAAAAATGAGAAAGTTCCTATGGTCTAATGGAAAAGGAAACATGAAAAGGAATGTCATAAAATGGGAATGGTTCTCCATTACCAAAACAAGGGGAGGATTAGGTCTTAAGGATTTGAAGCTACAAGGAATTGCTTTGGCCTCCAAATGGATAATAGAAGCTTTGGAGGGGAGGAACCTTGGAAGGTCCCATTAGACAAAATATATTGAATTTAGTTCCTAAATAGGCTAAATCATGGAAAATTATTCCTTTGTGTGATATTCTTAGCAATGCTCATCCTATATCCCCTGCAGGATCCAATGTTTTCAATACAATCTAGAAGGCTTTAGAGGTTGTTAAAAAATATGTAAACAATTACCACTTCATCAAGAATGGGAATAGAACCATTATGGGACACAGATTGATTTGGTGGAACTTGGAACACAAAGATAGACCCTTAGCATTAATTCAAGGCTACTCAACTAAAGGTTGGGCTTAGAAAGGGATTAATTATTTCAATGAAATCCTAAAGGATAGTTACTTGAAAGTTTGGAATGACCTAAGTTCATAATTTAATCTTTCTCCAAACAATTGGAGAACCTATACAGTGCTAAAAGATGCTTGTGAAAATATACAGTTCCCAGTGGAGGATATGATAGATAGCTAGCAATACAAATAATTCTAGTGGAAGGATGGCAGCTCCTTATAGAAAGTTAATGCTAAAATAATTTATTTCACCCTAACCAAACAAAATAATATTACTAAGCACGTCAACAAAGTATGTGGTAATAACCTAAACAATAACCAATGGAAAAATATTTTTAAGGAGAATTGGAGAAAAGAACTGGAACCCAAAAAAGCTTATTTTACATGGTTTTTGATACTACAAAGGCTTCCATTTAAAATATAACACAATGGAATTGATATATGTAATTTATGCATGGTACTGGAATCTATAAAACATATTTTATTTGATTGCATGTATGATAAAGAAATTTGGAAGGTCTTATATAATGATCTAAACATTTGGGGAATTGATAATGAACCAAACCCTACTAAATTTTTTCTTGATTTAGATAACAAAATGAATAAAGACTCCTTTCTATTTTAGAATAATCCTATTGTACATGTAATGTACACCTCACACATAAGTGGTGAAGGATCCATATTTATTGTTATGTTTTCTCGAGGTTGGTGTTGAATGTTATTGCTATTCCTTATGTAGTTTATCTTTTTGGAAATATGGTAAAATGAACATAGAGAACTTTTTGAATTGGGTTTTAAACTAATCCTAATTTTATAAAACATGCAAATTGATTATTGGAAGTTTTAATTTTCCTTTTGTGTTTCTTAGTGTTTTTCCTCAAGAACCCACCTCATTGAGGAGTTTATTTGGGGATCTTTGGGTGTTTGTAGAAGGGTTGGGAGCTATAGCACACTCCCCACTTCACTTCTTATGTAGGATATTGTGGAGGTCTCCACAACCCTTTGGAGTTATCTCCTTTGTAGGCTAGTGTGAGGTAAAATTAGGTGTCTAGGACATGGTCGATTCCCTTAATATTTTTTGTCAACATCCTTTCCTTGTAGTACATTACTATTCTTCTTGTCTTAGGGACCAAAACTAAGTGTATGTTTTCTCAATGGCCAAGAGACTAGCACTAGAGTAAAGAATACACTGTTAAGAAAGAATACAACACTTGTCTATGACTCCAACACTAGAATATGAATCTAGTGCTGGATTAGAACTCCAATGCTAGACTTGGACACTTGTGCTCTCATGCTAGTGTTTTTTTTGGGCACTAGTGTCATTTAGTGACCTATTTTTCCATCATTTCAGCATTTGTTAGGTCTTCCAACCTTTTCTCGAGGAAACTTTATAAACAAAAGTTGTTCTCCTTGGCTTAGAGACTTCCCCTTTTTTTCATCCCTTAAAAATTTTCATATCTTAATTGTTATGACAATTTTTTTATTTTGGGAAGTGTGTCATTGCTTGGAAGTGACTTTATGTCATTTTAGTTGGTGGAGGGCTTGTACCTCCTAGTAAGGAAACCTCTTTTGAAGGTTCTACCTTGTGTTTATACATTTTTTTAGTTGGTTGTGGAGTGGACTAGATGTGTTTGTTAACCTCACCCTACTCCTTGTTTCAAAAATCAAAAGCTAAGTTGTTTAGTTGAGGGATGTTAGCTCCTAGATATTCCACCATCTGTGTGGGTTTATGTGGTTTTTTTCTCAATTTTGTTAGAGATTTTTGGTTTGGATTTAAGTTTGATGCTTCCCTCATCCTTCCCTTGTGTTGGGTTGTGAGATAACATGCTCATAGATTAGAACTTGATTGTTGTTGGGTGTTGTCTTCCCCTCTAATAGGTTCATCATGGTGGCTTTTTCTCGGGATTGGTAAGCCTTTCACTAATTCCAAATTTCTTATAGAAATTGTGAAGTGGTTCTTTTAGTTATCTCCCCTATGTCAATGTATTTCATACAACACTTGTGTGCATGTTATTTTTAAAATATGACATGTTGTTGTATCTTGGTTTCCATGGTTGTTATTTCCAAAAAAAAATGTGTTTGATCAGTTGATGTCCTAGGTGTGTGCCTTAGGGAATTACACTTTGTTGTTAGCATATTGTTATCATTGATGTCAAAAGGAGATCAAGTGTGAGATGGAACTAATCATGCATGAAGGAGATCCATCATTGATGTAAAAGTGTTGTCATTGATGTCTATGGAATATGGTGTATTGTGGATCTGGAAGATGAAGTGAAGGTTGAAAATGTTGCTATGAATATTGCATTGTTGTCATGAAATTTTTTCATGTTGTTGTAGTAAACTCTCTCAACAATCAAAATAAAAATATGATTTTAGATTCAACATGGGTTTTCTAAGACAAGCTCATAAATGTGTTTTGCAAGACTGAGGTCAAAGGCTATGCTTAGAAAAGGATTACTTGTGCCCTCAGCCAAAATTAGGGTTTGTTGGTTAAACCCTAGGAACATATAGTCATGGCACTAGAACAAAGTTTCTAATTTGATGGTGACCTGTGCTTGACAGTTGCAGGTAGCTTAAATGATAACTTAAGCCCATTGTGTCATGTGGGGAACTAGTCCCTTCATCTAGCAATTACCAACAACTGAGCAGATATTTATGGAATTTAATATTTCCTAATTCTCACACAAATATTTCCTTTTGGCAAGATCAATGGTGTTGGTTGAGACTACAAGATCTAACGATCTCCTTGTCAGCCCATTGAGTCTATGGTGGGTCCTGGCTAAGTCCTGCGAGGAAGTGAGGATTGGTGGAAAGTAATCCACAGTAGAGAAAGTATAATCAATGATGAGGATAGTGGACCTATGGTGGTAGTAGATGATGTTAATGGAGTATGATGTCACCCTAGATAGTTGGTAGAACAAGGTTGATCAATGGTTGTGATCTAGCCAAGGTGGATGATCTAATAGTGCCTGTTATCCCATGGCACATGTGGTGGGACCCATTCATACCTTGCGAGGGAGTGGGGAAAGATGTAGATCAAATGAAGTTGATTGAACAATGCACATTGATGGAAAACTGAACCTTAGTGGGACCTGCAACACATGGCAGCATAGCTTCACATCACTATTATGAAGTGAAGCATTTAGAAGAGTTGGGAAATTAGTGATAAAGCGGATCATGATGTTAGTAAAAGACACATGGAACAATCTCACTAGCTTGCGAAGATCTTGTGGGACCGTTGTTAGTATTAATGGGATAGCAGGGGATGAAACTGATTAATCGATAGCTAATCCAATGGTGATTGCTACATCAATGAAATGGATGCAAATGTTCTTGAATAAGAGATCGACGAAGAATATTTTAATACCATTCATCGAATGATTTTATTTTAAAGTGCGGTAGAGAATGAAGAACATGAGATTGTGGTACGAAGGTAAGAGATTGATGACCCATATTTGAACAAGGTGTTCATAAATATCTATGTGTCAATAGGATTTCTCCTAAAAACCAACACGGAGATGAAAATTTATTGGTCTACCTACTTCAATGACAAGTGTAATGTGATTGGATGCACAGAGCAACAATACAAATTTCCCTAGATACAAGGATCAAGATCAGATCGAAGGTTCAGATGAAAGCATTATTTGCATATCTAATCTTAGGGTTTGACAAATGTAGGAAAATTCTCTACACCGAGATTTAATGTTGTGTGGATCGATGCAATTGGAGGATAGTGAAGAAGATATCCTAAACCTCAATAGAGATTAAAATTATAGTGGAAGATCCTAAGGAAATTATGATTGATTGACAATATTCAAAACACATGAGAAGTGTGTAAAGAGGGGGGAATAAAAGCAAGACGAAAGATGAGTGTGTAGTTGTGATTTTGTTCTTCTAAGAAAAAATGATTATACACAAAAATAGAAAAGGAGAGTTACAGGAGGGTACAATGGTGCATTAAAGTGGATTGAGAATGCACCAAAGAAGATAGAGAGGAACAGAGCTAAAGTAGTGTGGTGCAGAGTAGTGAAAAGATTTGTTGTGGTAGCAAGAAATAGTTCAATAGTTATAGAGTGAGTTGTAACATTGACTAGAGTTTCCTGGGAAAAAATTGTAATCATTCTACATGTAAATCTAATTGGTTGGTGCCATCAGATAACTAAGTTTGTTCTTAGTTCAAGGGATTGGTGTCTCCTTAGGGTTGGTGCCCTTAAAAATTTGTAACAAAGGATTTCAGTGTGAGCCTAGATTAGGACAGTAGCTCCTAGCAACATTTTTCTCACTGTGGTTTTCCCATCTTGGGTTTTCCATGTATATCTGTTGTTATGTGTTGATCTTCTTATGCATGTGTTTATCATTATTTATTTTGTTTCAATTTGGAAATCTATTTTTAAGTGTTGCGTCTACACTTGGAATAAGAAGGCTAAAATTTATGTATCTACTAGTTCACCCCCCTCTCAGTATAGTGTTGTGTTCTAACAATTGGTATCAGAACCCTAGGTTCCCTAGGAGAAGCTTAACCAACTTAGGTAGATCCTTGAATTTGTGAACACAAGTGGCCAATCAAGAAATCTCTTCCTCAACCAAGACACCTAAGTTTGATGGAACAAATTATGCCTATTGGAGCTCATTAATGAAAGGATATTTGGTATCTTTAGGTTTTGATGTATGGATGTCAGTAGTAGTTGGATACACACCACCTTCCACACCTCCTAATGTTGTAGCTAAAAAGGACTTTGAGAAAAATGAAAAATCATGGTTTGCTGTCATGAATAGTCTATCTATGTCTATGCACAACAAAGTTATGTATTGTAAGAATGCCCAAGATTTTTGGGATACATTGAAAAAGATTTATGAAGGAGATGAAAAGGTAAAATTGGCAAAGCTACAAATACTAAAAGCTACATTTAAATGCCTAAGAATGTCAGAGGAAGAAAATATTGCAAACTATCTTTTGACAGTTAATGATATTGTGAAATTTATCAAAGGATATGGAGAAGAGTTGAAAGAGGATGTAGTTGTATTGAAAGTTCTTAGATCAATGACATACAAGTATGATTCTAAGATATCAAATATAGAATAAGGGAGAGAAATAGATAAACTAACTTTGAATGAGCTACATGGAATATTTATAGCCCATGAGATGAGGATGAGAGATGAAGAACTTTCTAGGAAAGAAGCTTTTTTCAAAACTGTTAACAAGGAGAAAGATATACCTCCAAAGAAAGATAAGGAAGTAATGATTCCATTCGAGGATGATGAGACTAATGAAGAGGAGGAAAAATTCATTAGGATACTAAGAAGAGGATCTAGAAAATACAAAGGTAAGTTTACCTTTAAATACTTTGAATGTTGTAAAGTAGGTCATTTCACTACTAAATGTCCCTGCAATAAGAAAAGAAAATCTGAACAAGAGGTGGATGATAAAATGAAGAAACCCTACTACCCTAAGAGAAGAAATTTTAAGAAGAAAAAGAAAATCCTATACATTCAAGAAGATAGTGATATGTCAGAAGACTACAATAGCTCAGGTGATGAACGAAACTATGCTTTTGTTGTAAGATACAATGAGTTTCTCTTTATGGAAAAATAGTCTGAGGAGTAGAAGAATGAAAAGGTCGAAGATCCTCCTAAAGAGGGTGAAGAAGGAGTGGTTGACCTAGAGGGAGAACTCATTTGTGCTCTAGATGAGATCAATGATCTTAGAGATGAGATTGGGAAGTTAAAAAGGGATAACAAGCAGCAAAAGAAAATTGCATAAAATGAGTCTGATAAACTAAGCAAGGAACTAGAATAATCTACCCAAAATGTGGTAGATTTGAAGCTAAAGATAGAAGAAGCCAAGAGAGCAGAAGATGTGATTCAATCCAAGCTAGATGTTGAAGCTGGCAGATGCATGAAGCTTTAGGAAGAGATTGTTTCTCTAAGAAGAGATCTAGAAAAGGTAAAAGAACAAATAGAGAAAGGACTCAAGCTGAAAAGTGGCTCAAACATTTTAGATGAATTATTAAGCACCCTGAAGCTCACAAACAAAGATAAATCAGGCTTAGATTTGGAGAAAGGGAAAATATCTTTTGTTGATACTTCTGAAAAGCTATATGAAAGATTTAGAGCAGAAGACAAGTCTAAATCTACTAAGGAGAGTAACTGCAAAAGAAGATATTGCAATGAGAATTTGCAAAGGAAGAGAAAATAAAAGAAGAAAAGAAGCCTATTGTAGATAAGATGGATAACCAATCAGATCCTAATCACCAAAAGAACAAGAAAATTTTCAAAATTATTGATGTTGATAGACTCACTAAAGTGAGAGACACAAAAAGGTGGATGCACAAAGGACCCTTTCATCCTGTGCAAAATTCTATGAATAGGTATTCTTCATATTTCTATGGATATTTCTATTCATGTAATTAGTTTGGTCATAGGGATAGAGAATGTAGAATCATTCCTAAAAGGAGTGCAAACTTTGAAAGAATAAATTTGCTTTCTCCTTTACTTGATATGAATGTAGTTTGTTATAACTATAATAACTTTGGTCATATAGCTAAAAATTGTAGAACAAAGTTTACAAAAATAAAATTAAGGATGAGAAAAAGAATGTTTTACCTCCTAAGTCAAATAAATAATCTGAAAATAAGGAGGAGATGGTAGAGAAATAGATAAGAAAACTTAGAAAGTGTGGAAAGTAAAGGGAGAAAGCTCCACACAATCAATGATTACACAAATAGCCCTGCATGCCAAAAAGAAAAATCTATGGGTGATAGATAGTGGCTGCTCCAAACACATGATTGGAGATAAGAGTAAGTTCATCAAACTCAAGAAATGTAATGGAGGATCTGTGAGCTTGGGAGATAACATTGTTGTCAAAATATGTGGTAAAGGCATATTAAGTTTAGATGGTAAAATTCCCACATAAGATGTCTTATATGTTGAGGGTTTAAAGCACAATATGTTAAGTGTGAGCCAAATGTACGACAATGGTTATAAAGTCATATTTGATTCAGAAGGTTGCAAAATCAGAAAGAATGGAAAGATATTTGCACAAGGATTAAGAATTGACGGTAATCTCTACAACCTTACTGAAGTAAAAGGTAAAAGTTTTTTTATAGGACAGGCTGATGAAAGTTGGTCATGGTATAGAAGATTAGGCCATATAAAATTTGATAATTTTGTGAAAGTGAGTTCAAGAGGTCTAGTTAGCAGTATTCCTAAGGTATCTAAGCCTGTAAATGTCATATACAAAGAGTGTTAGTAGGGAAAGAAAAAAAAGGCTAGCTTCCCAACTAAAGAGTACTCAACTACCAAGCCTTTAAAAATGGTTCATACTGATCTATGTGGATCCACAAGAGCAAGGGGAATGAAAGGAGAAAGGTACTTTATGTTGCTAGTTGATGACTACATGAGAATGACTTGGGTGACATTCTTGATGGACAATTCACTAGCATTTAAGAGATTTTAGATATTCAGAAAGATGGTTGAGAAGGAGATAGGTAGAAGGGTCAAGTGCTTAAGATTAGATAGAGGAGGATAATTCACATCAGGTGAATTTGTTGAATATTGTGAGGCACATAGAATCATGAGGCAATACTCATCGCCAAGAACTCCACAAAAAATAGAGTAGTAGAAAGGAAGAATAGAGTTGTGTAGGATATGGCTAGAACAATGCTAAAAGAGGCTAGATTAACTGATATGTTTTGGAGAAAAGAAATACTTACTACATTATACATTCTGAATATAGTTCAAATTAGAGTACACAGTGGCAGTACCCCCTATGAGATGTGGTATGGTAGATCTGCATCTGTGAAATACTTTAAGGTGTTTGGTAGTAAATGCTACATCAAAAGAGAAGATGAAAACCTAGGAAAGTTTGAATCAAGAAGTGATGATGGAATATTTTTAGGATATTCCACTCAAAGTAAATCATATAAATGCTATAACAAAAGACTAGACAAAATTATGGAAAGTTTCAATGTTAAGATTGATGAAAGTATAAAACATGTTAAGTTAGAGAAAATTTATTTCAAAGATGATTGAGATTATGAAGACAATGTGGAAAATGATGAAGAGGAATCTGAGGAAATAGAAGTTGAGAAGGCCCCTACAAAATATGTTCAAAAGAATCATCGAGTAGATTAGATAATTGGGGATAAAAATGAAGGATTCCAGGCCAGGAGGAGATTTGCAAAGAATAAAGAACAAGTAATTTTTTCTCTCTTATCTCAAATTGAACCAAAAAGTTTCTTTGAATCTAGAAAGGATGAGAGCTGGTTAGAAGCCATGGAAGAGGACTTAAATCAGATAAAAAGGAATAAAACATGGGAATTGGTTCCTAGGCCCCCAAGAAAAAATGTGATTGGCACCAAGTGGGTGTTTAGAAACAAGTTGAATGGAGATGGAGCTATAATAAGAAACAAGGAAAGATTATTGTGCAAGAGGTATGCACAAGTTGAAGGAATTTATTTTGAAGAGAAATTTGCACCCGTGGCAAGACTAGAAGCAATTAGAAATTTTCTTGCTTTCTTAGTCTACAAAGGATTCAAGGTATATTAGATGGATGTTAAATTTGAATTCTTGAATGTAAACTTACAAGAGGCAGTTTACATAGAATAACCATAAGGTTTTCAGTTGTTAGTGGATGACAATTATGTTTGTAAATTGAGAAAGGCATTGTATGGTCTAAAACAAGCACCTAGAGCATGGTATTCAAGATTAGACTAGTATTTGTAGCAACAAGGATTGAAAAAGGGATGTGTGGATAGTAACTTGTATTTCAAGTCTAAAGGTGAGCACATGATTATAGTTTTTGTTTATGTGGATGACATCATTTTTTGTGGTAGCAGTGATAAAATGTGTAAAATATTTTCTACACACATGCAAGATGAATTTGAGATATCAATGTTAGGAGAGTTGTCATTTTTCCTTGTCTTGCAAATTGTACAAGCTAATCATATCTCAAACTAAGTATGCTAAGGAGACGCTCAAGAAACTTAGCATGGAAGACAGTAGACTAGTCAATACCCCCATGATAATTGGGTGCAAGTTGAGTAAATTGGATGAATCACCTGAGGAAAATTAGACAGTGTATAGGTCAATGATTGGAAGTTTGTTGCATTTAACTACATCAAGGCCAAATATTATGTGAGAAATATTTTTAGTGGCAATATTTCAGGCTACACCTAGAGAGTCACATTTCAATGCAATGAAAAGAATTTTCATATACCTCAAGAGTACTGTTGAATATGGACTATAGTACCCCATAAGAAAGGATTTCATTTTAACTACATATATAGATGTTGATTGGGTAAGAAGTGTGGATGATAGGAAAAGAATCAGTGGTAGAGAATTATTCTTGCGAAACAAGTTAGTTTCCTAGATAAGAAAGAAGCAAGAATCAGTCACTCTATCCACTATAGAAACAAAGTATGTTGTAGTAGTAGCATGTTGTACTCAAGTCCTATTGATGAAGCAAACACTTAAGGACATCAAGGTGGAGTACAAAGAACCCATCTCAATTCTTTGTGAAAATTCAAGTGATAAAACATATCAAAGAATCTAGTGATGCACTCTAGAACAAAGCACATATCTATTAAGTATCACTTCTTAAGAGAAAAGGTTGCAGATAAGGAGGCCAGCATGGAGTATGTTCCCACTAATGAATAGGTAGCTGAAATTTTCACAAAGCCTCTTTCCAAGGAACAATTTGAATATCTGAGGCAAAAATTGGGAGTCATTTCTCCCACATCATATCACTAATCACTAGTGATAGGGCACGAGTCCAGGGGGATTTTAATCTATATTTCATTCATCCCTGGAAATAGAAAGGAAAAATCAAGTTAGGTACCAGTGATTTTACAAATTTCTAATGACTTAATGGTTGTATTATCCAAGATTCCCACTTTCTCTTTGAATTGATTGTCAAAGGGTGAGTAATGTGTAAGGTGGAGTCTACCCTTTTCCATTGATGTCAAAGGGGGAGAAAATCATGAACAAATGCTCAATTGAGTAGGATGAGCATGGTAAAGATCCATTTCAAAGGGGGAGAAACATGTGCAACTTCTCAAAAGGGAGCATTGCTTAGAGTGGCCAATTGTTATGAGCATTTCATTTTTCCATCAATGATAAAGGAGGAGATTGTTAGCATGTTTTTTTCATTGATGTCAAAAGGGTATCAGGTGAGATGGAAATGATCCTGCATGAAGGAGAACCAACATTGATGTCAAAATGTTGTCATTGATGTCTATTGAAGATGGTGTATTATGGATCTAGAAGATGAAGTGAAGGTTGCAAATGTTCCTCTAAATATTGCATTGTTGTCATGCAATTTTGTCATGCTATTGTAGTAAACTCTCTTAGAACTCAAAAGAAAAATCTAATTTTAGTTTTGACATGGGTTTTTTGAGAGCAGCTCATAAATGTGTTTTGCAAGACCAAAGGTCAAAGTCTATGCTAAGAAAAGGATTACTTTTACCCTCAACTAGAATTAGGTTTGTTAGTTAAACCCTAGGTACAAACAATAATGGCACCAGAACAAAGTTTCTAATTTTATGGTGACTTGTGTTTGATAGTTGCAGGTAGCTTAAGTGATAGCTTAAGGCCATTACGTCATGTGGGGAACTGGTCCTTTCAACTAGCAATTACTGATAGCCGAGTAGATATTTGTGGAATTTAATATTTCCCAAGTCTCACACAAATATTTCCTTTTTGGTGGGATCAATGGTGTTGGTTGAGATTGCAAGATCTAACAGTCTCCCCATTAGCCCATTGAGTCTATGGTGGGTCCTGGATAAGTCCCATGGGGAAGCAGGGATTGGTGGAAAGTAATCCATAGTAGAAAAAGTATAATTAGTGATGAGGACAGTGGGACCTATGGTGGTAGCAGATGATGTTAATGGAGTATGATGTCACCCTAGAAAATTGGCAGAACAAGGTTGGTTAACGGTTGTGATCTAGCCAAGGTGGATGATTCGATAGTGCCTGCTAACCCATGGCACATGTGATGGGACCCATTCATACCTTTTAGGGGAGAGGGGAATGATGTATATCAAATGAAGTTGATCAAATGATGCATGTTTATGGTGGACTAAATCTTGGTGGGACCTGCAATATGTGGCAACATTGCTTCGCATCATTTTTGTGAAGTAATCGAAAGAGTTGGGTGATTAGTGATAAAGTGGATTGTGATGTCAGTAAAAGACAAATGGAACAAGCCCTCCAACCCACAAAGATCTTGTGGTCCCATTGTTAGTACTAACAGGATAGTGGGGGATGACATAGATTAATCATTAGCTAATCCAATGGTGATTTCTACATCAATGAAATGGATGTGAATGTTATTAAGAGATCAACATAAGATATTTTAAGACCATTCATTAAATGGTTGTGTTTTAAAGTGTGATGGTGAATGAAAAAAACAATATTTTGGCACAAAGTGATATATATTAGGGTGGAGGTCTTCAAAAAAATCACAATTCAATCAACCTTGAACAATATTTCCACTTTGGAAACCCTAACTTGGAGTTTTCTCACAATTCCTTCAATCTTGCTTGTAGCACATCAAATAGTGAAATTTTACCATATATTTTAGATAAGGCCTCAAAACCAAGAAACAAACACCAGTAAAGATACCCTTTATTCCCTTCTTTGACATATTCAAATTGGAGATAGGGTTGTTTTGTAACATTCCCTCCTAAATTTGACTGCTATGCTGCCCTTAAGCCCAATTAGGCCTCTTTTACAAAGCAACTATGTGATATTCCTTTCCCAAATCACCAATCTTCACTCAAATGCTTTAAATAGGTCACATGTGGTCTGAAACAATAGATTTTCTCCACTAGAACATTTACAAATTCACCTAACACCAAAACCCTACTTCTAACCTTGCATTCTAAGCCTAATACATTGAGATATTAGGCTAGGGCTTGCACAAACAGGGCCCTAACTCCATCCCCTGCATCTACAATTACTAAAAAAATGAAAAAACCCTAACTAATTCCATTCCACTAATTTTCAAAGATTTCCACTTGTGGAATGGTCCTTTATTCCATTTTCTTGTTCAAACCCTCTTAATCTAGGGTTTTTAGACCTCTTTCAGTAATTTTCCTATAAAATCCTTCAAACTCTATGGAGTCAACTCAAAAAAAAACCAAAACACTCTTAACTCATGCCACCATCAAACCCAATTCACATTATATCATTTAATAATTGTATAAAGTCGTACCAATGCTTGTAGTAGTAAATTAACACTGAAAATTACATAAAATGAAGTTTTTATTATTGCTTGAACACCAAAACTTCCAACAGAACCTTGCCTCAAAGTTTTTTAGGAATATATAAACTTGCACAACCAAAACCAAATAGTTCATAACCACTTTTTTAATTGGTGGCCGTTCAACTTCTACAACAAGCCAAAAAATTGCAAAGTTGCAAAGCAACTTTTGCAACAATTACAAAAAACTTGACAACATTAACTACAACCAACCCCATGAGACTCGTTACATTGAAAATGGTCTAAATAGACCTTATTACAACAAAATTGGACTCAGCAACACAAAAAATCAACATTGGACCCTATTGACAACATTTGACTAGGTGCCCTTGCACCACGAAGGCAAGAAATTAACAACCCAGATTTGAATGAGGTGATCACAAATGACTAACTATGTGTAAAAAGGGTTTTTCCTACAAATCAACATGGAGATGAAAAATTATTTTTCTACCTTCTTCAACGACAAGTGTAATATGATTGGATGAACAGAGTGACGGTACAAATGGTGACAGACACAAGGATAAAGATTAGATTGAAGCTTCAGAAGAAAGCATTAACTACATATCTGATCTTAGGGTTTGACAAATGTAGGAAAATTCTCTGCACTAGGATTTCATGTTGTGTGGCTCAATGCAACTGGAGGATAGTGAAGAAGATATCCTAAACCCTAGAAGAGGGTCAGATTATAGTGGAAGATCTCGAGGAAATTATGATTGATTATCACTACACATAACACATGAGAAGTGTGTAAAAAGGGGGGACTAAAAATAAGAAAAATATGAGTGTATAGTTGTGATTATGTTCTCTTTAGACAAATTGAGAATACACAAAAATAGAAAAGGATAGCTACAGGAGGGTACAATGGTGCATTAAGGTGGATTGAGAATGTACTAAAGAAGTTAGAGAGGATCAGAGCTAAAGTAGTGTAGTGCAGAGGAGTGAATTGAGTTGTTGTGGGAGAAACAAATAGTTGAGCAATTACAAAGTGAGTTGTAACATTGACTGGAGTTCCTTGGGAACAAATTGTAATCATTATACATGAGTATTTTATTGGTTTGTGTCATCACATAGCTGAGTTGGTGCTCATTTCAGGGGATTGGTGTCTCCTTAGGGTTGGTGCCCTTAAAATTTGTAATAGAGGATTTCAGTGTGAGGCTGGATTAGGACAGTAGCTCCTAGCAGCATTTTTCTCGCCATGTTTTTTCCCATCTTTGGTTTTCCATGTGTATGAGTTGTTATGTGTTGATCTTCTTGTGCATGTGTTTGTCATTATCTATTTTGTTTCAATCCTCACATCTATTTTTAAGTGTTGTGTCTTCACTTGGAATAAGAAGGCTAAAAATTATGTATCTACTAATTCACCCCCTTCTCAGTAGAGTGTTGTGTTCTCACATTGATCTCTCCCTCCCTAATCCTAGGTTCTCATGTGTCTCTTTCTATTTTCCATTCCACTCAACATGTTTCTCCCATGTAAAGATATTGTGCTCAACATGGTCTATGACTATTCCACTCAACATTAAATATCTACGTGTCCATATTTTAATAGTCTTTTGTGAGGCATGTCAGGTATGCCATCAACTGGATTAATTTTTCAATATTCTTCTTATTCTCCTTTGTCTAGAGTTAATGATAATGTGATTGCCTATGTTGATCTAGACCTTATGTGAGCTCATAACCCCTCTTGGCTCAAAATTAGATAACCCTCTCATGATTTCATGTTGTGTTGGTGATTTGGACATGTTTGACTAGACTTGTAACCTTTGTCTAGCTCCTCATCACCAAATCAATTCTCTTCCTCAAATTTCCCCTATTCCTTGTCATGTGATTGGATTTCCTCCAACATCTTTCATTCATCTTGACCTTAACTCCTCTTTTTATCTATTGATGTCATGTTGTCCCCTTCCTAGCTTTCTCAACTCCCACATTGTGTAAAATTGAAAGAACAAACTCATTATGTATATTTTTGATGCCTCTTTAGACCCCCCTTTCCATCACTTTTTAAAAAGAGTCCTTGACTTTGTAATAATCCCTCATTTTATCCTCATAACCAAATTTTTAATTGAAATTGAAAAGTTGGTTCATGATCTCCCTAATAATATTTCCAAAGAAATTAGGAAATATTGTGTCATCACTCTTAGCCATGGTAAACCTCCAATTACAACATTTACAAACCTTAGCTTGAAGCCTTTAATAATTTATTGAACAATCACAACCTCATCATTTCCAAGGTAGATAAAGTTTTAATGCAATGATGATTCAAAATAATCGTGACTATATCTCTAGGATGCATTCTCTTTTTTATAATAGAAATAGCTACAAAATATTAGATTCTAACCCCATCTCCAAATGGGTGAAAAATGTTAAATCAGCTATCTTCATTTTTTCTTTTAGTGAATCCACCAAAAAGCAGTTACATTCCTCCAAAGAGGTGGCCCCTCACATTTATGGAATCCTAAAAATCCACAAAGGATGCCCTTTAGATGCATAGTGGATATTATTAATTCCCCTTTCTACTAGCTTTCCAACCCATTTGGCTAAACTAATTGCTCCCCTCATTGGTAAATCTAGCTCCTACATCAAAATTCCTACCCATTTCATTGAATTCATAAAAGATAAGAAGTTGGATGAAAGGAAAATATTATTAAACTTTGATATGGTTTCTTTCTTCACCAAGGTTCCCATCTGTAACTTAATTGAATTAATTAGGCACCAAACTAGTAATGAGGTTTACAACTTGGTTGAGTTGTGGTTAAGATCCACCTTATTCACATTCCAAGGCTTGATACATGAGCAAGTGGATAGTGTTTCTAAGGTGTTAAAATTTATCTCGTATCATGGAAAACATTTGCATGGATTACTTTGAAGACTTGGATCTTAGTTATTTTCTCCTCAAACCAAAGTGGTGGAAACACTATGTTGATATGATACCAATATTTTTTGGCCCTAATGGCCATGAGAAACTAAAAGAGTCCCACTCTCACTTAAACAACCTAACCCATTGTATATATTTTACCAAAGAGATGGAATTCAACAACCAACTTCCCTTCCTTGACATTATCCTCATCAAAAAACTAGATGACTCCTTAACTCAATAATTTTTCCATAATTTTTTCCACAATGACCTCTACCTTCACTCCTCTTATCATCATCCTACCTAAAGATTTAGTGTCCTAAAAAATTTGGCTTCTAGAGAATTGATCACTTGTGATGGTGATAACATATACTAAGAGAGTGTACACCTCCCCCAAACTTCTTCAAGCTAAATGAATACAAAACGAAGCACATACAAGTGAAATCAAGCAAGCCAAATCCCAATGCACTTGTGAACCTAAGGTTTCTCCTCCTTTGATTGTCCATGTCACCTCCTTCCCATATGTTGAGGGCCTCTTTGAATTTTTTTTCAAGATTCTTCATATAAAAGGCCTTCAATGCACCTTCAAGCTCTTTTTAACTCTAAAAAATCGTATTTTCTCTCTGAAATACCTTAGAGACCTCCATCTCAACTTGGGTGTCTACAAAGTGGTGTGTTCCTATGGAATTCCCTACATTGGTGAGATAGGCCACTTTTTTAGCACCAAATTCAAAGTGATTTATGTTAACATAAGGAATTAGAGAGTCCTAAAATCTGGCTTGGTAGAACACGCCTCCAAGACTAAACACATCTCCTTGGAAGACACTCAAATCTTGGTCAAAGAGGACAACTACTTCAAGAGAAAACTCAAAGAGGAATTAAAATCCACATTCACCCATCCAACCTCAACCATGATGATGGTTGGAATTTTATTTTCACTAAAGGAATCCTCTTTTAAACCACCTCAAAAACTAGTCATTCCCCACATCTTGATTCCCCCTCTTCTCTTTGTGTTCTCTCATTTCCTTCTCCCCTCCTCTTATTTTAGGATTCCCTTCTACCTCCCTAGCCTTAAACCTCCTCAACTAGTCCTTTGGGTGTCTCCTCTCCTCCTATTATCTTGTCCTTAATTTTTTCCATCATCCTTCTCTTTCATAGTTTTGGAATTGTTAAAATTTTGTATATGTGTGTGATTTCCCTTGTTTTAGTCTTCTCTCCCCTTGCATTTTATTTTGATCCTTTTCTATGTTTCCTTTCTCCTCATCCTACCCCTTCTTTCATTCTTCTCTCTAATTTTATTTTTTGTTGGTCCTTATCTTTTTCCCATAATCCTCTTTTCTTCTCCTATGGTGTGCCCTTTTTCTTCATTTTTCATTTTCTTTATTTCTTCTTCATTTTCCTATTTCATATTCTTTCTTTCTCCTTTTTAAAATTCCCTTAACCTTTTGTGTCACATTTTTCTTTCTTTATTCGTATAACATTATGCCTTCATTTTTGGATGCATTCCTATGCATTCTTTCTATTGGTCTTTTTCTTCCTTAGGCATTCTTACATGCATGTTCTTGGTTTTCCTCTCATTTTGCACATGCACGTGCATATACATAGAGGTTTTTTTCTTCTTTAGGAATTCTTACTTACATGTTTTTGGTTTTCCTATCATTTTAAGTGTGCACGCACACACGTCTTTTTCTTCATTAGGAATTATTACATGCATTTTCTTGGTTTTCCTCTCATTTTGCACACACACACACACGTTTTGTTATATATTGATAGGTAAATATTAAAAAAAATCTCTTAAATTTAAATTTAATTTTATAATTTTCTTAATAATTTTTTATAAACTTGATATTAATACTTGATATTTTTACACTTTTTTTTTATTCAAGGGGTAAACGCTTTTGACTGGAGCTATGAACCAGAATACAATCATTCAACAATACCACCCCAACGGGGTTTGAACCTTGGTGGCAAGAACAACAATGCCACCTATAAACCATCACACCGTGACAATACCGACAATGATATTTTTACATTTATATTTATATATACATATATTTATTTTCCTAGATTTATATATATATACCTATCTTTTATATATACATAAAAATATTTATAAAAGAAATATATATATATATATATATATTTCAATATTTATAAAAAAAATAAAAAAATTTAAATACAAATTTACAAATATTTACTGATGGGTAAAAATTTAAAAATTTCTCTTTTAAATTAAATTTATTATTCTATAAATATTTAAATATTTTCTATATTTTTATTATACACTTGAGATTGGTAAAATATTCTTACACTTATATTTATATATAGATATATCTATTTATTTTCCTAGATTTATATATATTTACCTATCTTTTATATATACATATAATTTCTTATTCTTATTTGGATATCTCTTTATGACTGTACATATATATCTATATTTATTAGGGTATATTATTTTCAAATTACTTTTTAAAATATTTTCTTTATTTTTTTCTTGAATTATAGTAATACATGTTATGTATATAAATGTGTATGTATATGTGTATATCTCCATACATGTATATATGTGTATTCTTATATTCTTATATGCACATATACATATACGTATATGTATATAAATATACATATACGTATATGTATATAAATATACATATACACAAAAAAAAAGAAAAAAAAGCTAGGTGTGTGTTCCTCCTAGTTGGCCTTTCTCCCCCCATGATTTTTCCCTATTCATTGCATTTCCCTCCTTTATATTATCCCCTTGCTCTCTTAGAGCATGTTGCTTACTTTCCCCTATTTTTGTTCCTAATATCTCATTAGATTTATAGGTGTACTCTTGGTTCTTGTTCTTTGTCTTTGTTCCCTTTTCCTACACTTGGTTTCATTATTTTTTTTTTGTTTTTTCTAATTGGTCTTTTTATCCTTCCTTTGTAATTTCCCCTCCCTTTTCTTTGGATTTTTTGGGTTCATTTTAATTTTTAACTTGTTCCCAATTTTCTATCCTCTCTAGCCTCTTAGATCTTGGACCCACTCCCTTCTTCTATTTAAAGTTTATGGTCTACTACTATCCCTTAATTTCTCTCTTCTCTAGCTATCTCATCCTAATGATGGATCATGAAGTATAATCCAAAATATTGATGAGAAAAAAAATATAGTCAAATCCAAGAATATGTATAAACAATGTGCCATCTATCAGGCTTGATTAGTTGATCATATTAAATTAACTACCAATAATGTAATTAATCTAATATATTATTTTCCATAATTAGCTTAGTATATTTAATACATTAATTTTTGTTAATTAAATTATTTTCGTCAACTTTCATTCATCTATTCATTAAAATAAAATATATTTTTCTACAAATTTAATTTAGTTGATTAAATAATTTTAATTAGACTGGGTCAATTTAATAAGATAAAAACATTTTTTCATTAAATATAAAACACCAAAACCCAAGAAACTAAAAGTTAAAGCACTTGTTATTTCTCAAATTATTCAAATAATTCAGTCAAATAATTTAACCAAGTGCATTCAAATATTCCTAAACAAATTGACCACACTTATAAACACCTAACACATAATCATGGCTTGAGAGTTGTGACCTAATATTGTGAGAGATATTGGGACAGGCTTTTCTTGTTCCCTTTCTTTTCTTCTCAAATAGTTAATCATTCTAAAAATATTTGAATCACAAACATAATCATTCATACAAGTTCGTAGATTTTTATGTCATGTCTAAACAACACACTTTGTGTCCATTATCTAACTATTGTTGCCACTTGAACAAACTCAAATGAAAAACAAAGCCTCCCATCTACTGCCACTCAACCTATTTTTATTTCATCCATAATAATAATTGTTTAGTAATTGAATTAATATGAATGTGTATGCTCATTTTAATCTATAGAGAAATATGTGTGGTTTGTGTTATGTATTAATTATTATTAGATATCATATCATTTAAACACTTGACATCATATAAAGAATAATATAATTCAAACTGTAAGGAAAATTTGTTAGGTATAGAATTTTCACCACTATAATATTTATATTTTAAATTAAATACAATTTTAAGAAATAGCCAAAATCTATTTTTTAAAATTATAATAAATATTTAATTATATATCTTTAATTTAAAAGATCATGCATTTTGGATCGATTGGTGGGAGCTTGGCTTTCCTAGATTTTGTGTTTTTTCTGCTATCTTTGACTTTCCTTATGTCATATCTTGCCCTTAGCACAATAAAATATTTTTTCTTTTGCATTTATCGTAGTTTCTTTAGCTAGTCCTTTTTATGGCCTCAAATGAAATCCACCAAACAATTCATGTTGGTCTTGATATTTTGGTGGCTCTATATAATGGCTCCTCTAAACAAGAAACCCCAAAAGTTTATCCCAAAGGTATTTTAGGAGGCACAAATTTTGAATCCCCGAAGGATGTGGTACTACCCATCCTTCAGTATGGCTGTAGAGTCTAAACTAATGTAGCGGAGTTGGTTGGGGCTTGGGGTTTACTTGCCTCAAGGTCATAGGTTCAGCTCCACTTCATAATGGGAAAGGAAAGGGTCAGTAATATTCTACTTATTCCTGCTCTACTGACCTGGGGTATAGGAATGGGATTTACCTGTAACCTACTTGAGGTTAGATTATTTAAGGAAATTAAATGGATCTAATTATTTTCTTGGAAATGGAGGACTGCACAAAATGCAAAGTGCCTTTCTTTTCCAACGATGCCTCCAGGCATAAATCACTGCCTTATTTTCCTCAGAATGTTTTTCCCTAAGAGAAAAGAGGGTTTTATAGTTCTTTGAATGGTTCTAAGAGCTTTAAAGGATGTTTGTTTAATTATAGTGGAGGTGACTTGGATCAAAGGGGCACCAAAAATTTCAATGGAGATTCTCAATTCTCCAAGCACTATTTTTCTATAGATCTAGATATTTTTTGTTCCCTTGGCCTCTTTCTTGAACCAAGAAAACACTTAGTATGGTTTCACAACTATCTTTTGATATTTGTGTATCGGATTTTGAATCTTGTGATGAATCTTCAAGTTCTTTACATTGATTATGGGTGGATGTGGTCTCTAGTATAAATTATCTAGCTACATTTCCAAAAAACATTCCAATTAATGTTAGAGTTCCCTTCAATCCAAATAGGAGGCATCTGTATCCAACGACATTTCCTAATAATATCTCTATATCTTCTAGAAATGTTGTTCATCTAAAGCAAAAAAAAATCCTCCAACAACCTTTCCAAATTCTATTCTTATCATCAACAATGGTTGCCTAGATCAGAAGGGTAAAAGTATTGGGGATGCTTCTTTCTAGAGAAAGAAGGTGCTTGGGAAAGATTTTGGTTCGAAACAACAAATGAAAGTCTAACAACCTAAGTTGAAAATGGATTTTGTTTTAGAGGGAAGTTTTTTGGTTAATTTCAAGGAGGAAATTCTTTAGCCACAAATTTAGGATCTCCAAGGATTAGAGCTTATTTGTAAGTTTTGTAAAATTTCTCTTGATTTTATTTTTTTGCAAACTTGGATTTTTTGAGAATGGGAAGGATCTACTCATGTTTTTATCTAAACAATGTGGATGGGTTCTTTGTAGTCATTTTTTCCAATAAGAAAGCTAGAAATATAGTACATAGAGATAAATCTTGGTTCTGTGAAGGCACTGGTATATATAGTACACCATGGACCCAAAAAATTTCTCCTACCCACACTAGGGTTACCTGCTTATTCCTTTCTGGATCCACTTGTAGGGCTTACTACTTGAGTATAGAGAGACTCATGTTATTGAAATTCTGGGTAATCAATTGGGTATTTTTATTCGGCATGATTTGCATTTTTTTAAGAATCCATCATTTCCTATGAGGTTTTGTGTTCTTTTTGATGTAACAAAGTGCCTTCCCACTGCTTTGTGCATTACATCTAGTAATGGGGTATGGGAGCAAGAAGTATTTTTTGAAGATCCACAAAAAAAATAATTTTCTTTTCATTTTCTTCTTCACCCGACAAGTTTGTGTCAAATGGATGAGGACATGGGAATCATTATTCCTTTTTCTCCTCAAACGACATCTTCTATTCCTTCTACATGCGCTAAATTTGTTACAAAATATTTTGAATCTAATGTTCTTCAAGGGTGGGATATGAAGACAAAAGTGATAAGTCCAAAAGTTATCTTCAGGGGATCTTCAAGTGGGCAGTTGTCAACTATCAATCAGAAGGGGGCTTTTGATTTGGTAGAGGTTGCAAACAGGGAGCAAAACCAAATTATAATAGAAAGTTATTCTAATGGCTTCAAGGCTAGTAATCTGAAGGTCTCTTCTTTAGTTGAAATAGATAAGGTATTAGATTAGTATCCTATTATGAGGATTTCTCCTTTAAAGCATAACAATTCTATCATTATTTCATTGCCAAAAGGTTGGGAAAAAATGTTGTCATTGAATACTTTTTATAACTCACTAAATCTATTTGTTTAATTGATCAAGTCCTACAAAAAATTAATAATTGTGCTACAATGCTAACTGTTGGAGTTGTTAATCAATGTGAAATGTTGATTTTTTTGAAATACAAGGACAAAGGGATTGTAATATTCTATTACATGTTCAAAGGATAAAGGAGTCATCTTCTTTTTATTCACCTACTTTTTCATTTGATAAGGAGCTTGATTTATTTGTAGATGAAGCTCTTTCATCAATAGGGGAACAATTAATAGAAGAGATTGCAACAGAGGTGCTAGGGAATGAAGAAGAATTGGATATTTTCAATAATATTTCCATAACACAATCTCCTTGGTCTCCATCCATTAATAAAAATTCACCTACTAAAAGAGGTAGGAAACCATTAGTTGTGAAGCTTTAAGAAGAAATAGAAGCATGGATTCAATCTACTTGAGATGGTCACAATTTCAATGATAGTGTTAAGAAAAAAAGACCAAGGAGAGAATGTTGGTCTCCTAGGGTAATATGAAGCTAATATCTTGTAATGTCAAAGGAATTAATGCCTCTGACAAGAGGGCCCAAATTAAGCAGCAGTTGGATGTATGTGGGGCAGATGTAGTAGTTCTTCAAGAAACTAAAATATCAGTGGAGTCATTTGGAAACCTTAGTTAAAAATGGTCTAAGTGGATATATTTTCAATCACCACCACAAGGGGCATCAAGAGGTCTTATTACTTTGTGGAATGATAAGACAATAAGTATTATTAATGTTACTTGTGAGAGTAACTAGAAACTAATGAAAATTTCTCATTTTGATTTAACATTTTGGTTGCTCAATGTATATGGTCCAAATAATTCAGTTGGAAAAAATTGTTGTGGGACAAGTTGAGTCAAATTATGGATCATTTGGTCCAAGACAAAGTTATTCTCATGGGTGATTTTAATGCAATAGTATCAATATCTAAAAAAAAGGTGGTATATATCTGCCTAAAAATGATATGGAAGACTTTCAATCATTCATTCAAGACAACACATTGGTGGACATAATCCCATTGAATGAAAGCTTTACATGGACAAATAGGAGGAAAATTTTTCTTCAAATAGCTAAAAAGTTGGATAGATTTCTAACTTCTCCTAATTGGGCTACAAGTGAATATGATTTAACATATGAAATTCTATCTTTAAATAATTTAGATAATTTTGTAATTTCCTTACATTTGATTCCAAAGAAAGTTAAACCAAAATGGAAATCTTCTTTTAAATTTAAAGCCATGTGGATCTGTCATCAAAAGTTTCTAAATTTTTTAAGGAAATGGTGGATAAGTGCATCCTTTTGCAAAGGTTATAGAATGTATCAGTTGAGTATGAAGTTGAAACACATGAAACAACACATTAAAATATGAAATCAACAAGCTTTTTAAGAATGTTTTTTTGTAGAAATATTTGGTATACAAAAGACTTTCAGAGGTAAATGAAACAATTAGTGCTAATGATTTAGACAATATGTTATTTGAAGATCAGAAAAAGTTGCAAGAGGAATGGAAGGAAATTCTTGCAAGAGAGGAAGTGTATTGGAAGAAAAATTCAAGAGAGTTGTGGTTAAAGGATGGAGATAGAAATACCATGTTTTTTCACATTTCTGCAAAAATAAAGAAGTCAAAAAATTCAAGTTTTTCAATACATGATAGTGTCATAAGAGTGTGTTTAACAAAGGAATAATATATTCAAAATGAAGGAATTAAATTATTTTCTTCTTTATTATCTGATAATAAGATTGATAATGCTTAGTTGGGAAGAGAAAGAGAAGATCTTCAGGTTATTCCAAAGCTAATTCTTCTAGAAGATAATGAGAGGTTATTGGCTCCATTTACATTAAATGAAGTTAAAGTAGTTGTATTTTCTATTCCACCTGACAAGGCCCCAGGCCCTGATGGATTCATGATAATATTTATTTAGAAATGTTGGGACTTTGTTGGAATAGATATTATAAATGCAATGGAGGAGTCAAGAAGATCTAGTGCTATTGTTCCAAAGATTAATGCACCACGTAATTTTTTAGATTTCAGACCTATTTCACTTTGTAACACTATATACAAAATATTCACTAAGACCATATATCTACGTTTACACCCTCTTGTATCTAAAATTATATCAAAAGAGGGGAATATTTGTACCTAGAAGGGAGCTGGCAGAAGGTGCTATTGTAGCACATCAAGTTCTTCACTCTATTGCTACAAAAAATATTTCTTCTATGATTATTAAATTGGATATGTAGAAAGCATATGATAGGGTTGATTGGGATTTCTTGAAGAAAGTGTTATTAAATTTTGGTTTTTCTATCAAGTGGTGTAAGTGGATCATGAATTGTTTGTTAGGTGTGAAATTTTTAGTCTTACTAAGTGGTTCTCCAATTGGTTTTTTTGGGTCAACTCAAGGGGTTCATCAAGGTGATCCACTTTCACCTTTTCTATTCATAATATTAGCAAAGACTTTGAGTAGGTCAATTCACAAGGCTCATGTTCAAGGTTCCATACATGGAATATCAATTCCAGATACAAATATAACAACAACCCACTCTTTGTTTGTTGATGATACTTTACTTTTTGGTAAGGTTGTTGTATCAGAAGCAGAGCATATTAAAAAAATATTAGATAAATATTTTCTAGCTTCAAGTCAAAGAATTAATGAGGGAAAGTCAAAAGTGTATGTGTTCAACACAAAAGCAGTTGTTGAAAAGAAAATTGTGAAGATACTAGGTTTTTAACAAGCCCAGCTTCTATGTAAATACCTTGGTATTTCCTTTTTTGCAAGTCAAAACAAGGTCTCTTACTAGTATAAAATTATTCAAACTATTGAAGAAAGAATTATGTCATGGAAAGGGTGTTGGTTGTCATTGTCAGACATAGTTTTGTTGGTCAAAATAGTACTTTCCACGATTCCAAATTATTATATGACAATTCTGAAAGTTCCTAAATCTATTATTGTTCAAATTCAAAAATTGACCAAAAACCTTTTGTGGACTGCTAACATGGATAGAAATTAAAAAACCCCTTTAATCTCATTAGAAACTATGTGTTTGGAGAAGTTAAAAGGTGGTGAATATGTGCAGGATCATGATGGGCCAAAAAGTGACAATATGATGGGTATGTGTAGGGTATGTGGTTGACGACTTTTTTTTACCCAAAATTGATGAAACAAAAAGGGTTTTTAAAGGATATTATCAGCTTTCCACCAATATAAATTATGCTTTAATTTGAATTTAATTAATAATTCTTATTCATTTTCTATTTGAATTATGACTAAAGTCCTAATTGATAGGCTAATTGAAAAAAAAAAAAGCTTTCAAACGGTATCACATCTTTTGAATCCAAAATATCTGTCACATTCTATGCTTCACATACTATAGAATTAAAAAAAATGAATTTCATGAAGTTTTGACCAAGTTAATGTGGTTACACACACAAGTTTTTATATTTTTAAAAATTTGTAATAAAAAATTCATAATTAATTATTTACTTAGAAAAAAATTACAAAAAAATATGCATCACATCAGACATGAGTCCTCTACTTATATCTAAAATATTATAAAAATATTATCATTTTATTGTGGTTAGGGTGGTCAAACAAACACATACTTCTTATTTTTTCCCTAAAATTTAAGTACTATTGCATTGAAATTTCAAATTTTCACCAACAGATTTTTAAAATAAAAATAAACCTAGTATTTTAGAAACTACATTCAATTTTCTACAAATTCTATTCTTACATATTTTTGAAATAATATAGATAACTTATTCAAATTTTTACAGCAAGTTGCCTAACTCTAATTTTTCTTAATTTTTTGCCACTTAAGGGCCTATTTTTTCCATTATGATCCTGCACATACCCTGGTGTAGGTCTTCATAGTATTGCTAAAATAAATATGGCATTAGGTGCAAAAATGGTATGGCATATGTATGCAAAGGATCATTTGAAATGGTGTAAGATTATGCAGCTTAAATATTTGAATAATGTAAATCCAACAAGGATTTTTACAATTTTAAACCCCCTTTAGGTTCTATGATGTGAAATTTCTTAATTTCTTGTAGAAAAATCATTGTACCATATTTAACCTAGGAGGTAAATAATGGTAATGAAGCACTTTTCTAGAAAGATTCGTGGAATGGGTGTCCAAGTCTAAATTCATTACATAACTTTGAAACCTCTGAAAAAAAAATTCAGAAAGCTGGGGTACAAGAGTTAGATATTATATACATCATGTGGATCCATTGACGGGTAGGGAAAAATGGAAAGATTGTCAGGATTTGAAATCAACAATGAGCATAAGGTTTTATTGCAATCTATCCTTCAAAAAGGATTGTGTACTACAATGTAGGAGTTGATAGGCTAATATGGGAAAAGTCATATCCAGGTTGGTATATAGTTAAAGAGGGATATATGTCAATTTCACAAGTTGGGTCACATGTTGTGAGACAAAGAGCTTATCACTTTTGTTGGAATGCAATGATTTTTCCTCAAGAAAGATGTTTTCATGGTTAGCTCTCAAGAGCAAGATACTGACTAGTGATAGGCTTTCAAAACTAGGGATTGCAGAGCCTTTTAAATGTGTTCTTTGTGAAGAGTAATTTGAAGATATAAACCATATTTTTTTGTCATTCTCAATTGCACAAACATGTTGGTTGTTTGTTGCAAACAAAATGAATTGGTATTCACCATTACCAGATAGTCTTTGGAAATTATTCTCAAGTTGGCCAGAGATCTATAGAAACTCCTTTTTTGCAAGATTTTGGTCTATAATTCCAACGTTAGTTGTTTGGGCTCTATGGTGGGCAAGAAATAGATGGTTTTTTAGAAAAGAAAAACTTAATCTTAATCAGGTATTGATTATTTTAGAGCAATCAATCTCAGAAATTGTAAATGGATATGTGTGTAAAGCAGAACATATTGGATCTAATTTTTTTTATTGGGATTCAAATTTAATGTTGGTTTGGTCTCTTTTCATTTTGTTGTTCAAAGACAACTTGCATCAGGGTATGTGCAGGATCAAGATGGGCCAAAAAGTGGAGATATGATGGGTATGTGTAGGGTATGTGGCTGACAACTTTGTTTTTACCCAAAATTGATGAAACAAAAAGGGTTTTTAAAGGGTGATTCTTAGCTTTCCACTGATATGAATTTGACCAACTTGGAGGTGACCAATTTTTGACCTTTGACTGACCTCTGGTACTCGGTTTGACTGAACCTTTGATCAAGCATAACTATCATGTACAATCTCCTTTTGACACAATTCAAGTTGCGTCAAGATCATGTTGGCGAGTTTTTTCCAGTGATGCTAGTTTCATTGGATTCTGAGACTATGAAATTTTTAGGTTTTCTGGATCTACTTGTATCATTCCTCCCCATTGAGAATATTTTGGACCTCCAAAAGTCTATTTTTACATAGAAATTAAGTGAGGACATCGTCGCCTCACTTTCCCAGTATCATCTTTCCACCCTATTGGAATTCTGAACATCTGACCCATCACAAACAAGATGAAAAATGAGATAACATTGCTAATACAATCAACTGTATATCCACCAATATTCATTGTTGCATCCACCATCCACATAGAACTAACTAGAAAAATAGCAAACAACAATACTAAATAAAATGATGCAAAGGAAAGAGTATCAACATGTTGGATCTCCTGAACAAGAACATCATTAGAAAATGAATCATTCAAACCCTCTTTTACCACCTTTGGTTGAAGGCTTAACTGTGCTTACAATTGATCCTCACACTATGTTGTCTATGATACCCTGCCATCTTCATGCTTAGTATCACTAGCTATTAAAAAATGTGATTTAAAGCATTGTTTTCATTTACAATCATCTTCATATGCCCTGTGTTTACAAAAAATCTATCATTCTTCATGTGATGAGCTTTTACAATATATTTGATTCCATCCTTAAACAAATGATACTTGGTATGTTCCCTGTAGAAAATGGATTTTCTGTCATACAAGTAAGGACTACCTAGAACCATCCCACAAATTTCAAGTAGAATTACATCTAACTCTACCTCATCTACAAACTTGGATGTGATTGCAAATCAGAGTTTACATTGCCTTGACACTTGTAACCAAGAATTATCATGCACCCAACCCAATGGATATGGTTTAGGATGAGGTGTTGTTTTTAATCCCAATTGCTTAACAACTTGTTCAAAGATTAAATTCACTTGTGATCCACTATCTATGAGTGTATCAATCTTGCTTTGTTTTGCAATAGCCCTTACATGAAACAATTCATTCCTCTTACTTTCAATAGGTACTTCATTACACTTTGATGAAGAAGCATAGGAACTAGTACTGACAAAAGGAATATTACCTTTGATACCCACAACTGAGATCTTGTTTTCATCATCAAAACCGGATCCGAGATCCTACACGATAGTTGCAGTCTTTTGCTTACCCTTTCGATCCTTGAACAATTTTGGCTTCCGATCAGGATGCAGTTTCCAACATCTTGCATCTTCATGCCCTTTCTTTTTGCAATGTGAGCAATAAGGCTTCTCATCCTCTTTCTTTATAGTAGATATTTGTTGTGATTTCTCTTTCCCTTTCTTTTTTCCTTTGTGCTTACTTGAGTCCATCAATAGATTGTCATAGCTATTCCTTGAGCTTGTTTCCAAATGGACAACTTGCACACTAACTTCATTAATGTTAGTTGGATTAAACATAAGTATTGTATGTTTCAAACTCTCATGTAATCCACCTATATACTTTAACAAAGTTTCTTGTGTGTATAAAGGAATTCCCAAAATTAAAGCCCTCTTCCTGAACTCCTATGTATATTCTTGCACACTTTATCCTTTCTCTTGTCTTAATGATTTCCAATTCATTGCTACTTTTTGCATATGTCCTAATGGATAGAACTATTTCTTTAATGAAAATATAAACTCAAACCAAGAAGAAATAATTTTTCCATAACAACTTAGATCCTCATGTGTTTTACTCTCCCATCAAATTAAAGTTGTGTCTCCTAGGCGAAGAGTAGCTAATTGGATTTTTTGAGAATCCTCAGTAAACTTCTAAATTCTACAATAAACTTCAATTTGCTTAATCTAATTATCTAGTTTATCTACATCTAGTTCTCCATTATAGATTGGAAAATCAAATTTAACATCAAGTTTTAACAAAGGTGAATTAGCTTTAGATTTCACAGGTTTTTATTTTTGGAAGATGAAATAGATGAAGAAGATGAAGAGGATGAAGAAGATGAAGATGGGGACAAAGGTTCAGGAGGGCTAGTACCACCTCCTACTCCTTTACCTTTGTCATATTTTGAAGATTCTCCTTCCTCCTTTCTGTTCTTGAGTTATTTTTTCCTATGTCGCTCTTGCATCTCTTGGAAAAGAACTTCCACCATAGCCTTCATTTCAAGAAATGCTTTTTGGAAATCTTTCTCATCAAGCTCTGTAGGGATTTGTTTAGCTGTCATTTCTAATTGTGGAAAAGAACTTCATTTTACGATCTCAAGATTGAACTCTGTAAGTGCACCTTCTCCTTGCTTCAATTTCAACCTAGTTAGCATTCACTTATGCAATTTCTTGCAAAACGGGCTATAATACCAATTTGATCTGTAATTAGAGATTTACAAATTCACTTGCAAATTAATCCTAATTACAGTTTTTCCTCGATCGCAATAGAATTGTGTGACTACATTGTTTAACCATTGAAATTACAAAATAAGTTCATGTTTATATAACTAATTATTGAAAATTTGTAATTAGAACTCAAATAGCGAATTGAAAAGTAATGAAAAGAAATTAGAGAGAATGTAAGACAGGAGATAGAAGAAGAATGAGATGGAAGATACAAAGATCAAATGTAGGTTGATGATGGAGTTCATCCTTCAAAGGAATATATCTCCAGGTCCACTTCTCAAGGTATACCACTTTATTAATGTTGCCAAGCAATCAAATTTCCTTGTTACAATATCCAAGCTTCAAAACTTGCACACAATTCCTGACAATCTCCCTTACTTTTACAATTTTGGTGTATATTAACACCTTGTAATTCTTCTCCTCCAAAAATTCTAACACTAGAATTATTTCTCCAAGTAAACTTGATTAATTATTCTCAAGCCAAAACTCTCATAATTCCAATAATTTTCCATACCCAACTCACCATCTACCCCCCTTTTATACAAAATAATTTACTCGATATGGTTAAAACCATATGATTTGAAAATCTCTCAAAAATCCCCAATTACAACAATAAATCTCCTAAAAATAATATACTTGTTTTAAATAAATGGCCCTTATAATTTTGGGCTTACAAAATAATATTAAAAGGCCCTTTTAAAATATCTTTAAAAAATTATGACAATCTTTTTAATATTTTATTCAGCCCTTAATTTATCATGTTTTGGGGCTAAAAAGATGTCAAACTATTAATTAGGGATTATAGGAGATTTGATTTGTTATTATTGTGTTTTAAATTTTTAAATGATAATAAATCCCTTAAAATCCTCTAAAGAACCTTAAAAATATTTAAAACATTAAGAAGCCTTTTATCATCTCCTAAATTGGGCTTTTATAAATCTTAAAAATATTTTAGGAGATTGCTTTTTAAACAAGTGACGCAAGCGTCGAGTTCCTACCGAGAAGTAAAAAGCATCTAGCTATGAGTTAGAAAAAGTAATTAGATAGGAGATAGGAATATAAATGTATTAAATATAGCTAGGAAAGTTTGAAGTAATTTGCAATGGTGCATTAATGCGTGGAATGTTTAGGGTCCATGGGCAACGTGGTCCATATAGACATGTGAACAGTTAACATGTGTTGATGGATGCATGCAAAATTGCATTTATGGGTACCATGTATACGTGGAATTTTTTATAGATATACCAATGAATACTTGTATTTTTATGTGTGTATGTATACATTTGCGACAAGAAACATTCTTTATGATCTTAATTAGGAAGCAAAAATGTATTATTATTTTGTTTAAATTATTAAATGCAAATAATCTGAAATGTTTGTAACAATTCTTGAGCCATCTATGTATACATGTATGCATGTATACATGTTTCCATGTGTACATAATGCATAGAATAGTGAAAAGCATCCTCAGCATCTGAGCGAGTCTCAAAGCACGATGAGACTCAACTTGCATTTACCTTATTAAATGAAAGAAAACATGAGAAATAAACTACTTATGACCAATGCACAGTTTTTAAATTTTTTTTTTAATAAAGCTTTTGCTCCTTAAATTCATTAGTAATTTCAATTGGAACAAAGTTTTGATGTAGGAATGTTTCTAAAGCATCAAATATCATTTGCAACAATTTACAAAAACATGTGCGTAGGCACTAAAAAAAAATGCATTCTTTACATGACCCATATTTATATGCCTGGCGAAACAAAGTTTACCATATCTCTTTTTTTGCTTTTATGTCTATTTGTAAATAAAATTATGTTTAGTGTAATGTTCTAAAACACATGTTACGTTAATTAATACAACTAAGTTATTTTAGTTTATCATATCACAATATGCAAGTGCTAGTAGAAACAATAGTGTTAGGCGAAACATTGATAGGGGTAGCTCATTTGAGTGTAAACTTTTCTAAGATTAATCAATCTTTTTTTTAATGTAGTATGAAGGTTACTTCTATATAAAGCTATTGATTTTATTATAAATAAGATTTTAATCTTGTTTATGTAATACAAAAACATATTTTTGTGTATAGAACAATGTAATTATATTACAATAAATTCTTAGATGAATCACTAGAAAGCTATTGATTTTATTATAAATAAGATTTTAATCTTGTTTATGTAATACGAATAAATATTTGTGTATATATATTAAACAAAAAGTAATTTGCAAAGATATAATAAAGAACCTTATTACCTAAGATAGAATGTAGCTAGACTAAAATAATTCACATGTTTATAGCACTTTGCATTCAAAATAAAATGTAATAATTTGACTTATTAAAATGTAATAAGTGAAATAAATATTACAATAAATTCTTAGATGAAACAGTACAAAGGTATTGATTTTATTAAAAATAAGATTTTAATCTTGTTTATGTAATACGAATAAATATTTTTGTGTATATATTTTAAACAAAAAATAATTTGGAAAGATATAAAGAACCTTATTACGTAAGATAAAATGTAGCTACAGTAAAATAATTCACATGTTTATAGCACTTTGCATGCAAATTATTGAGAGAGAAACATTTGTAACAATGCTTGAGGCATCTATGTATACATGTATGCATGTATACATGTATCGATGTGCACATAATGCATAGAAGAGTGAAAAGCATCCTTGGCATCTGAACAAGTCTGAAAGCATGATGAGGCTCAACCTGCATTTGCAGTATTAAATGAAAGAAAACAGGAGAAACAAACTAGTTATTACGAATGCATATATCAAAGGAAAGAATAAAAATATGGATCCATGTGTATATTTATGCATGCATGGATGTGTACATGTGTCCATGTAATTTGGTATGTAAACAAGAATCTATATATGCCTACGTGCATAAAGTTGGAAATGTTAGAAACAATTTGCATTTTAAACATATTAAAAAATATATTTATGATTGAAACAAAACAATAATACATTAGTGTTTTTTGAAGAAGTGTATAAATTATATCTAATGATGCATTTGAATGCATGGATACATGTAAATATTTGTGAAATCTAATTATACATTTTAGCCTTTGGGGAACTGTCATACATGCTTTTAGGGATCTGTAATAAACAAGATCTAGAAAAGATGTTTTGAAAAGAACTCTTAAATACAACTCTATGTTAACAATGAGACTCAATTTTCATTTACAGTTTTAAATGAAAGAAAACAGGGAAAATCAATTATTTATTAGCAATGCATATATCAAAGGAATGCATAAATATATGGATCAATGTAAACATTTATGCATGTAGCGATGTGTACATGTGCCCATGTAATTTGGTATGTAAACAAGGATCTATATATGCATGTGTGCATAAAGTTAGAAATGCTAGGAACAATTTGCATTTGAAAGATATACAAAAAACATTTATGATTGAAACAAAAGAATAATACATTATTGTTTTTTGAACAAGTGTATAAAGGATATCTAATGATGCATTTGAATGCATGGATACATGTTAACAATGAGAGTCAACTTGCATTTGAACTATTAAATGAAAGAAAACAGGAAAAATTAACTATTTATTAGCAATGCATATATCGAAGGAATGCATAATGATGCAAGAGCATCCAATGGTGTAAGGGCAATCTTGCATTACTCAAAAATAGTTAAATTTCAACTTTCTTGGTTTTTATATGTTTTTACATTTTTGGATACCCTTTTTGTCATAATGAAATTCCCAATTTATGGTTTTTATTTTCTATTCCAGGGTTAAAAGATATTACAGTTTTAGTTTCCCAGATTTGCACCTGAAAATCTTCCGAGTTAGATTTGAGGAACTTAGAGTTCTTGGAATGGCCCTAAAACTTTCCAAAATCAATATAGCAATTTTGAGCACGTTATTGACTTCGATACCTTTCCAACAGTTCAAACGGCTCGCGAATCGGAGTCCCGGATCAAAAGTTATGGCCCCAGGAAGTTGGCGCACTTTCTAGAAGATACAATTGCAAATGTTCTTTTGAAATTTGAACTTCAAGTTGTAATTTTTCAGCACCAAACCGCCTAAACTCAAATTTGAATGTTGTTTTGGCTTCAAACTAAAGAGGAGCTCTATTTAAGGGCAGGTTTCGAATTTTTGGGTAACTTTTTGGGGACAAACTCGTATATTGTGAAAGGGTGATTCTGTAGATTTCTGTAACTTGCATGTGTTGTACAACTTGGGAATTTGAGATCCTCTACATGTAAGAAGCTCCATTTTATAAATAATAAAATTATTCTCTTGTTTGTGGGTTATTTTCTAAGTCTTGGGTTGCGCCCTCATCAAATGGTATTAGAGCGGGTTTTCTTGAGTGTGTGGACAGATCACCAATCGTGAGGCAGTTCACACCAGGACTGTGGTTGTGGGTTGACGTCAAGAAAGATGCCTCCAAGAGAGATGTCTGGTAGGCATGGTGGTGCTAGAGGTGGTTGAGGTGGCATAAATGCTAGTGGAAGAGATGCACTGGCAGCTCTCCAGAGATAGATTGACACGTTACAAGAGCAGTCGAGAAGAGGGTTAAAACCGAGGGAGGAAAGTGAGGATGAAGGAGAGGAAGAAGGTTCAAATGTAGAAGAGGAAGAAGAAGAAATTGATCAAGACCAAATGTGGCTAATAAGGGCCATTTCAAAGATCAGGAAAAGACCTAGAGCAGAAGTCCCCAGTTATTGCGGAAGTCTGAACCTAGAAGAGTTGATCGACTGGATCAACGAGCTAGAAGAATATTTTGAGTATGAGGAAATAGAGGACCCAGATCGGGTTAAGTTTGCGAAAATGAAGCTGAAGGTCCATGCCAGTATTTGGTGGAAAGAGGTCTAGTTGGAAAGAAATCAAAGAGGAAAAGGAAAGATCACCAGATGGGATGGCATGGTAGAGAAACTGAAGAAGCAGTTCATACCAGTGGACTACGAGTTAGATCTGTTGAAGAAATTGCAAGGGTTGAAGAAAGGAAGCAGATCTGTGAAAGAATATACTAAATATTTTCACAAGATAATCATCAGAACGAGTCACACGGAGGCCAATAAGGAGAAGGTAGCCCGATATCTTAATCGGTTACGACCGAGCATTCAAGAGGAGTTA
>VDFB02049217.1:15319482-15573638 GCA_007258455.2 Sequoia sempervirens | reverse complement strand
ATTTATGGTTTTTATTTTCTATTCCTGGGTTGAAAGGTATTGCAATTTTTGTTTCCTAGATTTGCACTTGAAAATATTTCGAGTTAGATTTGAGGCAGTTAGAGTTCCCAAAACGGCCCCAAAACTTGCCGAAATCGGTGTAGCGGATTTCAAGCATGTTATTGACTTCGAGACCTTTCCAACGGTTCAAACAGTTTCGCGAATCAGAGTCCCAGATGAAAAGTTATGGCCCCGGGAAGTTGGCGCACTTTCTAGAAGATACAATTGCAAATGTTCTTTTGAAATTTAAACTTCAAGTTGTAATTTTTTGGCACCAAACCACCTAAACTCAAATTTGAATGTTGTTTTGGCTCCAAACTAAAGAGGAGCTCTATTTATGGGCAGGTTTCTAATTTTTGGGTAACTTTTTAGGGACAAGCTCGCATATTGCGAAAGGGTGATTCTGTAGCTTTCTGTAACTTGCATGTGTTGTAGAGCTTGGGGATTTGAGATCATCTGCATGTAAGAAGCTCCATTTTCTGAATAATAAAATTATTCTCTTGTTTGTGAGTTATTTTCTAAGTCTCGGGCTGCACCCTCATCACATAAATATATGGATCAATTGAAACATTTATGCATGCATCAATGTGTACATGTGCCCATGCAATTTGGTATGTAAACAAGAATCTATATATGCCTGTGTGCATAAAGTTATAAATGTCAGAAACAATTTGCATTTGAAAGATATACAAAAAACATTTATGATTGAAACAAAAGAATAATACATTATTGTTTTTTGAACAAGTGTATAAAGGATATCTAATGATGCATTTGAATGCATGGATACATGTAAATATTTGTTAAATCTAACCAGAAATTTTAGCCTCCAAGAAACTGTGATATGCGCTCTTAGTTATCTGTAATAAACAAGATTTAGAAAAAACGTTTTGAAAAGAAGTCTTGAATACAACTCTATGTTATGATAGTTATTTTCAAAGCCCTCAGTGTTTAATTGCATGACCTTGATATTTTCTTCATTTTTTTCTTTGGTATGGTGTGAATTTTGTTGTGATGGATGAAGGTATATTTGAGCAATAGATAGATAAAGATATGTAAGGGTAGTAAAGGAGAATGAGCTATGTAAGTGCAACAAAGAGAAGGAATTGAGAGAATGATGACATGCAAGTAAGGTATATGAATGCCTTATGAAAAGTATTTGATATGGGAGGCAAGGATATGTGAGATTGGATATGAGAATGAATGGAATGTAAATGGTATGAATTTATCATTTTTGAGTTGTACGCTTAAAATTAAATGCAAGATATAAAAATTTGAATGAGTGAGTTGGATTGAAAGAAAAAAGGAATGCAACACATTGGTGTGATGCAAGGCAAGCATATAAATGGATTTTAAAATGTATTTTATTTGAGAAGAAACGATGTGCAAGGGTGGAAATGGAAAAGAGTGGATTCGATAGGGTATGAAGTGATCATTTCTTCCAAGAAAGGGTGGAAGAATGTCTATTTTGTTATTGGTTATGCTTTTTAAAATCATCATAGGGCTGAGTGTCTCAATACAAACATAGAAGACTGATGTCCCATTTCTCACTCTCCTTCGTACTAAACAAAGTGCCAAGATCCTTGAGCTTCCTCGAAATGTGATGAGAAGAATAGATATAAAAATATAATTATATTTAAGGATACAAGAGTCAAAAGAGAAAACAAAGCAAAAGTTGTTATGCATATACTATGAAAAGAATAAATACGTGGACTTTTTGATAGATATACCAATGAATACTTGTATTTTTACATGGGTGTATGTATACATTTGCAATAACAAACGTCCTTTATGATCTTATTCAGGAAGCAAAAATGTATTATTATTTTGTTTGAATTATTAAATGCAAATAATCTTAAACATTTGTAACAATGCTAGAGCCATCTATGTATACATGCATGCATGTATACATGTATCCATGTGCACACAATTCATAGAAGAGTGAAAAGAATCCTTGACATTTGAACGAGAAATTTGAATGGAAAACACTAAAATCGATTAGAAATACAAATTTGTCAAAGCACAATGAGACTCAACTTGCATTTGCAGTAGTAAACAAAATAAAACAAGAAAAATGAACTATTTATCACCAATGCATATATCGAAGGAATGCATAAATATATGGATCCATGTAAACATTTATGCATGCATGAATGTATACATGTGTCCATGTAATTTGGTACATAAACAAGAATCTATAAATGCCTATGTGCATAAAGTTAGAAATGTCAGAAACAATTTGCATTTGAAACATATACATTATTGTTTTTTGAACAAGTGTATAAAGGATATCTAATAATGCATTTGAATGCATGGATACATGTAAATATTTGTTAAATCTGATTACACATTTTAGGCTTTAAGAAACTGTCATATTCACTTTAAGGGATCTATAATAAACAAGATTTAGAAAATACACTTTGAAAAGAACTCTTGAATACAACTCTATGTTATGATTGTTATTTTCAAAGCCCTCAGTGTTTAATTGCAAAACCTTGATATTTTCTTCATCTTTTTCTTTGTTTGGTATGGTGTGAATTTTGTCGTGATGGATGAAGGTATATTTGAGGTATAGATAGATAAAGATATGTGAGGGTAAAAAAGAAGAATGAGTTATGCGAGTGCAACAAAGAGAGGCAATTATGAGAATGATGAGATGCAAGTAAGGTGTATGAATAAGTTATGAAAATTATTTGATATGGGAGGCAAGGATATGCGAGAGTGGATATGAGAATGAATGGAATGTAAATAAAAATTTGCCAAAGTTTGAATTGAATGAAAAAAGGAATGCAACACATTGGTATAATGCAAGGCAAGCATATAAATGGATTTTGAAATGTATTTGATTTGAGAAGAAAGGACGTGCAAGGGTGGAAATGGAAATGAATGGAATCAATAGGGTATGAAGTGATTATTTCTTCCAACAAAGGGTGGAAGAATGTCTAGTTTGTTATTGGTTATGCTTTTTAAAATCATCATAGGGCTGAGTGTGTCAATATAAACATAGAAAAAAGACTCATGTCCCATTTCTCACTCTCCTTCGTACTGAACAAGGTGCTGAGATCCTTGAGCTTCCTCGAAATGCGACAAGAGAAGAATAGATATAAAAATATAATGATATTTAAGGATAGAAGAGTCAAAACAGAAGACAACGTGTAAGTTGTTATGCATATACTATGAAAACAATAAATATGGAAGATCATGAAACTAAAAAAATCAAAATGCTGATGCATTAGAGAACAATAAATGCATGGAGAGAGAAATACGTAGAGCTATTCACAGATATATGCATGGATGCATCAATACACACATGTATACACAGAAAATAGAACTACATGAACATATGGAGAAATGAATACATGTATACATGGATGCATGCATATTTGCATATAGATACAAATGCATATGTTACATGGAAGGATGTATTCATATACACATGCAAGTATGGATGAAGGCATATATGCATATATGCATGTATGGACAATATGCATGAATGTATGTCAACATATAACTTTTAATTTTTTTATATTGGAAAAATAGCATTTATCTGTTTCTATTTATCAGAATAGCTTTATAAATAATTATTGTTATAGAAAATCAGTGAAATGCGATCACATAGAATGATTAAATAAATTTAAGAAAAGGCATAGTTTATAAAACTAGCGAGTATAGGTACGTAATCCATGAGTGCAAATTAAATGCATTGAAATATCAAGAAAATGCGGACACATAGAGAGGTCAAAATAATTGAAGCAAATGCATTAAATTGCATCTGGCTGGTGGGGAAGGCACTGGAATGGCTTGGTGGCCATGGGTGGCTAGCATACTTTAGCCATTTAATATAGATTTAAGCCAGTTGCAATGCATCACAGCTACTTTGTGGACATTGTATTCTATTGTACATGCTTGTGTTCTAAGGAAGAGTATTGTATATGCATGCACAAATGCATATGTGCATGTAGTACATGCACACATGCATAGATGGATGCATAGACACATGTATGTAGACAGAGATAGATATGTTACAGAGAGAGGTGTGCAGATACATGGATGTGTAGAAATATGCATATATGCATCTATAGATGGGCAGAGACAAAGACAAATACATGGGTGCATGAGTCCATACATGCATATATACATGTATCCATGCAAGATATCGATAGATGCATATATACATGGATGTGTGCATCCAATTCATAGGTGCATATATGCATAAATCGATGTATACATGTAGCCATAGATACATCCATACATATATAGACAGATGCATGGAGAGATGGCGAGATATATGCATAAATCGATATATGCATGATTGCATCTATGGACACATAGATACATAATGAAATGAAGAAAAAGACACATTTATATATGCGTATACAGAAGCATATAAAATTGAAATATGTTTAGCATATTGTAATCAATGAGTATTTAGACTGAATGCCTTGATAGTGGCATGTTAACTATGTCATTGTTATCGAGTTTGTAGTGCTCACTTACCCTTGTAATAATGCATATGTAATTAATTAGGTAGTTGCTAATTAGTCTTTAAATACATAACAATTAAAAGAAAGAAATAATGATAACTATCATTGTGCACATTTCAGCTATTAATCAAAGCCAATTAACAAAGTAGCAATGGAAAAGCATGTGCATGTTAATATGTTAGAGAGCATGTATTTGTGCATAGGTGTATAAGGATTCCATGAGTTGTGATTTCTACTTGCATGTAGTTGTATTAAACAATTAATAGTAAGTATAGAATGAGCCCATCAGGTTGGGAACTGAAAGAAATAAAGGAAAGAAATAATTATAACTATCCTTCTGCAGATTTCACTTATTAATCAAAGCCAATTAACAAAGCAGCAGTGGAAATCCATGTACATGTTAATATGTTAGACAATATGTATTTGTGCATAGTTGCATAAGGATGGTATGTATCTTTAGATTTCAGATTGCATAGGTAACATGTGCTTCATAGTCATCTAGTTAGGGTAATATGATCACTTTGTGCATATTGGTATTTAATTCTAGAAGTTGATGTTTCAAAAGTTATTTTTTTAATTTGGAAAGTGGTATTTAGTTGTTTTCTTGTTTGTGTTTCAAAGTGAATGCATTAAATGGCATGTGGATTTATCATGTAATATAGATTTAAGTGACTAGAGATGCATTGTGATTACTTTGAGTGTTTCATTTTTGTTATTCTGCAGATCTGTGTAGTCACAGGAGATGTTGTTGCAGAGTCAAGACCCAAAAACGAGCTACTTGATACATGTATCCATAGATACATGGATGTGGACATCTATCATGGTATCCATAGATGCGTAGATACATGTATCTATGAATAGATGTATCCATAGATACATCGACACATATATAGATAGATGCCTGTATACATATGTACATAGAAGCATAGATACATATATGCGTGGATCCATCTATAGGTAGAAGAATACATAGAAACATAGTTGCATGGATAGATAGATAGATGCATAGTTGGATGCATAAATGCTTAAATATACATGTATGGAAATATCCATGGATTGCATATGAAGTTGCATAGATACATATATCCATGGGTGCATGTATACATAGATGCATGTATTGCAATACACATGGATGCATGTACATGTGTATCTCTAGGCAGGATGCATGGATGCATGTAAATAGAGGAATTTTGTCAAATGTCATAGCTATTGTCCTCATAGGCACATATGAAAAAAATGGAAGCAAACAAAAGGCAAGTGAACTATTTGACAAAAGTCGTGGAATAAATGTGGATCCATGAAATGTGGTTCAAAAGGGATTATGTAAAAACCCTTTTTTCTATTCTGTTGACTGCATGTGAGCCCTGTAAAGACTATATATATCTTCAATTGTTGTAGAGTTGTGCCATATAGAGAGCTTTAGAACCAATGTGTTGTTAACCTGTGTTGTAATGAGAAGTTTGGAACAATGTAAACCTAAATTCTGCATTTGTAGCAAATTTTTCAAGAAAAGAGTACAGGGTGATTTTCTAGAATGAACCTTTTTCTTTGTTTACAATTGCGAAATGCAAGTAGGGTTTCACAGTGCTTTAAGGCATTCTTATAGTTTGATTATAAATTCATATTTTAAACTACTTTTAGTATTATCTATTCGAATTTCTTGTTGAAATGAGAAGGTTTCATCTGCATTTGATAGGAATTATATAGAAACTATCTTGTCCATTTTACTTCATGCATGTGAGCCCTGTAAAGTTTGTATATTTTTTATTATTGCAAAGCGGTCCCAGAAAGAGAGCTTTAGAACGAAAATTATGTCAATGTGTGTGATAATGAGAGTTTTCTCCTTGAACCTTGTTATATATTCAAAGACTAATTAGCAATCCAAACAACATCCCCTTTAGTCAGATGCCATTCAATGCATTGAGTTTGTATCAATGAATTATGTACCTTCAGCCACTAGTTTTAATCAAAGTATGCATATGGATTCAAAATCAAAAGCTCTTTCCTGTGCACCCATTTTTTAATTTTCCTATGCATTTGCCTGGAATGCTTTTAACCGGCAGCATCGGCCAATCACATTTCAGCATATAACATATTACTTATTTTTTTGTATAGTTTGAATTTGGAGAGCTATTTTTAATATTGGAAAGTTAGCATTTATCTATTTTTCTATTCGTCCGAGTAGCTTTATAAATCATTTTTGTTTTAAAAATTTGGGAAAATGCGAATGCATAAATTGATTAAATAAATTTAAGCAAAGTCATAGTGTAAAAGTTGGCGGCTAGAGGTACATAATCCATGAATGCAGATTAAATGCATTAAAATATCAGGAAAATGTGAGCGCAATGCATGAATGCAAATTAAATGCATTAAATGGAATTTGGCTGGAGGTGAACGCGCTGGAATGGCTTGGTGGCCATGCGTGGACAGGGTACTTTGGTCATTTAATATAGAGTTAAGCCACTTGCTATGCATCTCTATTACTTTGTGTGTGTTGTTTTTGTGTTCTGTAAGCCCGTGTTCTCTAAACCTAAACTCTGCAATTGCTTTGAGCTTTTTTGCTATGATGAAAGCATAAAGGATAAAAGAATTTTGTGAACTGTTATAGTTAATGTGCTCATAGGCACATATGCAAAATATGGAAGCATACACAAGGGAAGCCAATTGTTCAAAAGAACACCTCAAAGAAATGTGGTCCCATGGAATGCAATAAGTGTTCATAATGGACACTTTGGTTTTCGCATGTTAACTTTGTCAAATAATGCAATTTGACATGAATAATGTTGAAGCCATGACATGAACAATAGAACTATTCAACACTAAACTCTATGCCTGTAATAATTATTGCAAAAGCTATAAATGCCATAGATGAAATAATATGAATAAAATTTTAGTTTCTGCTTTTCTTGAAATGCAATGGAAAAACTGCTATAAAGGCATAACACAAGGTTGTGTAACATATTTCCACTCCAGTTTCTAATTTCTTTGGACATGAATGCTTTACACATTTGATTGCAATAGTAACATGTCTATGAAAATGGAATAATAGAGATCATAAATCAGTAGTTTTAAGTCTGAGTATATATGTATCTTGATACATATAAGCTTGATTTGGAATTTACGAAAAACAACTATTATCTACGGTGAAAGAGCTAATTAGTGTTCCTATATACGATATCCATATAACAGAATAAATTGCTACAAGGCTAGAGTGGCACATCCATAAATGCATGGATGCATGTATACACAATTGCATACAGGGATACGTAGAAGCTTAGATGAATACATGCATACATGAATATGTGCATATGTGCATATGGACATAGAGGTACATAATCCATGAATGCATATTAAATGCATTAAAATATCAAGAAAATGTGAGCGCAATGCATGAATGCAAATTAAATGCATTAAATGGCATCTAGCTAGAGGTGAACGCACTGGAATGGCTTGGTGGCCACGTGTGGACAGGGTACTTTGGTCATTTAATATAGAGTTAAGCCACTTGCTATGCATCTCTATTACTTTGTGTGTGTTTTTTTTGTGTTCTGTAAGCCCGTGTTCTCTAAACCTAAACTTTGCAATTGCTTTGAGCTTTTTTGCTATGATGAAAGCATAAAGGATAAAGGAATTTTGTGAACTGTTATAGTTAATGTGCTCATAGGCACATATGCAAAATTTGGAAGCATACACAAGGGAAGAGAATTGTTCGAAAAAACTCCTCAAAGAAATGTGGTCCCATGGAATGCAATAAGTGTTCATAATGGACACTTTGGTTTTCGCATGTTAACTTTGTCAAATAATGCAATTTGACATGAACAATGTTGAAGCCATGACATGAACAATAGAACTATTCAACACTAAACTCTATGCCTATAATAATTATTGCAAAAGTTGTAAATGCCATAGATGAAATAATATGAATAAAATTTTAGATTATGCTTTTCTTGAAATGCAATGGAAAAACTGCTATAAAGGCATAACACAAGGTTGTGTAACATATTGCCACTCCTGTTTCTAATTTCTTTGGACATGAATGCTTTACACATTTGATTGCAATAGTAACATGTCTACAAAAATGGAACAATAGAGATCATAAATCAGTAGTTTTAAGTCTGAGTATATATGTATCTTGATACATATAAGCTCGATTTGGCATTTATGAAAAAACAACTATTATCTACGGTGAAAGAGCTAATTAGTGTTCCTATATGCGATATCCATATAACAGAATAAATTGCTACAAGGCTAGAGTTGCACATCCATAAATGCATGGATGCATGTATACGCAATTGCATACAGGGATATGTAGAAGCTTAGATGAATACATGCATACACAAATATGTGCATAATTGCATATGGACATAGAGGTACATAATCCATGAATTCAGATTAAATGCATTAAAATATCAGGAAAATGCGAGCGCAATGCATGAATGCAAATTAAATGCATTAAATGGCATCTGGATGGAGGTGAACACGCTGGAATGGCTTGGTGGCCATGTGTGGATAGGGTACTTTGGTCATTTAATATAGAGTTAAGCCATCTGCTATGCATCTCTATTACTTTGTGTGTGTTGTTTTTGAGTTCTGTAAGCCCGTGTTCTCTAAACCTAAACTCTGCAATTGCTTTGATATTTTTTGCTATGATGAAAGCATAAAGGTTAAAGGAATTTTGTGAACTGTTATAGTTAATGTGCTCATAGGCACATATGCAAAATATGGAAGCATACACAAGGGAAGCGAATGGTTCGAAAAAACTCCTCAAAGAAATGTGGTCCCATGGAATGCAATAAGTGTTCATAATGGACACTTTGGTTTTCGCATGTTAACTTTGTCAAATAATTCAATTTGACATGAACAATGTTGAAGCCATGACATGAACAATAGAACTATTCAACAATGAACTCTATGCCTGTAATAATTATTGCAAAAGCTGTAAATGCCATAGATGAAATAATATGAATAAAATTTTAGTTTCTAATTTTCTTGAAATGCAATGGAAAACCTGCTATAAAGGCATAACACAAGGTTGTGTAACATATTGCCACTCCTATTTCTAATTTCTTTGGACATGAATTCTTTACACATTTGATTGCAATAGTAACATGTCTACGAAAATGGAACAATAGAGATCATAAATCAGTAGTTTTAAGTCTGAGTATATATGTATCTTGATACATATAAGCTCGATTTGGCATTTACGAAAAACAACTGTTATCTACGGTGAAAGAGCTCATTAGTGTTCCTATATGCGATATCCATATAACAGAATAAATTGCTACAAGGCTAGAGTGGCACATCCATAAATGCATGGACGCATGTATACGCAATTGCATACAGGGATACGTAGAAGCTTAGATGAATACATGCATACATGAATATGTGCATATGTGCATATGGACATAGAGGTACATAATCCATGAATGCAGATTAAATGCATTAAAATATCAGGAAAATGCGAGCGCAATGCATGAATGAAAATTAAATGCATTAAATGGCATCTGGCTGGAGGTGAACACATTGGAATGGCTTGGTGGCCACACGTGGACATGGTACTTTGGTCATTTAATATAGAGTTAAGCCACTTGCTATGCATCTCTATTACTTTGTGTGTGTTGTTTTTGTGTTCTGTAAGCTCGTGTTCTCTAAACCTAAACTCTGCAATTGCTTTGAGCTTTTTTGCTATGATGAAAGCATAAAGGATAAAGGAATTTTGTGAATTGTTATAGTTAATGTGCTCATAGGCACATATGAAAAATATGGAAGCATACACAAGGGAAGCGAATTGTTCGAAAAAAATCCTCAAAGAAATGTGGTCCCATGGAATGCAATAAGTGTTCATAATGGACACTTTGGTTTTCGCATGTTAACTTTGTTAGATAATGCAATTTGACATGAACAATGTTGAAGCCATGACATGAACAATAGAACTATTCAACACTGAACTCTATGCTTGTAATAATTATTGCAAAAGTTGTAAATGCCATAGATGAAATAATATGAATAAAATTTTAGTTTCTGCTTTTCTTGAAATGCAATGGAAAAACTACTATAAAGGCATAACACAAGGTTGTGTAACATATTTCCACTCCTGTTTCTAATTTCTTTGGACATGAATGCTTTACAAATTTGATTGCAATAGTAACATGTCTATGAAAATGGAATAATAGAGATCATAAATCAGTAGTTTTAAGTCTGAGTATATATGTATCTTGATACATATAAGCTCGATTTGGCATTTACGAAAAACAACTGTTATCTATGGTGAAAGAGCTCATTAGTGTTCCTATATACGATATCCATATAACAGAATAAATTGATACAAGGCTAGAGTGGCACATCCATAAATGCATGGATGCATGTATACGCAATTGCATACAGGGATACGTAGAAGCTTAGATGAATACATGCATACATGAATATGTGCATATGTGCATATGGACATAGAGGCATATATACATGTAAATATGTATATATGCAGCAAAAGCAACAAATGGATTTCTCTATACAGGAATGTACTTTATACATTAGAATTCGTGATGGAAAAGTGACTATAAAGTACAATGCATAAAAGCAGTGTTGAGACTTGGTTGCATTAACAACATAAAATGAAAAAATCCAAAGGAAAATAACTATTTATTGCCTCAAGTAACTTGTTTATGTGTTTGTAGTGTGCAACCATAACAACTTCTACTCAGTCACCATAAACTCTCGAAAACATAACAAACACAAAGCAAATATTGGAAAAGCTAGAAACGATAGAATGCAAAAGGAAATATTTAAACTATATAGTTTGAATGGCATTATGCATAGAGGGGTAATAATGATTGAACATATATGTCAGATGTACATAGAGAACCACTGTGTTCGTAGGTGCAAAAACAAAATTATATTTTTCAGATGTCCATATTCGAGAAGACTTTAACATAGTAACCTATAAAAGTGTCTAAATGTATAATAGCAATAGAGTATTTTAAAACCAAAGATGTCTTTAACATGTCAAAACCAGTGAAATGTCTTGGAGCATGGAAAGGCAAAAAAGTTAAAGTCTGAACAATGTAAATCTGTACTCCTGTATTCCTAGTTTCCTGTAAAGCCAAGAAAGTGCTACGTATTAGAAACATAGTTTGTATGGATGGTGATTTGAGGTGCCAGTTCACAAGAGAAAAAGTTTACATATGAACAACTTTTTTACCTTCTGGTGATGTTTCCTGTCTATTTGTCAATGCAAATGGCTTCAACAATGGCATTGTTTTGGTCAAGGCTAAAATGTCCTTCAGCGCTGAAGTCCCGTAGGATGAATATCACTGCTGACTTGTCCTTGATATAGTCTTCATAGCTGAGGTTTTGCAGTGTGGGTAATAGATGGTGCATGGTGACCTGGTCAATTGAAGACTAAGTTGTTTGATTGTCATAAGTTGTAATGATAGTTTTAAGTTGCAAACAAAATGTATAATTGACTTGTTGGTTGCACTATTTGCAATGAGCAGTTTTTTCTTGGAGTGTGCCATAAGCAGTGAATTTGCATTTGCATTTTGGACAGCATGCATGAAATGGATTGGAAAATTATGCATTTCCTGCTTTTAGAGTACCAGAAACCTATAGAATATGGTTCAAAATTGTTAGAGGAGACAAAAAATACATGGATGCAAATATGTTATCATGTTAAAGCCATGTAAACATTGATGTTCCAATTCCATGGGGTCATTCTATTTCCATTTTCCCAAGTTCATTTCATTCCATTATCCAGCACTAATTATTAATGTTTAAACTAGCTACATGCAAACAAAAATAATAATTCATAGCATCCATATACACCTATGCACAAGTACATGTTATCCAACATATTAACACACACATGGTTTTCTAGTGCTAGTTTGTTAATTTCCTTTGATCAACAGTTCAAATGTACACAAGGATAATTGTAATTATTTCTTTGTTTTAATTATTATGTACTTAAAGACTAATTAGCAGCTACCTAATTATTTAACTATCCTTGTACACATTTGACCCATCAATCATAGTCAATCAATAAATCTGATTCCACCTATTTTCTAATAGTATTGGCATGCAATTTTCTTGACAAGTCTTCAAAAAGAGCATTAGTCACACACCAATAAGGATTCTCATTTGTAACCTCCCTATCCAAATCATCTTCATTCAATAAGATGTTGTGACATACATTAATTGGATGTATCTCATCATCTTTCTTATCAGGATGCCAACAACCTTGATTTGTATTTGTCCTTGAGTGTATCTAGATGCCATGAATTATGAATTCTACTTGCATGTGGCTTGACTGTACAAGTAATAGTAAGCGCTACATAATGGTAGAAATCACAACTCATAGCATCCATATACACCTATGCACAAATACATGTTATCCAACACATTAACACACACATGGTTTTCTAGTGCTAGTTTGTTAATTGCCTTTGATTAATAGTTCAAATGTACACAAGGATTATTGTAATTATTTCTTTCTTTTAATTGCTATGTACTTAAAGGCTAATTAGCAGTTGCCTAATTATTTAGATATGAGACGATACAAGGGTAAATGAGAAATATGAACTTTCCTAAATCGACATGAATGAAATGTGAGATAGAGCTATTGGGTAATATGCTACATATACTGTGACATTTAAGCTTCAAAGAAGTCTCATGGCTGCAAGCCTGCTATCATGTAAAATCCACATAAATATTCATTTTACAATTGGATGGGGTCATTCTATTTCCATTTACCTAGGTTAATTTCATTTGGCTGTCTAGCAATAACTATCAATTGTTTAATCAAACTTCATTCAAGCAGAAATCACAATGCATGGTATCCTTATAAAATTATGCACAAATACATACTGTCTACCATATTAAGATGGACATAGTTTTCTATTGCTTCTTTGTTAATTGGCTTTGAGTTATAGGTGTAATGTGCACAAGGATAATTATAATTATTTCTTCCTTTTAAATGTTATGGATTTAAACACTAATTAACTGTTACCTAATTAATTAGGTATAAGATGATAGAAGAGTAAATGAGAACTAGACACTAGATAAAAAGACAAAGTTAACATGTGAATATCAAGGTGCGCAGATTAAATACTTAGTGCATTCCAGGGGACCACATTTCACCAAGAAATTTTGTCAAACAGTTCACTTGCCCTATCTATGCCTCCATATTTTGCATGTGTACCTAGGAGGAAAATAACCACGACATCTGATAATAGTGAAATTCTTGTATCCTTCATGCTTTGCTAATAGCCAAAAAGCTCAAAGGAATTTTAGAGTTTGGGTTCGCTTCTCAAAATTGGTTTTGCTTAATAGTTTCCAAAGCATTTTGAACACATTATCCTTACATTCCTCCGAAGCTCTTACTATGGGACGAGTTCAAAGCACATTAGCTCCAAAGCTCTCACTATGGGAGAGATCTGCAGAATGGAAAAAAGGGTCTCTACATAATGCCTATGAAACCACATTTCATAACAAGTTCTACCTGTTGTTCAATGCCAAACTAGCTGCCAATGAACAACAAAAGCTTCAAAACTCTTAGTTAACATGTAAAGGGCTGAAAAATATTGATCTGCCAACTGAATGGGGTCATTTTACTTTAATTATCTAGCACTTATTCTTAATTGTTTAATGCAATCACATGCAACCAGAATTCAGAACAATTAGCATCCATACACACCTATGCATAGATACATGCTCTCTAACATATTGATATGCATATGGTTTTCTACTGGCACAATCCTTGAACATTCTTTAGGTACAAGCGCTAGTTTATTAATTAACATTGATTGTTGGATAAAATGTATACATAGACACATAGCTGCACACATGCTTCATTGCACAGATGCATACATACATGCATGGATGTACACATACATACACGTATACGTACATACATGATTACACGCATACATATATATATGAATTCATGCATCCATGGATGCATATATCCATGTATTAATAGATCCCTTAAAATATGCACATATTCAAATGACCCCATAGACTTGGGGAATGAATATTTATGTGGCCTTTACATGATAGCAATAAATCCTATAAATATGCATATATGCATGAAGACACAAAGCCATCAATGAATCTATGCATTTGCATTTTCATGAGCATTTTAAAACAAACACGATTCAAAAAGCCACTCCCATGGGTTGCAAAACCAGATAAATGCCAATTTACCGATATAAAAAATAACTTACAAAATTGAGATCATATATATAAAAAGCAATATGTACAATAGCCACAATATGACTAGCTGGCGCCATCCACAAAAAAGAATTTAAAGCAAATGCAATAGTAATATGTTATATACACACACACATACATGGTAACATAGATACATGCATACATATATACATAATTACATGCACACATATATACATGCATACCTGTATGCATGGATGCATACAAAGTCTATGTTTCATGGGATTATAAAAGAGTTCACTTGCTTTCTATATGCTTCCATATTTTGCATGTGTGCCTATGAGGACAATAACCACAATATTTGAAAATATTCCTCTATCCTTTATGACAGCTCATTGGCTCCAAAGTTCTCTTTATAGGACAACTATGCATTGCCTCCAAGACTCAGATGAATCCTTGGTATTTCAAGGAAAGATTCAAATGGATAACACTTAAAATGATCTAAACTATGATTTTATAATCAAAGTATCCAAATGCATTGCAGCAATGCGAAACCCAACTTCCATTTAAGATGTACAATGAAAGTAAACAGAAGGAAAAATGCATTTACTTCAAAGTTTGTAAAGCAATTTCAACAGATTGTCTAGCCATTGTCAAAAATATGGTTTTCTAGCAGCATAGTCCTTGAACCTTCTTTAGGTCTAACTGCTACTTTGTTAATTGACTTTGATTGAAAGGTCAAAATGTGAAATGTGGCCAAGGATAATTATTACTTATTTCTCTCTTTTAATTGTTATATATTCAAAGACTAATTAGCAATCCAAACAACCTCCCCTTTAGTCAGATGCCATTCAATGCATTGATTTTGCATCAATGAATTATGTACCTTCAGCCACTAGTTTTAATCAAAGTATGCATATGGATTCAGAATCAAACTCTCAAAATAAAAAAGACTATGTTTAAATTATAAAGTGCAATCAGCCACCAAAGAAATTGATTGGATAATAATTGATTTTTGATGTCATGTTATTGCAACAAAGATCTACTTTTGAACCCCAATTGCTTAATTTTTATGAACCATATAGCATATGCCACTCACAATACCCATTTGTAAAGATTGTCCTTGTAACAGAAAGCAACGATATGACTACAAGTACAATCAATATAGTGAGAATCTTGAATTAACCTTTTTCTTTGTCTACTCTATGCAATTGTAAACAAAGGAGAAGGTTCATTCTAGAAACTCACCCTATACTCTTTTCTTGAAGAATTTGCTACAGTTGGACCGCTACACCACCTCTCTTCTTCCAATCAAAAGCATTGCACCATGTAATAAGATTTGGTTAGAAAACGAAGACCATTTGTTTGTTTTTCTAAAAGAATAGCAGTAAAGCTCAAGTAAATGACCAAAATGCAAACAACTCCCAAAATTACAATTGCAGTATATAATACTCCTACTGCGATGGATACTAGTAGACAAAACCATTTAAACACTAGCAAGCATTTTTTAGATTCAAGAGACACAAGTATAAATGTAAATCAAATTAACTACACAAACTAGTTGCCATAGGTTCTTGTACCACAAATCTTCTAGCAATGAATTTAACTGCTCTTTTGTACGAAATCTAAAATTATTGTATCAAGCAATATTACTTGACTGCTCTATGGCAACATTGCAATTTGAATTCTAAAACATATTTGACATATTTTTTTATAACTCCAAGATACAATTTTCTAACTTCCTAAGCATTTAGTCTAAGTTTTCCAATTACAAAATCTCAAATTGTTGCTTGCTTCATATGTTTGTTCCTTGAATTTGATCACCAGGTAAAATGTACACAAGGATAATTGTAATTTTTTCTTTCTCTTAATTACTATGTATTTAAAAACTAATTAACAACTACCTAATTAATTAGTTATATAATGATACAAGGATAAATGACAAATATGGAATTGACTACTTTAACATGACTAAAATGTCACATGGACCTATTAGCTGACACGCTACATATACTATGACTTTTGAGTGCTTAATCCATCTACATGCAAGTACAAATCACAACGCATAATTAAAATGTCCACAAGGATATTTATAATTGTTTCTTTCTTTTTATTATTATGTATTTAAAGAATAATTAATAGCCACCTAATTAATTAGATATTAGATGAAAGAAGAGTAAATGAGAGCTACCAACTCCATAAAAAATGCCAAAGTTAACATGTGAATATGAAGGTGTCTAGATTTAATACTCATTTCATTCCCCGGAAGCCCATTTTCCTGAGGAGTTTTGTAAAATAGTTCACTTGCCTTATAAATGCTTTCGTATTTTACATGTCTACCTATGAGAATAGTAACCACGACATCTGACAGAATTTAAATGCTTACTTCAAGAAAATAGGTTTCTACTGCATTCTTTTGTCTATCTCTGTGCAAATGAAAATTTGTATTCTGCTATGGTAAATTCTCTAGTGCATTAGGTACATTAAAGCGCAATTTTTTGGATGTTGCTCTTGTTCCAGGTTTGATTCTTTTTGGGGGTATAACTACCTACTGTTGTATTAGTTTCCCATTTTTTCTTCTACAAATGCATGAATATACAAACAACTAATCATATATAATAGTTTTTCTTTCACGAGTTTTGTCAAACAGTTCACCTATTTTCTGTATGCTCCCATTGTTTGCATTTATGCCTACGAGGACAATAACCACAACTTTTAACAAAATCCCTCTATCCTTTATGCTTTGATGACAATGGAAAAGCTCAAAGCAACACATTGTTGACTCATTGTTCGAAAGCTCTCATTATCGCACACATTGACATAATTTTGGTTCCACTTTATAGGGCTCACATGCATGAAGTAAAATGGACAAGAGGGTTTCTACATAATTCCTATCAAACGCATATATTTTTTCTTCTACAAATGCATGAATATATAAACAACTATTCATATATAATAGTTTTTCTTTCATGAGTTTTGTCAAACAGTTCACCTGTTTTCTGTATGCTCCCATTGTTTGCATTTATGCCTACAAGGACAATAACCATGACTTTTAACAAAATACCTCTATCCTTTATTCTTTGATGACAATGGAAAAGCTCAAAGCAACACACTGTTGACTCATTATTCGAAAGCTCTCATTATCGCACACGTTGACATAATTTTGGTTCCAAAGCCCTCTTTATGGGACCGCTTTGCAGTAATAAAAAAATATACAAACTTTACAGGGCTCACATGCATGAAGTAAAATGGACAAGAGGGTTTCTACATAATCCCTATCAAACGCAGATGAAACCTTTGCATTTCAACAAGAAATTTGAATAGATAATACTAAAAGTAGTTTAAAATATGAATTTATAATCAAAGTATAAGAATTCCTTAAAGCACTATGAAACCCTACTTGCATTTATCGTATCAAATAGAAGAAAACAATGAAAAGTTACCTCTTTTGACCTCAAGCAATTCATCTCTCATTGTCCAGTGTGCAACTCTACAACTACAAAATCCCCTGCTCGGCCACACAATAGAGCACTATGAAATATAGCTTCATTATGCACTTTAATGTAATGAAACTATGAAAATTAACATATTATCACCTCAAGTAACTCATTTCTGGGTCTGGACTCTGCAATTATAACATCTCCTGCTCAGTCGCTACAAACTCTTCCTCAGAACATGCGCTTACAGAACACAAAAATAACACATGCAAAGTAATAGAGATGCATAGCAAGTGGCTTAACTCTATATTAAATGACCAAAGTACCCTGGCCATGTGTTGCCACCAAGCCATTCTAGCGCCTTCACCTCGAGCCAAATGCCATTTAATGCATTTAATTTGTATTCATGCATTACATACATCTACCCGCCAGTTTTATAAACTATGCCTTTGCTTAAATTTATTTAATCAATTTATGCGCTCGCATTTTCCTGATATTTTAATGCATTTAATCTGCATTCATGGATTACGTACCTCTACCTGCCAACTTTTAAACTATGCCTTTGCTTAAATTTATTTAATCAATTTATGCGTTCGTATTTTCCTAAATTTTTAAAATGAAAATGATTTTTAAAGCTACTCGGACGAATAGAAAAATAGATAAATGCTAATTTTCCAATATATAAAATAGCTCTCCAAATTCAAACTATACAAAAAAATAAGTAATATGTTAAATGGCGAAATGTGATTGGCCGATGCTGTCAGTTAAAAGCATTCCAGGCGAATGCATAAGTATTCCTACCTGGCGGCGGGAACTAATAATAGGGGTTAATCTTTTAAAAATAGATAGAATTTGGCTTTGAAAATTGGTTGAAAAGAAGTCGCACCCAAAAATTCCTATGCACCATTGATGGCACATTGGTGGAGAATTTTTTTGAGGTGTCGAGGTCAGAGGTTCAACTCCCACCTCCACTATCTTTAGAACAAAATCTAACTTTGTTTTTTGACAAAACCCACTGGCGTCCATTCCATGGTAAAGCGAGATGTTAGGTGGATTGGTAAGTAGGAATAATGGTGAATGAGGAGTCATTGGTTTGAATCCCATATCATTCAATTTTTAGAAATAAAACTAAAATTATCTCAACCCAACCCGAACCAACGAGGAGATAGAGTGGTGCCACGTGTCAAATCATGATTCGTTGGAAAGTGCCACATGTCAAACTTTGATTTGCTGGAGAATGCCACATGTCAAACCAGGATTGTGCCATGTCACTAACACTTGTCTTGCCACGTTAGATGCCATGTGTCAAGACATCATTGGTCCATGTCATCAAACTGCCAACTATACTACCACATCAGCATGTTGATGTCATCATTTGACCTAGTCAACCCATTCTTTTTGGCAACTTTGACTGGCCATAACTCACTCATATGGACTATGTTTTGTATGATTCAAGAGGTGTCAGAATTGTCTCAATGAGCACTTTGATTTGAGGCTAAATTTGACCAACTTGGAGATGACCAATTTTTGACCTTTGACTGGCCTCTGGTACCCAGTTTGACTAAACCTTTGACCGAGCATAACTCGCATGTACGATCTCCTTTTGAAGAGATTCAAGTTGCATCAGGATCGTGCTAGTGAGCTGTTTCCAATGATGCTAGTTTCATTGGATTCTGAGACTATTAATTTTTTAGGTTTTCTGGATCCACCTAGATCATCCACCAATATAAATTATGATTTACTTTGAATTTAATAAATAATTATTATTCAAATTTTCTATTTGAATTACAACTAAAGTCCTAATTGATAGGCTGATTGAAAAACATCTATAGCTTTCAAACGGTATCACATTTTTTGAATTTGAAACATGTGTCACATTATGTGCTTCGCATACTATAGGATTTAAAAAAAAAAATCATGAAGTTTTGACCAAGTTAAGGTGGTTAGACATACACGTTTTTTATATTTTTTAAAAGTTGTAATATAAAATTCATAATTAATTATTTACTTGGAAAAAAATTACAAAAAAATATGCATCACATTGGGACATGAGTCCTCTACTTATATCTAAAATATTCTTAAAAAATATTATCATTTTATTGTGGTTAGGGTGGTCAGACAGACACCTACTTCTTATTCTTTCCCTAAAATTTAAGTACTACTGCATTGAAATTTCAAATTTTCACCAAATAGATTTAAAAAAAAAAAAACCTAGTAGTTTAGAAACTACATTCAATTTTCTATAGATTCTATTCTTACATATTTTTGAAATAATATAGATAACTTATTCAAATTTTTACATCAAGTTTCCTAACTTCAATTTTTCTAAATTTTTTGCCACTTAAGGGCCTATTTTTTCCATGATGATCTTGCACATACCCATCAGGTAACACAAAAAGTTAATAGAAAAGAGATAAGTTGGAAACTTCCATCAAATGGTTTGTTTAAAATGAATTTTGACGGAGCTATGAGGGGAAATCTAGGTTTGTCTGGAGCAGGAGTTATCATTAGAGATTATAAGAGGATGGTACTATGTGCAAAGTCATATAAATTACAAAATGGAACCAACAATCAAGTGGAGACACAAGTATTGCTACAAGGATTAAAATTAGTACTCATTTTTAAGCTCACAAAGATTCAAAGATAATCTTGAATGCATGTTGTGAGCATCCTTTTGCAAACTGGAAACTATGATAGATAATAAAATAGATATGGTCATTACTAGAAAAGTTAGAATTTTACCAACTCATTCATACCTATAAAGAATGTAACAATATGGAATATTTTTTGGCCAACTTAGGTTGTGATCAGTTTGAAGAGGAAGTTACTCATGTTGTCAGTTCACAAAATCTTCATCCTAAGTTAATAGAAATTTTTCTAGGTGAAGGAAGAACTCTAGGAGTATAAAATTTCAATTTACAATTACCTTTGTTTAATTGTAAATCTGAGGTGATTTTTTCTATATATTAATATGGGTAAATTCAAAATATTAGTGGGCTAAAATAATACAATTGGGAAATGCAATGGTCATCATGTTTGAATAAGTGAGGCAAAAGCAATTTGTAATTATGGTGTCCATATCATCACATAATCGATGGAAAAAGATGGCATGTAAGCATGGGAGTTTTCTGTTCAAAAAAAGGAAAAAATTAAATGTTAATCTTGTCTCCATAGAAAAATCAAAGATAGCTTTGTAGGTATATCAAACACATATGGAAAATTTGGGGTCAATACAAGGTGACATCGGCTAACATGGATAATCATCATTTATTTTTCATTTGTTTAAAGTGTTGCAAGGGATATATTACTTCAAAGTACTCTCACTTGTAAATGACATTGGCAAGATCATGCGGCATAATTTGTGTAAGTTGTAGTGTATAAGTGCAACGTAATGATTTTAGTATAAGGAGTGTTACTTAGGCATTGGAAAACTCATGTGGCATAATCTGTGCAAGATGGGGCATGCAAGTGCAATGTAATGAATTTGTGAAAGAGTGTCAAAATATATTTTTCACAAGAAAAGCTTAATCTTGGAGCTGGGCCAAGACAAGTTAGCATGGAGCAAGTCTACAAAACCAATTATTTCTAATAAAGTGTGTTGTTTTGTAGGTAGCAGGTGTCTTATGACCTGAATATTTCAAGTAACATTACATGTGTGAAACACGATAGTGTTGTGTGTAACTATATCTGCTCTGAACATTCAGTCGGCATTGATAATTACAAATTTGTGGGGCATCATGTCTAAATTTGAGGGCATGGTTTAGTTTGCCAATCTGTATAGCTAAATAAATGGTTGTGAATGTTAAAGTTTTCAAATATATTGCTACTTTTCCACCAAATCTATTTCACTTATGATTATGAAATGTGTAATCATTTTGCAGTGTGTGCAATAAGTTTATAGAACATGTGAAAAGACAATCTTCAGGCGTCATATTCATTTCATCAATGTCAATAAATATGCTATCACAAGGCTTATATTTTCATATTTTCAACTATTATTTCATGTTAGAGTCTCAACAATTAGGGTGTATGTATCATCAGGAATGCTCCAGTAGCGGAAAGCTGAAGGTGGCGTCATGTATTTGTGCATATTGTAAGTGGAAGCAGATGGAATTCTACCCCTATAATTATAGAGTGTTCATTCCCATGAATGAGTGGGAGCTTCTATTCACAAAAGAAATTGGTGATTCAGAGTTTCAATTGGTGTTCAAAGATCATTGTGCAATGTTTAAAAAGAATATCAAAAGGGTAATTGGAGCCACAATCATGGAACTAGAGGAAAGGAACTTGATTTATCCATCCCAACTGTTATCAATTTTCATCTCAAACTTTTTGAATTTTCTCTAGTGTGTCATGTCAATTGAATGTATCAAAAACAAAGTTGTAAATGAAGAATATTTGCATAATGGTGTCCTATTTAAAGCTTGTTAGGGGTATGGTTTATGGAAGGGTCATGGGTATGTGGATTGTTTATTTCCTAGGATTTTTTGGTTGCATAGAACTAACTTTCCTTCTTTGTTCATTGCAATCAACATGTCTTTGGCTCAACAAAACTCCAATTTCATGCTAGCAACACTTAGAAGGTATGCAGGGGAGATAGATTTTGAACTAGTTAAAAGAGTGAGAGTGAAAGTGTAAGCCATCATGGAATTGATTACTCATGTTCATGACCCACCAACTCCACCACCACAACCACAGGTGATAGTAGATGAAAATAGTGGTCTTCATCAGCCACTGGGTGCATGTAATGACTTGGGCATTAACCTAAATGGCATGCCTTCAATTCAAGCTGGTGTAGGAATTTTAACTAAACAACGAGATGAAAATGAGGTTCAACCTGATTAGATGGAGGAATAATCAATTTAGGGGAAAACTGGTTTTTGGTTGGTTGATATTAACTACAGTATATGTTGTTAATGTAATAGTTTAAATGGGTTGGGATAGGAGCATATTTACAGTATATAATGTTATAACATTTTTTGTTTTCTATTAGGTAGATATTGTAAGGAATTTTTTGTATTGGTGAAGATATCAAGAGGTGAATTATGGCTAAAGATAGCCAAGAAATTATCAATTTGTAAAGGGATATGTATTAAGGAATGAAAAATATCATCTATTGTACTAATAGCATTAATATTGATATATATAGGAATAACGCCTTTTGTTGAAAAAAGACATTGCAAAGACTACATTAAAATGTCAACCCAAGGTTTGTAAACTTGTGATGGTGTTGCATTGTATGTGCCTTCAAAGACTCAAAACTACCAAATTTATCCTATTTAAGATATTCTACTTGCTAGAAAAATCACATAATTGCAAAACAGTAAAAGAAACAAACTAATGGTAATGGCTATGGGTTCCTATAGCTTAACCTATAATTGAATTGCTGCTAATAAAAAAATTAGTGTACCAACTAAAAATTGATCAAAACTAACAACTAAACTTATTCTAACCTCTGGTGTGCTACTGGTTAACCAAATACATGCATGGTCATGAACATTCATTACCAATAAGCAAAGTGTGAGATTCTAGTTTAACTTTCATGTAGTTCATGAAGTAATGATAAATAGAAAATCAACTATTAAACAAAAATAAAAATTATAAATGAAGTGAAGAATAATTACCTTGAGTTGCATGCTCAAGTGGTTGTTCTCACTTTACTAAAACCAAATCTAACTATCAGATTCTATGCATCCATGTGAAATTGACTTCATTAATTGCATATCATAGAATATTACATAAGATCTTCTTCATAGATTGTATTAAATGAAAATCATTCTGAAAAACCATCATGTCTTGAAACTAAAAAATAATTGATAAAAAAATACTAAAAACCAACTAACTTATCTAAGGACTCAACCATTGGCTATATACAAGCACGAGGGAGTCTTATTCTAAGTAACAAATTAATTGCAATCATTAACTCCCACTCCTAGATATTAAAGTGTATAGTTAAGATTGAATCTTTCAAGCCATAACTAAAAATAAAGAAGAATCCTAATAGAATTGAAACTTTATAAAATAGAATTGCATGTAAAACACACAAAAATTTATCAAAATCCTATCAGCAAAAAAGTTCTTCTCCAACACTTATTAACTTGTTATAATGATGCATGTTCAATCTCTGTCAGGTGTCTTCAAATAGTAGTTATTGCATTCAGCTTAATCTAGATCTCCCCTATTTTGATATCCCAATCTTCCTTTTGCTATGAGTTATAGCTTCTAGTTGCTACATGCTATAGTTCCTCCTTGGCTGCAAAAAGGTTAATTCACAAAACATGTGCACAAGAGTAACTACCATAATTAAAACATAAAATTTCATCCACATTTCATGCATACTCACATATAAACCATGCAATACTATTATGTCATAGTCATATTTCCATCATTGTGATTTAGGTCCAAGTTTTTGTTGGTGGTTTTTTAAAGAACCAAGTAGGTCCCACCAAGCATCTATGAATTTTCCATATTCAATTCTCAAATACTTAGGAGATGATTGGCCAACAAATGAGAGGAAGCTAATAGGCTTCCCTCCTACACTTTTGGCTCTGCAAAACCCAGGAGGGTGATCCCATAAAGTGCATCCTATAATCTTGCTACAAAATTATTCCACACATTGCATAATAAATAGATACATTCTCATTTAAATGCTAAATAGATTAAACCTTTAAAGAAACTGGAAATTCCTTTGAAAGATCAAAGACCTAAAGTTGAGAATTCACACAACACCAACCTCAACAAAGGTAAATCAATTAAGAGTTTTTTTATGAATATTTTTCTTAGATTAAAATGGTTAGAACCATAGGAAATGCACTCAACACCTTTAGATCAATGCCTTATCTTAGGGCAGGGAGTCAAAACATAGTAAATTGAACTATAAGGTGATTTTAATTCCAAACAGCCATAATCTTCGTGAAATTGCAATACAATTCACATATCAATACTTAGAATCTATGACTACTTATAAGATCCACTAAATTTCTCTATGAATTCATGCTTTAATCAAGGTATTTTAATTGATTCATTAAACCAGATCCAGAATTAAAACATACATCAATGAAAAATAATAATGACAATTAATGAAAGGATCATTGATCAAAATTTCATTAATAATTCATACATAATGTTTAAGCTGGAGAGACAATAGACTCAAAAGATTTTCATATTTTATTTAGACCTACTTGGAAACCATACAATTTACTAAATCTAATTTCTCAACTCAAAACCTAAGATACTGACTCAAAATGTATTTTCTCTATGTTCTCAATTTGCATATTCAGCTCCAAAATTCAAAAAGAGACCTGTATTAATGACCCTAAATTCCCTTTTATAAGAACAAGGGAGCAAAACAAGCTTCAGGACAAAAATACACTTGTCATATTTTCATTTGACCACTACATCATATATTCCCTTTATAGTTATATTTGCACTCTCAGATGAAGGGAAATCTGTATGAGACAAAAAATATTCCCATTTGTTAATGAAGATACGCTTGCCTTCCAAAGGAATTTTCACATTTTATAACAACTTCACAACTTCTTCTCCATAAGCCAAAAGTTCACCACGCCCACTCCTAGTCAACAAATACTTCAAAAAACACAAAAAGAAGTAGAAGGAAAATGATTGATTCATCCAAATCATCACTTGTTTCATCAACCTTTCCAATAAGAAGAGAACAATATTCTACAATACTTCAACAAAATCATAATCTGCACTATTTATAGGCTATGTATTGTTTCTCTCATGTCCATTATTTACCTTGTTCCTAATCATCCATACACAAAAGCTTACTCAATAACCTTTTCTAACCATGTATTATATTCATCATCAGTGGGACACTTTGTATTCAATAGAGTCTGCACTTTCGCACTGTGTTGAGTACACCTAGCATCAATTAGTGCTCTAGCTTCTCTAACAAATACATCCATTTTCATTTCAACTATAAACATGTTGTCAATGTGGAGGTTCAACATGGAGTAATCAACTTCAATCAACATATCTTTATCCTGAGGAAACCATCCTTCCAATTCATGTTTCCACTTGGAAAACTTCATCAACTCACCCTTATCATCAAATATTTTTGGCATACTATGCCCATCCATGTCCCTGATCATTTTCAATTTGTTGTCAAGTTGCATCCCTAGCTTCTCATGGAAGGTTTTATCTCATTGATCATATCAATGGCTTGTAGTATCTCAGGGATATGAGTAGGGGCCTTAGGAATTTTATTTTTTTTAGACATTATCTCTTTTAGGGTTCCCACTCTAGTGTCCATTGACTCCACTCAATTTGAAAATCCCTTTGGACTTGCAAATATTTAATGTTGGCCTCATGGATACTCTTTTAAGATGACCATACATCATCATCTCTATTGACCAATTTAGTTATTATTTGTTTTAGTGCATCTTCAAAAATGTCATTGGCCACCGTAACTATCTCTAATCTAGCCTTCCTTGTATTTTCCTTTTTTGATTTCAGATCTTGATTCAAGTCTTGAATTCTGAGGGACAAGGTCTCTCTATCTTTTGTAGACAAGTAAGAGGTAGAACTGGTTGGGGATGGTAAACCTCTTTGTGTTGCATCCAATTCCTTATTATGCTCATCCATCAATTTATTGTATCTGTCTAGAAAATTCCTATAGTTAGCATCTATAATTTGAGTAGTATCTATAGTCAGCATTACAACGTTCATTGTTAGTTGTGCAACTATAGTAGTAGTCATCTTTGTTGCCCTCCTAACAATTACTGCTCCAATATCCTTCTCTATAGATTTTATGACATTAGGATTTCCTGTGTTGGGAGCCATGGACCAAACAACCAGTGTATGCAATTTGGGACTGAAACCTAAGACAAATATTTTATTGTCAAAAGCCTCCTCAGAAATAGAGGCATCAGGGTCCTTCCTAACTGAATCTAGTGCAATCACAAATGATATGGCACATCCAGGAAATAGAAGTGCACCACTTGCTTTCACTAATTCCCTTGCTTCTTCTAATGACATGTTGGATATTTCTTGTATTATCTTATCTTCCTCTTCTTTCTTAGCTTCTTCTTGCAAATAAGGGTCAAATTTCTCCTTCACTTCTTCAATCCTTCTTTTAATGTTAGAATTTTTGACATGGATGACAAACTCCCTAAATTATTTGGTCTTGATAAAAGCATCATCACACATAAATTGAGCACATGATTTTATTTTGGCATCATCATCCTCAGGCTCATTGTATACCCACTTTACAACCCTGCTAGGGGGAACCACAATATTCAATGCATCATCTCCATCCTTGGGGAAATCTTGATCTACTTCCTACTCCATTGGGATGTGCTCACCAGATTCCTTTGAGACTTGAGCCTCACCAATCTACTCAATTTTTGAGTAAGCAACTAATGGAATGACAACATGATGTCCACTAGTCTTACTTGATTGCACATGGATTCTTGGAGTGGAAGATTGAGCTAGCTAGTTCCTTATCTAAGCATCATGATTTTCTTTAGCCACTTTAACTTTAATCTCAACCTGCTTCACTTTCTCAAAGAAGCTTTGATCACTAAAGTCACCAAGCATTATTTTTTCCTTCATTAACTTATCTTCTAGTTCAAAGTAAGGGATGACATAGAAAGGGTTGTCCTTTATCATCCTATCCTCAATTGCACATATCTTTCTCCATTCATTCTTCCTTGCATTAAATTCTTCATTAGTGGATAAATTCTTGATCACATATTCCTAAAACAGGAACTGATGGGGTTTTCCTCCCAATCTTCTAACTCTTCTTTCATCATAGATCACCCTTGTAGGATCATTGAATCTACTAACTTCTTGATTTAGCCTATAACTATTTAGAAGAGAGCCAAACATCTCAATACCCTACTTTGAAGTGCAACTAAAGTATGTGAACTAAACATCAAGGTTCACAAGGGAAGCTTTCCTTGAATTTCTAAAATGCTCCCTATCCATGACATCCAACTCCCACATTACCTCCATAAATGCTTTCCTATCTGATACATAAACTAGAAATTTGTTAGGTGGCACTGGGTTTCCATAAACCCTGATTGTAGTGTAATTGGTATGAAGGTACCAATCTCCCTAATTGAATTTGTGTTTGGTGCCCTCTTCATACTCTAATGGCCTTAGCATCTCCTCGACACCATGTGAAATTCTTTACAAGGCTTCAAACCCAGCTGTTTGAGTACCAAGAATTTGAAAAAATGAAAAAAATGTTATAATCAGAATCTATATAATGCACATCACAAATATGTGTCCACATCTGCACCACCAACTCATTGTCCATGTCATCTACTTCTCTTAGCCTTATATAGTTTCTCATCACCTTTTTAATCTTCCATAGTAGTAAGTGAATCAATATAGAATAATGTCTATAGGACAATGGAATAATACCATCCTTCAACTTCACCAGGTCCTTGTGTAAGTGTTCATCAATGTATGAAGCATAATGCCAAACCCTATTTTGATACTTGTGCTGAGTATCAATTGCCAAAGTCAAAAGAGAATTATCCATCTTAATATTATAATCTTTATGCAAAATTTGACATATGGAATAATAGGTATTCTTGAGGTAATCTTCAAATTCAACACAATCAAATGGTTCCACCTCAATAGGGGTAAAATGCACACCATTTTTCTTCAAATCATGCATCCTGTGTATAGGGAAAACACCCTTCTATACCAAATTTTATTCTTCTCATACTCATTGTATAGCTTGCAAAAATTAATGGGTTTAGAGGCAAATGAATTCAACCAAAATGCTTCCATTATCTGGCTCGCTGAGATTTCCAACATGGGAAAAAGTTAGGGAACCTATTGATTGTTCTGTCAAGTGGATCATCATACCTAGCCAATCCTAACATCAAGTCTACCTCCACAAACAGATTTAGGCACACCAACTTGCCTATGTCACATTCCCATATCTTGCAAGTAGGAGGGCTATAATCTCTTCTTTTAAAATCATAGTAAAAAAATTCCCAACAACTTTGGTGCACCACAATATCACAAATCCTAGAAGAAACATCCTCAAAATGGGTAGTCAAGACACCCTCGCCAATCTTTATCTTTCCTACCTTCCTTTTTACTTCCTGATCTAGATCCTTAGGGGGTTCCTCCATAAAACTAGGATGATCCTTCTTTACAGTTCTCTACTTTCTAGGTGTACTTGCTTCATTAGGTTGGGGCTAGTAACCCTGAGGTTTGGGCCTATTAACCCATTTCTTAGTGAGTTTTCTTTCAGTCTTAGCTCTAGACCCACTAGGTTCACTCATTATTACTCTAGTAAAACTAGGGTTTTCCAAATAATGAGAAATCGCACCCTAAGCACATTAAAATCACAAGGTTTGAAATAAAAGCAACAATTCTATCCTCCCTACCTCAAACCCTATGAGTAAAAACTTCAATTCCCTCTCAGTAGAAGAAAATAATGATTCCAAACACAACCCTAGCCACTTATACCATTTCCTAAATTATCCAATACACGAACTAGCTCAAGGTCCAAGAGATTAACTTACCCAGGAGAAAACTGGTTGTTCTTCATAATTCACTTTATCAAGAGTAATTTTGTTGTCACTTATCTGCTTAATGAGTTCCTATGCCCATGTCAACTACAATTGCAAAAGAAAGTACTTGAAAACCTCCTTAATACCCCAACATTGAAGTGTATTCACCATTAATGGTTGATGGATTGTTCATGTGAGTGAACTGACAAATAGTTGTTCTGGTTTGAATCCCAACCATTGATCTTCTATATTTAAAACATAATCAATGACCCTCCTTTAGCATTGCACATACCTTTTACAATGATGCTTTAAAATAGCAAGGAAGTCCCGAGTGCTTGCCACGTAGCCACCCATTAACCCATAGTACATCATGGACCCTATTGCCCATTGTAGAAAGGTGTTTGAACTATTTAAATGTTTCGAATGGGGAACTTCCTAGCAACACCTCTAAACAACCTGAGCCATCACATATCACTATAGTGAACTTGAAGTTGAAGATGTCTTCGGAAATGAGAAAATCTAGCAATGGGATGAAATTAAAACATGTGGCTATCATACCATTCCCTTCCATTCACTTCCATCACTCATTGCAAAAAATAGAAAAGGTCTTGAAACATTTCAGTGATGGTGTGATACAGGAATATTACAACACCCATCGCTCATCACTAAATAAGAAAAAAGGTTTGAAGAACTTGATAGAGCCCCTAAAATTCTTGACATTTTAAGGTCTTTTGTGCTCGGTATTAGCATGTCACATGTCTCCCATTGATAGGTTTAGGGATTTACTTAGGTAACCTTGTTTTCAATTGCTTCATCTACAACCCTTTGGGGTTTCAATTTTATGTTGACTTGTTTTTCCCAGTTGCCAGTGACATAAGTTGTATTTTGAGCCATCATTATACATTCCTTACTGGCCCCTTTGCTTAGGTTATTTGATCACTTCTAGCCACAAAGCATTTTAATATTTTCCTCATAAGTGACTTAAGTCTAAGTCATTGATCTCCAAGGGTAAACTCTCAATGGCCTAGTCAAGGTCCCTCTTTTATGACTAATTTGTTTGTATGTGCAGGTTTGAGGGTTACCAGATTGCAAGATTCAATCTGAGTCGCTCCCTGCTGGTTTCCCAAGTGACAACAATTTAATTGCTGCAAGATCAGTGAGATGTTGACACATGTTTGATCGGGTGCATGGGCCCAGTTGTTCTATTCCATTCCAACACTCGAGGTTTTAAGATCGACGGTGATGATTGAAAGGAAAAAGGTTATCGCCACCATTCCCCGCAAACTTGTGGAGGTAAGATGCAGGCTTGTTAAAAGCAGTGCAGCCTGCGAGAAGCCGACACATATGTTCTACGACTATTGGGGAGTGGAGCCCACAAGTACACGAGGGAGGTTTAGTCAACATGTTTCTATTGGTCTTTTCTCCAAGTTGGAACAACGATGTAAATTCAAATGTCATTAACTCAATCTGAGTCATTTGAGATGGCCATCTCAGCTCAAGATGGACGATGCACATTCAAAGCTACAAAGTACACCCATTTCCAGATATTTAGCTCACTAATGATGAATTGAAACCATTGCAAGCATGGAAAAGGGAGACAAATGAAGTTATTGACTCCTAGGAGAGTGAAATTTGTAAGGTTGAAAACAATACCTTCAATGGAACTTTGGGAAGGTTGACATTCATTGTTAGCTTTCTAGAGGATTTTGACAAGGAATCCAACTTTGTAATAACCAAGTATTCCCCATATAGGAAGATGTTAGATAAAATCATCTATTTCAACTAGCCATCTGATGAAGAATATGAAGAATGGGGAAGGGTATTGGTTGGTCGATTGAGCTGGAAAAAATGAATGTGAAATATATAATTGGTCAAGTATTGTACAGGTCTGGCCTTAGAAATTACAATGTATAAAATATATGTTTCACATGAAGATATCAGCTATTGATGATGTGGAATGTTGATAGGGATGTTGATTCACCTTTTTTCTTTACATCATTTTGTCATCTTACTCGATGAAATGGATGTGCTATGTTGAAGAAGATTATTCTTTTCGACATATGCTTTTTGGAAGGCAAAGATGCTCCTTACAATGAATGTAAATTATCTTTGTCCCATGTGCATTCCCTCCATTTTGAAGAATGCAAATATAACTAAATTAGGGAATGTGTCTTGTAGCGGTCCAATTAGAATGTGACATGTGTACATCTGGCCTGAAGCTTGTTTTTGCTCCCTTATTCTACAAAAGGGAATTCAGGGCCATTTGTGTGCTCTTTTGTTGAATTCTGGAACTGAATTATGAAAATTAAGAACACAGAGTGAATATGTTAAGTCTTTGTCTAATGCTTTGATTCTAGATAGAAAATTTTGTCAAATATATGGTACCTGAGCATGTCTAAATGATAATTGAGATCTTCCAAGTCTATCGTCTCTCCATTTTTATTTTGTACTTGAATTATTAATGAAAATTATGATTAGAGATCATTTCATTAATTGTCATCGTTTCATACTTTGGTATATGTTTTGGTTTTAGCTCTGGTTCATAGAATGAGTTAAAATGCTAGAATCAAATCATGAATTTGTGTGTAGGGTCATTGGATCTGATAAGTGGTCTTTAGAATTTGGTTACAAATTTGTGAATTGCAAAGTAGTATCACTTATATCGTGGGTTTTTAGAATTAAATATACCTTATGGGTATGTGCAGGATCATGATGGGCCAAAAAGTGGCAATATGATGGGTATGTGGCTGAAGACTATTTTTTTACCCAAAATTGATGAAATGAAAAGGGTTTTTAAAGGAAATTCTTGGTTTTCCATTTATATAAATTATGCTTTACTTTAAATTTAATAAGTAATTATTATTCATTTTCTATTCAAATTAAGACTAAAGTCTTGATTGATAGGCTGATTGAAAAACATATATAGCTTTCAAACGGTATCACATTTTTTGAATCCAAAATATGCATCACATTCTATGCTTCACATACTATAGGATTAAAAAAAGAAAAAAATGAATTTCATCAAGTTTTGACCAAGTTAAGGTGGTCAGACATACGAGTTTTTATATTTTTTAAAAAGTTGTAATAAAAAATTCATAATTAATTATTTACTTGGAAAAAAATTACAAAAAATTATGCATCACATTGGGGCATAAGTCCTCTACTTATATCTAAAATCTTATAAAAAAATATTATCATTTTATTGTGGTTAGGGTGGTCAGACAAACACCTACTTCATATTTTTTCCCTAAAATTTAAGTACCACTGCATTAAAATTTCAAATTTTCACCAAATAGATTTTTTTTTTAAACATACCTAGTAGTTTATAAACTACATTCAATTTGCTACAGATTCTATTCTTACACATTTTTGAAATAATATAGATAAATTATTCAAATTTTTACGTCAAGTTACCTAAGTCTAATTTTTCAAATTTTTTTTGCCACTTAAGGGCCTATTTTTTCCATGATGATCCTGCACATACCCTTATGTTTCAATTTTCTTAGAATCCTAGCCCATAGATAATGACACTAATCCTAACCCATTAAGTATTTTCTCATGGTTGCAGTTACTAGACTTGAGAACAATCTTTTAAATAATCATTGATCTACCTTTAATTTGTTGTAATTTGTGTTGTTTTATATTCTCGACTTAGGATGCATAATTCATTCAAGGAAATGTCAAATTCTTGGATAATTTCATCTTATTAGTCATTGGTGAGAATATATATGCTTGAATTTACAATGTATACGTGAATTGTCTGAAAGTGTTATATAATGTACATTGTGGGACCACCCTCCTGGGTTTTGCAAAGCCCGAAGTGCAGGAGATAGAGCAATTAGGCATTGTATCTCGTTCGTTGGCCACTTGTCTTGCAGGTATTTGATAATTGAATTTGGAAAACTCATAGGTATCTAGTGAGACTTGATTGGTTCATTGAAAACAACCAATAAAATGGTGACTCTGGTGGGGATGTAAGTCTTACAATTATTAGTCCTTCGGAATGCCTTATCATAGATCACCACGTTATATGGTGATATTTACTTATAGATTTGGCCAATTAAAAGCATCTACTAAGTTTATTTCAAATATTTTTCAAACATTTCATCTAGGCTCCTATTAAGTTTCTTTCCTATGTGTCTTCAAATCTTGCATTCAAAATTCATGCAAATGCACGTCGTATGTGTCAAAGTTGGTCTCAGTTTCTAAAGATCTATTGAAATTGCAAAGAGGAAAACAAAATTGCTACTAATTTTTCCAAAGGAATTTGGGTGGTGACTCTAACATATTTGCACCAGTGTGAGCCAGTGTTTAAAGATATTAAAGAAGTAAATAATAAAATTATAAAGAAATCAAAGAAGGTGACAAACATGAAGAAGACTCAAGTACAAACGAGAGGAACGCGAGGCCACATGAGGAAGCATCTAGAACATAAGCTCAAAGATGAATTACCTAAGAATATGAACTTATGTGGGAAATGGATAAAGGCAAGGGACGCAGGAAAAGGTAACTCTACACGTCACCCCACCCCTGAGCATGAAATGCATTCTAGTTCTAGTTTAGAATGTGAAAGGAATATATTAGACCTTAGTGATAATGATTCTAATGAGAGGGGAGAGGCTTTTATGAAGTCTATTGTAAATGAGTATGCCTCAAACCCCGACATGCAAGCCATGAAGAAGAGGGAAAAGGATAGGATAGAAAGGGAAAGAATACAAAAGGATAATGATAGTGTGAGATGGGGTCATAAATCAAATAGCATAGACAAAGTGACAGCCAACACTTCTAAACTATTAACCTCATCCAAACAAGAGAAAACAATGAAAGCATAAGAAAAATAAAACATCAAATCAAAATACTCCCCATGCTTGAACTTGAATCACTTCTCTTGCTCTCCTTTCCTTTTGAAAATATGCCCTCAGATTTTTAGACTAACTTGTGCAAATACCTACAAATTGTAAGTAGAAAGTTGGAGAAGAATAGCTATTAAGGTGAAAATGGAGAAGGAAGGTTGCTTTTATGGACAACTATTTGAATGGACTACTGAGACTAATCTTCTAGAAGGATTCCAAGATCAATGGATGGGAATGCATGAGAGGGATGTTACAAAATGGATGGTTGAGATTAAGTCTCAGAAAAGATGCCAAGATCAATGGTCCAGAATTGATGCACCAAAAATATGCCATGCATGGAAAAGCTATGACACCGACGACTATGACGCTTGACAGCTATGAAAGACATGTAGGCTATGATAGAAATGAATGTTATGAAAGGAGATTATGACAGAACATCTTTGACTAGGTGGTGCATAAATAATTTATTCAAAAATGGAGAGAGTGGAGGAAATTGACAAGTGGAAAATAAATTATTTATTCAAATTATTTATTCAGAGAAAATGAAAAGAGGAGCATTTAATTAAATTTATCAATTTAATTAAATGAAGAGATGAAAATTGGACCTTAAATAATTAAATTAGATTAATTATTTAATAGGGGAGGTGGCATGGGATAGTTAAATAATTTTAATAATTATTTAACTATATAAGAATTAAAGGACCATGAATAGATAAATAATTAATGGTAATTATTTAACTATTGATGAAAGGTGACAAAATAATTAAATAAATAATAATTTATTTAACTATTGAAGAAGAGGGAGAAATTAATGACACAATTAGCTTATTTAATCAATCAGGATAGAATAAAGATTAGAAAGTGAATTAATTAAATAGTTATTAAAAATTATTTAATTAATAGAGGAATATGATAAAACATAATTGAATAACTAAAATTATTCAATTATCGAAGGATGAAGATGAAGAAAAATGACACTCGCAGGCTTAGGACATTTTTCATTGTCTACATTTTTCCCCTCTTTGACATAAGGTAGTTCATCGCATTGTGTCAAAGAAATTTAATTCTGAAATATACCCCAGTGAAAGAAGAATGACGAGGAGAGTTGTGTATGCCCCCTCAAGAGGATAGGTGAGTTCAAAGAACACAAATGTGCTCTCAAAATGGATGATAAGACTAGAGGATGAAGGATAGAAGAAATGTTAGCTTGAAAGGGGATGTATATTAATGTGGAAGAGAAAGGAGAATGAAGATGGAAAGCTAGATGAGAAATGATAAGGGAACTAACTTTCATGCTTACATTTTTATATTTATCATCATTGGGCAGATTATTGTAATGGCAAACAAACACCATGATATGACGTAGACCAAGGTGTGCAAGGATGTACCATCATGTGAGACAAGCAGCTACAGACAAGGATGATCATGACTCATACTAAGAGAGTGATTGACCCAGTATTTTTGTCATAATCAACCACAAACAGTAAAGTCAGGAAAGAAAAATCATGAAATATCATTACTCCTCTAAATCCTATTGTCAAGACATCGTCGAGGATCTAGCATCATGATTTCCAAAAGAAAAAAAAAGCATCATAAAATTAAATTCCAAGTGCTTGCCAAGTGTCTGAATGTTAAAATGTCAAGTTTGTCAAGTGTGATGGAATGTCGGATGTCTTGGTGTCAAAATTCTAGGGTTGACAATATGAAGATGCCAGATTGGTGACGAGTTCAGGAAGGACACATCCTAAATGATGTTGAGATGCCAGATTCAGAAAGGACACATTCTGAATGATGTCAATGCCAAAGTGATGCCAAATTTAGGAAGAAAACATCCCAAACGAGGTCCATGTCAAGATGTTGGATTCAGGAAGGACACATCCTAAATGATGTTGATGTCAAGATGCCGAGTTGATGTCAAGTTCAAGAAGGACTCATCCTGAATGATGTCAATGTCAAGATTTTCAAATTTAGGAAGGACACATCCTGAATGATGCTAATATCAAGAGGAATGTATCTCAAATGTCATGAGAATCCTCAAAATTCTAGATGACCGTGATGATGCCTAAGAAGGACACATCCTATGGCATGATTAAATGATGGGCTACCCTTCAGAAGGACACATCTGTAGAGTACACAAGATTTGACAAGTTTGACTAAGTTTGACTGAGTTTGATTGATTTTGATATGCCAAGATGATTGTCGTGCTTGATTGAAAGACTGCAGAAGTTTTCTTGGATAAATTATTCGTTTGAATTTTTACAAAGACCATGATAAATTTAAAGAATATTTCATGTGTGTGAGAAAATTGTGCAATGAACCCTAATGGACTAACCTAGTGTGGCCTTGGGGGCTCATCGACAGATGGCCTTGCCTATGTCATACACTCAGAGACATCGTAGTTCGACACGACCAATGACTTTGTCTTGTTGACCAAAGATTGAGTCATGACTTATTTTGACAAACCTAATAGGACTGACCTAATGTCTCGGGGGCTTGAAGATGAGCCTTGCCTATGTAGCAAGTGTGCAGAGACAACGTAGTTCGACAATGACAAAGACTAATCAAGACTTGAACTGACGTGATTGTGTTGACTGACATGACTCTATTTTTTGGAATTTTTTATGTTTTCTTCAGGACGTTTTTTTATTTTTAGGTCTTTTTTAAGGACATTTTATGATTTTTAGGTCTTTTTTCAGGACATTTTTTGATTTTTAGGTCTTTTTTCAGAATATTTTTTGATTTTTAGGTCTTTTTTCAAGACATGTTTTTATTTTTAGGTCTTTTTAGGACAATTTTTTTTTTTAGGTCTTTTTTTTTCAGGACTTATTTTTTATTTTAGGTCTCTTTTGGGACATTTTTTGATTTTTAGGTCTTTTTTAAGACATTTTTTCAATTTTTAGGTCTTTTTTCAGGACATTTTTCAATTTTTAGGTCTTTTTTAAGACATTTTATGATTTTAGGATCACGTGCAGTACCCACTGTAGTCTCATGATAAATTTTTTCCCCTAGTCAAGTTGAGAATGAGCCAGGAAAGATGGAATGTAAAGAAAAGCCATGACTAGCATGGACAGTGGACAGTATGCAAGACTTGATTTCAACCATTGCTAGCCATGGACAAAAATGTCATGATGTCGGGGTGAAGTGTTATGAAAACTGTTGGAAAGAGTATGTTCATTAGGGACAAAGGTAGATAGAGTGACAGTAGATGACACAACAATGACTGACTACACATGGTGCCTGTTTGCTAGGTTTTCACCATGGTACTTATCCAAAGCACTTGTTTACCAAGTTTTCACTATTGGATGAATTATTTCTCTTTATTTTTGTCATTTTTTATTTTTTTTGGTATCACCAAGATGCATGTTTGCTAGATTTTCATCAAGGTGACAATTTTTGTATTTTTCATTTTTTTTGTATTTTTTTAGGACTTTTTCCCTAGCTCTCTAAACCTAGGTATAAAATTGATAAATGCCAGATCCATGGACTACCTTGATGATGCCTTGATTTTGTGTGGATGACTGTGCTAGATGAAAGGACCTAATCAAGATGAGGAGTACAAGTGGCAGATATGAAGGATGATAGATGTGACGAATGAAAGAGGCAATGCTAGGATACCTAATGTGCACACTATGTGGGCCATCAAGCCTTAGTCAAAAAGGATCTTGGGAAACCAATGAGCTAGAGTACAAGAAGGAGTTGTCATCAAAGATACATTGAAAGAAATCGCCAATGAAGGGATATGATGGATATGTGAACATGGATGGATGGAACAAAGTATATGGTATGAGTGAGAGTGACATGGATATAGACCTTGGATCAACAAGTTCTTTGTTTGAATTTTTTCCTTGATAGATGCCCCCAGTGATTTTTGATGGAGAGGCATACTTTGAGATTGAATTTTTTCTCATTTTCACTTTTGAATTTTATTTTTCTTTTGTTTAATAGCTTTTGATTTTGGCTATGGGACTTGTCTTGATCTTCTTTTCTTTCTTTTGATTTTTGATCTCTTTTTAAATATATCTCATCCATTGGAGCTTTTCCTTTATTCTTTTCTTGAGTTATGATTTGTTGATCCATGTCTATGATGTGAGTGGACGTGTGTGAAATGGGGGAAGTAGGTGAAGTGAAATGAATGTTTAGTGGATGAATGGGAGTGGAGATGCCATTAATGGAATCTTTTGGACCATGCTTTTATGTATTGTTAACATCAAAGGAGGCTTGCAAATCCTTAATGACTTGGAAATATGACTTAGTAGAGATGAAAATAGGAGATTCATATCCTTGCCCACGGTAGGTGGGATGGAAGGATGATGATTGGATATCCTCAATGGGGTCATGCTCAAAGAGTGGGTTATTGTAAATTTCTTGGTCAAACAACGGGTTATAATAGATATGAAAAGCTTGAGAGGAAGTAGATATGGCAAAGGTCGTTGTGTCATCAAGGTCCCAAAAGGTTTCAATCTAAACACGGTCATCCTTTTGTGTTCCTTCTGTAACTATCTTGACATCAACGTTGGAATTTTGATCTCTATTAGTGACATTAGCATTGTCATTTGCTGGTAAATTATCCATATGATATTCTCCACATCCCATGTCATGAATTTGGACCTTGGGGTTTGATGGCGGGGTAAATGGAGTGTATGACTTGGTCAATGAAGATGGATCAATTTAGTGAGATTATGTGGTGATGGATGTGGATGTGGAAGGCTTTCCAAGTGTTGATGGGTCAACGAATTTGGAAGATGAAGATGTTGAGGCTTCACGGTTAATAGGCACTTGACATTCTGAGACACCTCACAAGTTGGTACAATATTGGAATAGATCAAGGTCTCTATATATAGTAATCTCAGTGCCTTCAAAAGGAAACTTCAAACATTGGTGATACGTGGAGGGGACGACTTTTAGTGCGTGGATCCAAGGTCGACAAAGTAAAATGTTGTATGGGAGGTCCAAATCCAGAAGTTGACAAGTGGTGTCGACAATGACTTGCCCGACTCGAATTGGAAGTGTAATTACACCCCGAGAGGAACATTCTTCATCATCTTATGCCTTGATAACAATGCTTCTTGTGGCATCTACGCAAGCATCAGAAAAGCCTAGTGCCTTGACCAATTTTAAGGAACATATATTCAGTCTCATTCTGCCATCTACTAAGACTCATCTGACCTTATGTTTATGAACAAAAACTTTGATATGAAGGGCATCATTATGGTTGGATTTGGATGACGAATACTCTTGGTCAGAAAAGGTGATATGGTGGGGAGTCATGAGATATCCTACCATGGCTTCAAATTGGCTGACATCAATATCTTAGGGAATGGAGGATTCTTGCAATGTTTTATCTTGGATGGCCTTATAGGCAGGTGAGATGTGTAACAACTCAAGAATAGAGATTTGTGTGGGTGTTTTTCCAAGCTGGTCAATAAGATTAAATTTTCCTTTAGGTTGGGATTGCTTGTTTTATGGATGCGATTGTGACTACAAAGTGGACAAGCCAGCTATTGTTACCTTTGGTTGTCTAGGGGGAGGAGGGCTAGCTATGGTGACCTTTTCACCATGGGTGGTGACATTGCATTCAGGAGCCTTTTTGATGATGACTCTGCAGACATGTTCATCAATTGTTCTAATGTGATGTACAATAGGTCCCCTAGAATAGTCATATCCAATACGAGGATGGTTGGTTTGACTATTGTTATTTGTATTTGACATAGAAGTGTTTCTAGAACCATGATCTTGGAGTGGGTTCTTGTGTATTGTATGATCCACATTAGAAGCAAACTATGGTCCACCAACTTCAATGATACACTTTTCAATAAGGTCTTGTACTAGATTTTTCAATTGTCTATAGGAAGAGGTTGTGTCCTTTTATTCGATGATAGTCATAAAATGCATTATCATCCCACCAAGATGGTTTAAACTACCCAGGGTCGTATGGTTTGGGGTCCTCAAGTGTGATGACACCATTCTGAAGGAATTTCTTGAGAACTTCTTCAATAGGCTTGCCCAAGGGAGTGTATGAACGTCCTCTAGGGAATTGTTTAGGTTGTCTAGGATTCCTTTGACTTTGATTGTTTTGATTTCCTTGGTTATTCTAATTTGTTTGGACAACGTTAGTAGCATAGGTTTGTGTCATCATTTGTGTGTTTTGTTGTTGCATCCCTTTTAGGGTAATCATAGGACCCATAGCGTTGACGACCTTAGCATCGACTACACCATTGTTGGTCACATGTTTTTTCTTAACCCGTAATTTGTTTATGTCAGTAGAAGGAGGGTTTGCATTTGTGTTTTTGGGACCATATTTTAGTCTTCCTTTAGCAATGAGGGCTTGCTCAACTTGGACACCCTGTTCAACTAGGCCCACAAAATTTGTGCAATAATGAACATGCAAGTCATTTTTCAGTGGGCCTAATAACATTTGTATGAACATATCCACTTTCTCTTTTTCAGGAATATCTATATGACAGCGACTCGCTAGGCCCCTCCATTTTAGAAAGAATGGAAAAAAGGTTTCACTTGAATCTTCTTGTGTGATTTGGCATAAGTTGGTAATGGAGGTGTCTGTGTCAATGTTGTATGTGTAATTTTTCACAAAATTTTCAGCGAGGTCTTTCCATGACTATATTCTAGGTTGGAGTGTATAGAACCATTCTAAGGATGGTCCTGTGAGACTTTTATGAAATAGTTGCATTAGATATGTGTGCTCATGAGCAATATCTATATACACCTAAAAATGGTCACATTATAATTGTAAGTGTGGAAAATGTAAACAAAATACAATAAAATACACTTCTTAATGAAACATTGTATCAAATTTAACATGAATTAAACTAATTTAAAACATAGAAAAGCCTGAAAGCGTCTCATTGTCTCCTATCTCCAAAGATTTATCAAATTACAGAAGCTCTCAGATTTGTAAGCACCGTAACTGTTTAAAATTCCTATCTAGAGAATGGAATGGATGCTAAATGTTGTGATGTGATGATTTCTAATGAATTCTAGATTATATGGAGCTATTGTAAATGAAGCCTGATGGATGAAAGATATAGTAAAAAGAAACTATGCTGCTGTGATATGAAATATATTGATGCCATGATGCTATGATGATACTAAAAATGCTAATGCTAAATGATTGCTTGGTTGCTTAAGTACTAATTCCTACAGAGTAAGTTTACATAAAGGATGATGATTCTCAGATCATTTTGATGCTTCAAAAGGCTGTATATATAGATTCCCGACAGCACATTTGCACAGGGGTAACACAACAGAGGCTAAGATTCAATCTAGGGATTTTGAATGGTATGAGATGAGGTGGAGCTGATAATGGAAGATTGTTCCTCCCCATGAAAACACCAGGCAAGATGAGAGGAAATATTTGAGGCAAAAGATTGAGAAGATTTCCTACAGGTTTGTCCCCGAGGCTTTTCCTGTGAATGATAGTTGAATTAATTATATTTTGAAAAATCTAATTTTATTGGTGAGTGAATAAAGAGATTAGATTTATGCATTATTTAAATATTTTTGGTTTATTTAAATTAGCAAAAAGAAAGATAAATAATTTAATAAAACAAATTATAGAAGTTGTTTATTAAATTAAAATAGAAAGAATGTGATAATTAAATTAAAGATTTTAGGATATCTTTATTTAATTAAGAAGAAATGTGATGAGATAATTAAATAATACCAACTATTGAAGCTGTGTATTTAATTTTAGGATACAATTGATGGATAAAGTATAAAAGAAATTATAATGATAATAATTAAATAAAACAAAGTATTTAATTTTGTTTTTTTAATTAAGAGGAAAATATGATAAGATAGAAGAACTAATAGTGAACTTAATATAAATAAATATTTCTATTTATTTACTAAGTAGATGAATTTAGGATTAATTACTCAAATAAGTCGTATTTAATTAATTAGATTCTCCAGACTATTTTTAGGTGTCTACATTTTGCCCCTCTTTGAAGTGATGTGTTTACGTGTTGCTTCAAATAAAATTTTGTGTTGTTGTTGCTACTATCGACGAATTTTTTTTACAATTCCCCAGACATGTGTTTAGGTGATTGATGGATATATGCCCCCCTCGGGAGATAAATTAATGAATTTTTGATTTTTGGAATTTTTCAAAAAAATTTATGATTTTCTAATGAGTAAATATAGATTCAATGAAGATTTGATAAAATAAAATTTATCTCCTGATAATTGATGTAGAAAGTTGTTTTGAATGAGTTTCAATTAATCTCCCCTCTAAAAAAATTAAATCAATGTAATAAAAACCCCTTTCTGAAATAACCTATAAAAGGTTAAAAAGGTCATTTTCAAAATCATTTGTAGATTATGACTTTTGAAAATTTGAGAGAGATATTTTGTGCTACATGGAGCAAGATGTCGATTCCATTTCACACTCACCGTTTTGATCATGTTCGACGTCATCAGCAGCCGGCCGCGTTCGGACCTCTGGTATGTCCATTATTTGGTTTTTGGTTTTCATGCATTTTTCATTTTTTAATGTATTTTTGGCTTTTTACAAAAGAAACCTGTTTTAGTGCTTCAACATTCCATTGTAGCGCATTTTGACTTTGTTGTAGCACGTCTAGGGTTTGTGTTAGCGCTTTTTCTCTTTTAGCACTTTAAGAGTTTGTTTTAGCGCGTCGAGGGTGTAGGTTGGCACTTTTCAAATTTTAGCGCTTAGGTTAGTTGTTGTAGCACTTTTCTAAAATAGATTAGCGCGTCAAAAAATTTAGCGCTTAGGATAGATTTTGTAGCACTTTTAATGTCTGTTTTAGCGTGTTTCAATTTTTAGCGCTTTTCTGAAAAACATTAGCACTTTGACCTGATAAAATGGTGCTTTGTTTAAATGGAATAGTGCTTTGATCTAATGAAATGGTGCATTTCTTTGTTTTAGCATGATTTTCCAATCTCATGATAGGTGAGACTCAATGTTTTGTTGTGATGATAATTACCCTCATGATAGGTGAGGAATAATTAGAATTGATGTACCTCATGATAAGCAAGGTTGATTTTTATGTGTTGATGATGACCTCATGATAGGTGAGGTTGATTTGATGCTTTGATGATGAACTCATGATAGGTGAGGTTGATTTGATGCTTTGATGATGACCTCATGATAGGTGAGGTTGATTTGATGTGTGCTCATGAGATTTGATTAGAATTCTCACCAATAGTTGACTTGATCTGATATGGTATCTTGATGTTTATTTGATGATTGACATGAATTTAATGACCTTGATTTTTGTTGTGATAATAGGAGCGATTAGTGAACCTCTAGATTCGAGAGCATTTCCCGTGGACATTTGATCTCATTCCTAGGCTGGCACAACCTAAGATGGCTATCATCACCCGTTGTGGATTGTCTCCTCTTCCTTACATGCCCCATATTAGGATTAATTGGGGTTTGTTGACAGCTCTAACTGAGAGGTGGCATAGTGAGCACAACACCTTTCACCTTCCCACTGGAGAGATGATAGTCACCCCAGAGGATGTTTGGCGGATCCTTCAGCTTCCGATTGTTGGAGATGTTTTCATATATGATTCAAGAGAGTAGGTGGGACTGATGCTCCTCGTAGAGTGTTCTAGGATGATCGTATTGTAGGAGAATGGATACCATGGCATGATATGGTTGATGCATATGCCACTTTGCCAATAGTACTTGCTAGTTTCATTGGAAAATTCCTTAGTCCTGATAGGGATTTTCAATTGGTTGGGGTCGAGTTCTGGAGAGAATGGTTGTTCATGGCACCCATTTCACTTGGGGCATGTGTTTTCTTGCCTAGTTATATCATGATTTACATTTAGTTTTGTATCTCAGTGGTCAGATTTTATTGGCCAGTGTTACTTTGCTTCAGGTATGGGTGTGGGAGCACATAGTTGTCACACATCCTATTCTAGTTGGACAGAGGCCACCTAGGAGACCTTATGTATTCTAATATTTTGGTAGGTTTACCCAGTCTAAACTGGGTAAGTTAGAGTATTGGAGGAGAGTGATTGATGATATAGAGTTTGTGACATGGCATCCCTACCCAGATTGTGATCACTAGGATGATGATGATGTTGAGCTACCATTTCTTTGTCTGTTGATGATTTTGATTGTTCGTGGTCATCGGGTTTTAGAGAGATTCTTAATCAGACACATCCATAGAAAGTATGGGATGGTACAGGGTATGCCCCAGGGTGTTGCTCACTATGCTCATCTATAGTCAGATACATCAGATTGAGGGCCTTGTTTGTCATATGTTGCAACAGTTCAATAGTTTCAGGCTTTACAACCCTTTGTGTGGGATATTTGGCCAGATATTGTCGAGGCTCCTCTTATAGCCGACTATGCTGAGTATTTTGATTTGCATCCATTTCGACGACTAATTATTCCAGATGAGCCTGGCCCATTATGTGTTGAGGAGGATGTTCCTGTCACTCGTGGTCATAGACGAAGGAGAGAGGATGTTGGAGGAGTTGAGTCAGAGGATGTTGATGTTGTTGGTGAGGTAGCAGTCAAGCCTGAGGTTGATGTTGGAGTAGGGGAGGATATTGAGGCAGAGGATGTGGATGTTTGTGGTGATGAGGATGTTGGTGGTGTAACTGAGGATTTCTTTTTAGTTAGTTTATTGATCAATAAAACATATAAAATAAATCCAAAGACCTATCAAAAAAAATAAAAACTTAAAAATAAGAACAAATATACCTTTCATTCGTAGGAGTTTCCATGATTCACCTTGATAGTACCTTCTTACTTGTTGGATGATATTGTGCCCTCAAATTCATTGTGCGAGCAATCTGCAAATGTCTAAATCCTACAACAAGCTTTGAAGGATTTATGCAATGTCTAAATGCCTATGACCATGATTATGATTGCCAATGTCTAAATATGCTAAGATTTGATCAAATAAAGATAAAAAGTGTTGAAATTGCTATGAAATCTAAGTGTGAAAAATGCCTAAAAATGTAATGTGCCCATACGTAAAATATCAGTGTGTAATCAAAAAGTGAGGAAAATGGTATTTTATAGAAAATGCCATTTCGAATGGATGGGTGAGATTAATTCATGACGAAACCTAAAATGAAAGGTCTAGATTAAATATGAGAATCCCTAATTAGGGTTAGGGAAAATTCATTAATTGAACGGTCAAGATAATATCTCAGATAATCAGATCGATGATGGACAATAAATGAGATAAATTAATTAGAAAATAAGGATTTTTGAAAATCAAGAAGATAAAGAGTGTCTGATTTGTATGATTCGAAAAATCAAGAAGATAAGAGTTGGACTGAAGATCAGATTTGGAAAATCAAGAATCTGCTCGATTACTTGATTTTTGGAAGATTAGTTACTATTTTGAATTAAATTAATTCAAAATAATGATTTTGTGAGACAATAAATAATCTTTTTCAGATTATTTACCAAAATGGACTGACAGTTAAGAAAGTGATGACATTTTAAATAATTTTCATTTATTTAAAATGAGAGGAATATCAAATTGGGAATTAAATAATTAAATTTAATTATTTAATTTAGCAGATAAGACTAAATAATTAAATAAATTAATCAATTTATTTAATTATGACAATTAGTGACATATTAAATAAATAACAAAAACTTATTTATTTAATAATCAAGAAGAAATAAAGTGAATAGAAGGCAATTAAATAAATTAAGAAATTTATTTAATTAAGGGGAGACTTAGACAATTAATGACGTATTTAATAAATAAATGAAATTTATTTATTTAATAATCATGAAGAATAAAAGGACATGAATTAATTAAATAATTACGAATTATTTAATCAATAGTCGAATGTGGACCAAGGACATAATTAAATGTCACAATTATGCTAGGATGAAAGTGGTAAAAATGAAGCTTGCAGGCCTAGGTCATTTTTAGGTGTCTACATTTTTCCCCTCTTTGTCATAATGTAGCATGTCGCATTGTGACAAATAAAATAAGTCAAAAGTATGCCCCAGTGAAAAATACAATGAAGAAGAATGATGAGGAGGTTTACGGTATGCCCCCTCGAGAGGACAGACGGGTTCGAAGAACATGGGTGTGCTCTTGAAATTGATTAGAAGACTAGAATATGAAGAGACGAAGAAATTTTAGTGCAAAAAACATGAATGCAATGCCTATATGAGATGGGTGAGAGAAGATGACAAGACTAAAGAAGATGCATGTTAGTTCCTAGACCAAATCCTTCAAACCTTACCATAGGACTTTTAATATTTATTGCTCTTAATCATCATTGGGAAGATTGTTGTGATGGCCAACACACACCATGATATGACATAGATCAAGGTGTGCAAGGCTGTACCATCACATAAGACAAGCATTCACAAACAAGGAATATCATGACTCATACCAAGAGCGTTATTGCCCCAGTCTTTTTCATAATCAACCACAAGTAGAAAAAGACAAAAAGGACAAGTCATGAAATGTTGTTGCTCCTCTAAATCCTGTTGCCAGGACATCCTTGAGGAACTAGCAACATGACTGTCAGAAAGAAATAAGATAAAGCCATTATCATGATACGTCACTTCTTTTCTAAATCCTTTTGTCGGGATCTCGCTGAGAAACTAGTAACATGAGTGTCAAAAGACAAGACAAATGTCATGATACCTCGCTGCTTCTCTAAATCCCGGTGTCAGGATCTCACTGAAAAATTGGTAACATGAGTGTCAAAAGACAAGAAAAATGTCATGATACATCACTGCTTCTCTAAATCCTAGTGTCAGGATCTCGCTGAAAAAATAGTAACATGAGTGTCAAAATACAAGACAAATGTCATGATACATCGCTGCTTCTCTAAATCCTGGTGTCAAGATCTCACTGAAAAACTAGTAACATGAGTGTCAAAAGACAAGACAAATGTCATGATACGTCACTGCTTCTCTAAATCCTGTTGTTGGGATCTCGCTGAAAAACTAGTAAAATGATAAAAATCCAAAAGATAAGATAAGATAATCATGATACGTCGCTACTTTTCTAAACCGTATTGGTAGGATCTCGCTGAAAAGCTAGTAACATGATGAAATCTAAAAGACAAGATGATACGTTGCTGCTTTTCTAAATCTTGTTGTCATGATCTCGCTGAAAAGCTAGTACTATGATGAAAGCCAAAAGACAAGATGATACGTCATTGCTTTTCTAAATCCTATTGTCAGGATCTCGCTGAAAAACTAGTACCATGATGAAAGCCAAAAGACAAGATGATATGTCGCTACTTTTCTAAATCCTATTGTCAGGATTTCGCTGAAAAACTAGTACCATGATGAAAGCCAAAAGACAAGTGCCAAGTGTTTGTCAAGTGTGTCTAGATACCCATTGTTTTGATGTCAAGATGTTAGGATTTATGATAGTGAAATGTCAGGGTGCCAAAGTTTTTGCAATGCCAAGATGACGATATGTCGAAGATTGCCAAATTCAGGGAGGACACATCCTGAATAATGTTGATGTCAAGAGGATTGATTCTTAAAAGTCAAAAGGATCCCTCAAAATGCCAGGTGATAAATGACGGTGCCTAGGAAGGACACATCCTAAGGCATAAATGACAGGGATTTTTCTTCAAAAGGACACATCTAAAAGAACTTTGATGTCGAGAAGAGTGATCCTTAGATGTCAGGAGGATCCCTCGAAATGTCGAATGACGGTGACGATGCCTAGGAAGGACACATCCTAAGGCATGAATGATAGAGGTTACCTTTCAGAAGGACACATCTGAAGGTTAACCAAGAGTTGATTGTTTGATGGAGTATGATGATTTGACTTGTTTTGATCGAGTTTGACCTGTGTTGACCATATGTCACTATTGTCATGATGACATGTGCTGATGAGATTGTCATGTTGAATAAATGATTTCCATAATTTGCTTTATAAGCTTCATCCATTTGGGAATGATTCACTTTGTCTTGAAGACCTTTTGACATGTGTGCTAGTGTGATGCCCTGAACCCTAATGGATTGACCTAGTGCGGCCTCGGGGGCTCATCGACAGATGGCTTTTCCTACGTCATGCACTCAGAGACCTCATAGTTCGACACGACAAATGACCTTGGTTTGGTGACCGAAGATTGTGTCATGATTTTATTTTGACAAACTTAAAAGGACTAACCTAATGTCTCAGGGACTCAAATGTGAGTCTTGCCTATGTAGCAAATGCATAGAGACAATGTAGTTCAGACAAATGACAAAGACTTGACCGATTGACATGATAGATTTGACTAGAGATGATCCTATGTGTGTATTCTTCGAGCAGTCTGATGTTTTGTTGTAGTTTTCTTCAAGACGTTTTATGACTTTAAGGTCTTTTTCAGGACATTTTACGATGTTTTTTTGGTCTTTCTTTAAGACATTTTATGATGTTTTTGTCTTTCTTCAGGACTTTTTGCCAATGTTTTTGTCTTTTTTCAGGACTTTTTATGATGTTTTTGTCTTTTTGTCATTTTATGATTATTTTTTTTGGATTTTGACATGTAAGAGGATCGTGACAAATGCATATGACTGATTCCTACACATGAGAATCCAAGGAAAAACATGATTGTGCCCCTAGTCAAGTTGAATACCAATTGGCAGGTGATGACAACGTTGTTTGACGTAGGAAGGACGCATCCCAAAACAACGTGAGGACGATGATGATAATGTGATGAAAGTATGGAGGTCTACAGCCGGGCCAGGAACGCAGTCAAGTAAAATTTTGGATAATGTGCTTGTATGAATTTGACTCGTTGCATTTGGAATGACTTGGTTAGGACTAGATGGGATGATGATTATCCTTAGACCGTTTGACAAGGGAAAGCAGAGACAGGTGATAGGCATGAAAAGATGAGAGGTGGCCTTAGTAAAAGACGAGAAACATGAGACTAATGAAATTATCATATGATTTTCAAAGACTATGTTGTATAAGGACAATAAGACTATGACAGTCAATAACATGATGTTTCGTGAATTGTGTATGACTGAAGGATAGATATGTCAATAGTTTTCCCAAAGCATGATTTATGTGTGCCAGTTTTATGTCAAGACCAAGGTAGGTGGAAAATGTATGAAAATGATATGAATGAAATAGTTGGCTGTCAATGTCAAGAGGAAGGCCTAGGAGATGAGACAACTTGCCCCCAAGTGTAAGAGTCCACATAGAAGATTTATTTTACACATGATGCCTGTTTGCCAGGTTTTCATCATGGTACTTATCCAGGGTGCATGTTTGCCAGGTTTTCACCGTAGGATGAAATTTTTCTCTTTACTATTTTCTTGAATTTTTGATTTTTTTGGTGTCACCAAGACGCTTGTTTGCCAGGTTTTCATCAGGGTGACGATTTTTTGATTTTTGATTTTTGATTTTTTTTTGGTGTTTTTGATATTGTGGATAGCCTGGATGCTTTAGATTACCACTAACTGTTCTGAATCCACTGATGGTGCCGATGTAGAGATTGGTGCCATGATATGCCAATAATGACCTTGCTGAAGGAGTTGTCTTGTCAGGATTGTAGCGCTTGTATACAACTGATCGATGTCATTGTGGTCTTTTCTGATACTAGAGTTGGCCTTATCAGAATACACACATCGCGATAGAGTGCCATGAGAGTCCTTGCGGTAAAGAGTTTCTGCCAAAATGTGACAGATTTGTGACGTGGGATCATTGGACTTTAAACGAGATGTAGGGTTATGATGAATGATGGTAGATGTGGAAAGATTGTTTGGACGTTTGGATGAATGACTTTTTATTTTCCAAACTTGGGATGGTGTATGATGGATTTTGGAGGGAAGATGTTTGGAACCAACACTCTTAGATGCCTTGTTTGATGACCATTCTGAAGGAGGTGGATATGTGTTATATGTGGGAGTCCTCTTGTCTTGTGGCTCCACATTGTGATTGACTTTTGTATTTGACTTGGTGTCTTTGTTTGATCCATCTTTCTTTGGGATCCATTTTAATTTCATTTGTCCACTTGTCATTTTGTTTGATTCAATGGCCTTTTACATTTGATTTTGATCTTTTGACTTGTAAGACTTTTGTTTTTGTTGGTTCCAAAGGGAAGGTTTATTTATGATGCAATGACGGTTCATGGTGTGGGTGGAGGGGGTGTTGGCAGCAATCTTATGACAAGGATTTCTCATGGAATCCATTTTGATGTTTATATCTGACAAAGGTGCCCCCAGTATCGAGGAGGTAACACTGACATTGTTTGATTTGTTGTCTGAGGAATAGCAAAGACCTTGATGTCTGCAATTTTCCTGAAGTTGTATTGGTTCTAGAATGCCTTGCTCGTGTATGCCTAGTCCTTTGCCTTGATATTGCATGCTTTGAAAAATTCTGTTTGCGATGGGGTATTTGTTGTTTTGAAAGCAAGATGCTAACCCATCATTAGGTATGTGGATACTGTCACTTGTAATATTTTCATCTACAAGAAATCCTACTTTGACAAAGATAGATGACCCTAGTTGATAACGTGTCTTAGCTTCATTGTCATATTGGACATATTCCTGATTGATATCTTTGGTCTAATCATGCAACATGTCAGGTTCAAATAATTCTGTTAGTGCTTCCAAGGCAATGTCGAAGCCATCATTATTTTTAGTGTCATAGAGCCCAATGGTTTTAGCTATAACTTGATCATATGCAAGCATGTCCCTAGTGGAAGATTCTTGTTCTAGAGGAATATCATTTATGTGACCATTGAGGCAAGTGTCTCATCTTGGGAAGTGTCAATAGTTGAGGCTTTTATAGGGTCAGCAAGTGTTTGATCATGAATGGCATAAATGTCAAGGAGTGGATCATTTTGGATTTCTTTTTCCATGGTAGGGTCTTGGTCCAAGATGGGGTTGTCATGGATTTGAATTTCTTGGTCAATGGTAGGGTCTTGGTCAAAGATGGGGTTGTCGAAAATAGGGTCATGGGATGGAATACCTTGATCTTGACATGAGGGTGACGTTATAATGTCATGCTTTGGGCTTTCATTTTGACATGTACCCTCAAGTTTATTAAATGGGATTTGACTTTGGACTATGATAGAATTTTCATGACTAAATGTGGCTTGTGAGGGGGTGACTTGAAAATGATTAATGACCAAAGGACTAGGATAGGATGTGGGAACTTGGACTGGGCTAGTATATGAAGGACTAGGATAGGACATGGGGACTTGGACTGGAGTAGCATGTGAGGGACAAGGATAGGACATGGAGTCTTGGGGTAAGTGCACCAAGATGGTTCCCAAAAAAGGGGCTTAAGTGGCCACTTTTTTTCTAAAATAAGGAAATACTGACCTTGGACGTGAAATTGAGGATAGCTACACTCAAAAAATTTAGATGGAAAAAAACAAGGACCGTAGTGCTCTGAGTCTACTTTCTAAACTACTAATTTATTTTAAAAATGGTTGAGATTAAGGGGTTCAAAAGAGGGACACACAAATTGTTGTTGTTTCTGTCAGAAAAACATAACATAGCAACTCTTGTGTGACCCGAGCACGATGGACTTTTTTGTAGTATTTTTAAAATCACTCCTATCAGAAGTTAGATAACAGTATGTAGTAAACTGGATATTTTTGATAATTTTTTAATGAATATTTCATTTTTTATTAATTTTCTAAGTGGGCACTTCCTAAAATGCAGAATTTTGGCCGTGCTCCCCCTAAATTTTTTTGAAACTAATAGATTTTTTTTAAATTTTATTTTTTAAAATTGTAGAATGGAGTCTAGTTTCTAAAAATGTAATTTATTTCAAATTTTGATGAACGGTTAATTTATAGCGAAAAAAATACCAAACACTTCTTTTTGAAGAAAAACGGATATACAAACAAAAGAAATTATGGATGAAAGGCTTAACATTGTTAGAAAGTGAAAAAAATTACATCGTTGGAAAGCTAATAAAGAACCTAACATTACCCATGTGTTCAATTTTCTTGATATTGAACCAGATGCAATCTTGATGGTGAGCACGAACCCGATTATGTGAAAATTTGTTGAATTTGGAAAAACACGTCTCTGGTCTTTGGGAATTCCCTCCAAGCCTTTGGGTTGGTATTCCAAGGAAAATACCAAAGAAATTTTGCAAAGAAAACTATAACGCGAACGCGTTATTTGTTAGTTTGGCCACGAAAGTGCGACCATTTCGGTGCACTTGCCCCTTGGACTGGATTAATTATTGAATGACAAGGATATGACATGGAGACTTCGACTGGATTGGTGTAAGGTTGATTGAAATAGGACATGGAGACTTGGACTGGATCAGTATGGTATGATGTGGGGACTTGACATGAGTTGGTAGATGGCTGATAAGGGGTGCAGACTTGGATGGGATTAATAGGTGAAGGACTAGGATATGACGTGGAGGTTTGGAATGGACTAGTTGATAGTTGGCTTCCCTTGTCAACGTTAGGATAAGGGTGATAAGTGGATGTTTTTTGTGAATTAATGGAAAAATTTGTGTCACGTGACTGTTGATTGTGAGGGAAGACAGATGGAGGTGGCAAAGTATTTATGTCAAAGTCTCGTGGTAACTTAGCCCCTTGGTCCAAAAGCATGGCTAGACACCTTTGAGGGTCGTGTAAGATTGATTTTTTGACAAAGGAGACTATATCAGGATTTTGCACTGTAGCTTCTAAGTCTTTGACATATACTCGTCCATTTTGGTCTCTTTGTATGAATGGTTCATAAGGGTTTCGTGATGAAGATGGCATGTTCATGGAAGATTGCATGTTCATGTTGTGAAATGGGTCAGAAAAGGTCCAATGTTTGTTCGTGTCATAAGTGTTAGTGTCGATGTTGGGATTGGAATCTTGTCCAAAGTTTGCCATTTGTCGTTGTTGTCTTTGAAGCCTAGTCTCAACCATAGAAGAGAATTGCTCAAATAAGGATGACGCCAATGACAAGTAAATGTGAGGATGATGACAACCTATGTTTTTCAGATTCTTTGGATAAAGGATGACAATGCAAGACTATTTTTTTGGATTTTTGACAATAAGGGATGCAATATGACAATGTTGTCTAAAGAAAATGACTAATGCCAAAGGACAATGAAGACTAAGATGACAATTTATGTCACTATTTTTTTTTGTATTTTTGGAATAAAGGATGACAATGCAAGATGATGATGATGTTTTCCTAAGGAAATGATTAATGCAAGATGACAAGGTTGTCAAGGCCAATATGAGGACTAAGATGATGATGTTTGACTAAGGACTTAATGTTATAAATGCTAAGTCTAGGTTCAAAATGATGACTAAGATGATGATGTTTGACTAAGGACTTAATGTTATAAATGCTAAGTCTAGGTTCAAAATGATGACTAAGATGAACAATGCAAAGTATAAGTTCAAAATGGGGATTGAGATTGTTTTTTGATGTTTTGTTGAAAAGTCTGAGTTGTCCAAGGTCGATTGTTTGTGTTCAGATTTGTGAATGTTGTGTATATTTTTTGAAAATCTAGAAAACACTTGACAAGCATGATGTTTTGGTGTAAGCAAGCACACATGAGACAAGTACAATCCTAAAAGGTCAATAGGCCAAGGGTTTGTATACTTGGTATAGCCCACCGATATACCCCAGATTGGTGATAAACACCTTTCCTTCTTGATAGCGGATAGCTTAAAATTTTGGTGGCATTGGCTCCCCTCCACAGCTCATTAACGTCATTCGAGCACACCAAATTCGAATTCTTGGGTAGTGACTTCCCAAGAATTGCTATTTCTACTCAAGGGGATCATTAGTGAGTGTCTTTAGGCATGATACTATACCCTGCACTATACCAAGCAATGGCCAAAGAACGGTTGGACACTAAAACAAGGGGTATTTAATTCAGGCATTCTGTTCGTGGGGCATGATCCATGCGGCGAGAGTCCCCTTTCGGATCCATCTCGTCAGAACCACACTCGTGATTCTTGGGCTTTCCCCAAGAACCCACTTTTATATACCGGCTGGAAGTCCCTCGGTGTCAGGGTGCTACCGGTCTAAGTCATCCCAGGGTGAGTACTTTTTTCCACCAGAACAGGCCCAAGTTCTAGAGTTAGTAACCGTTTATCTTACACCCAGGATCACACGAATGTGCAAGGGGAGAGGATACTCCGATATACCAAATCATGAAGGGTAAAAATAGATAAAAATGGGTCTGGTTTTCTGATCATCGAGTTTTCACAAGGTGAGAGCATACTCACCTACTGTTTTGCAAATACATTCAAACATGATCAAACAGAGGTTCATTTTAATTACACCAAAATGAAATGTGTGTTACACTACTAAAAATGCAAGCACATTGTTTTGATGTTTATTCTTTGACATTCGAACCTGCAAGACCATGAATTAGAAGTTTAAATTTTTTCCTTTGACCCATGAAAAACTCCAATGCCACATGTTGCCAACAAAGATTAGTAATAAAAAAAAAGAAATTAATGACAGCAGCAAATTAAAACAATGATAACTTGCTCAAAACTTAACCAAAATTTAAAGCGTAGATATCTATGGAAAACTAAGTGATAGACCTTCAAACCCAGAAAACGTTTTCCACGATTCTGCACAAAAAAAATGTTATAGACAAAAGAAAAATGAGGGTTTTAAAAGCTAAATTAAAAAAACAGCGATCACTAAAATGGCCATAACTTTCTCAAATCTTAACAAAATTTAAAACCGTTTGATGTTCTGGAAAGTTGAGAGCGGGATCTACAAAACCTAGAAACCATTTTAAAATATTCTATTCACCCATTTTTCTGTGCTCAAAATATGGTGACGGGATTTCATATGACTTCTTGGTTGTAACTTCAAAACAGTGAAAACAAACAAGAAAACACAATTTTTTCTACAAAATGTCAGGTTCACCAATATAACTGAGGATTTATTTTTAGTTATTTTATTGATCAATAAAACATATAAAATAAATCCAAAGACCTATCAAGAACAATGAAAACTTAAAAATAAGAACAAATATACCTTTCATTCGTAGGAGTTTCCATGATTCACCTTGATAGTACCTTCTTACTTGCTGTATGATATTGTGCCCTCAGATTCATTGTGTGAGCAATCTGCAAATGTCTAAGTCCTACAACAAGCTTTGAAGGATTTATGCAATGTCTAAATGCCTATGACCATGATTATGATTGCCAATGTCTAAATATGCTAAGAGTTGATCAAATAAAGATAAAAATTGTTGAAATTGCTATGAAATCTAAGTGTGCAAAATGCCTAAAAATGTCAGCGTGTAATCGAAAAATGTCAGCGTGTATGTAAAATGTCAGCGTGTAATCAAAAAGTGAGAGGAAAATGGTATTTTATAGAAAATGCCACTTCGAATGGACGGGTGAGATTAATTCATGACGAAACATTAAATGAAAGGTCTAGATTAAATCTGAGAATCCCTAATTAGGGTTAGGGAAAATTCATTAATCAAACGGTCAAGATAATATTTCAGATAATCGGATCAACGGTGGAGAATAAATGAGATAAATTAATTAGAAAATAAGGATTTTCGAAAATCAAGAAGATAAAGACTGCCTGATTTGTGAAATTCGAAAAATCAAGAAGATAAGAGTTAGACTGAAGATCAGATTTGGAAAATCAAGAATCTGCTCGATTACTTGATTTTTGGAAGATTAGTTACTATTTTGAATTAAATTAATTCAAAATAATGATTTTGTGAGACAATAAATAATCTTTTTCAGATTATTTACCAAAATGGGCTGACAGTTAAGAAAGTGATGACATTTTAAATAATTTTATTTATTTAAAATCAGAGGAATATCAAATTGGCAATTAAATAATTAAATTTAATTATTTAATTTAGCAGATAAGACTAAATAATTAAATAAATTAATCAATTTATTTAATTATGACAATTAGTGACATATTAAATAAATAACAAAATCTTATTTATTTAATAATCAAGAAGAAATAAAGTGAATAGAAGGCAATTAAATAAATTAAGAAATTTATTTAATTAAGGGGAGACTTAGACAATTAATGACGTATTTAATAAATAAATGAAATTTATTTATTTAATAATCATGAAGAATAAAAGGACATGAATTAATTAAATAATTATGAATTATTTAATCAATAGTCGAATGTGGACCAAGGACATAATTAAATGTCACAATTATGCTAGGACAAAAGTGGTAAAAATGAAGCTTGCAAGCCTAGGTCATTTTTAGGTGTCTACAGGTGGCGAGAGTAGCGGAGATGAAGGTTTTGATAGTGGGGAGGCTATAGTTGGATCGGGCCCTACCTTAGATTTTCCTGGTGAGACCGTGCCTCGTGAGAGGCAAGCTATGTGAGATGTTTTAGTGTGACTATGGCTAGCAGATCTTCAGGTGCAGTTAGAGACTGTTCAGGAGTAGCTTCTCCAGACTCAGGGTTTATTAAAGCAGACATAGGCTTAGATGTAGTCACAGGCTGAGTTACATACAAAGACTCTTTCGGGTGTGTAGGCTCAGTTAGTCACAGTGCAGTCACAGATTGCGGCATTGATAGCTAAGAGGGATGCAGCGAGACAGTCAGTTAGGACAACCCAGGCTCAGATTAGCTCCTTAATAGTTGAGAGATGCAGCTAGGCAGATAGCAAGGATAGCTCAGGCTCAGGTTACCTCATTGACAGCTGAGAGAGATGCTCTCATGTTTGTAGCAGAGGGTGCTCAGGCTTTAGCTGATAGATTACAGAGACTAGCAGATGGTACCTCCTTGGCAAATTACATGCGAGAGGTTGCTCATATTGGTGAGGAGATTCAGTTTTATAGAGCAAGGTATTATGATGCAGTACTCTCTGAGTAGAGAGTGAGCTATGTGAGGTCCCATTCTGGTAGGTCATGATCCAGGACTGTTAGTGCAGGTGTTACTTAGCCGTTACCCAGAGATCCTAGGGATCTTGGTCCCTCTAGGGGTAGGGGTCTAATCCTACTATGCCTACACCATTTGGAGGCAGCAGCACATGATTGTGTCTATGATGTACTTTTATTGATGTACAACCATTATTGATGTTTTATCTCTCTTCTTTTTAGACATCATTGTATACTTGACATTGTGATTATGATATATATGAGATGCAGTGGATTCTACGGTCTATTATGTGTTTTATTTGATTTTCCGATGGATGCATTTTGTTTTGATGTTTATATGCTATGTGATGGTTTTATTGTCATAATTTTATGCTTTGATTTGATATTTCTCTATCTATGATGCCACTAATGGTAATGTATGGATGCATTGTATATGGATACATGATTTATGATGTACATGGATTTATGATGTGTATGGATTTATGATGTATATGGATTTATGATGTGTGTAGATGATATACTATATGTGATGTAAGTGTTACTTATTGTATGAAAATGTTGAATGATACATGTGTAATAAATTAATGGAATTTATTATCAAATGGATGGATTATATGTGAATATTTGATACAACAAAAGGATGAATGTGATGTATTTTAAGTATAATTGAATAATATATGTATGTTGAATTGAGTGAACGATAAAATGATGATTCAAATGTTTTGAATATATGCAAATGATTATGATGATGCAACCTATATGATTATGATGTTGTCAAGTATACTCAGTCTTGTATGAAAAAAGATAATTTATTTGAGGAATGATTCATCAGTTTATTATGTAACAAATACTCTGCAGATATGTCACTATTATGGATGCAGTCTACTTTTATTATGCAAATCTATATGTTGGTATAGGTATTTTAACAATACTTTTGTGCCTTTTTTATCATCATTGTGCTTTAAAATGTTGAAAGTGAGTACAAGCATCAATGGTATAATATAAACCGATGATGACCTGAGTACTACTTTCATGATTTTTGATATTGCAAGCGAACACAAGCATCAAGGTATAATTAAACCAAGATGACATGAGAATTTTTTGTGTAAAACAAATAGAATAAACCACTTTCCTATGTGAATTGGAATGTCATCCATGATACTTTTGTAGATCATTTCCCGCAATGATTCACACAGTAATTATGATTTATTCACAGACAGTAGACAAAGAAAAATACCATTTCTTCTTCCTAGCTTCTCTAGTTCAATACATCATTGAGTTGCTCCAAATAAATGATAACATTGATCAAAATTACAACATATCTTTCATTTGCTTATAGTATTCAATCATTTATTCAGGTTATATCATCCATCCTGATTTTATGATGTTTTTGTGTTTTTTGAGATTTTGGATCAAACTAACCTAAAGACCTATCTAGGGGCCTTGGGGGCTAATCAAAGATTAGCCTTGCCTACGTTATACATGCAAAGACCATGTAGTTTGACTAACACTGACTCATGTTTTTTGGATTTTCTGAGACTGACTTTTTGACTCTTTTTTGGATTTTTTGTTGTGATATGGAAGTCCAATGTGTTTCTGATGGTGATTGATGATTCATGTTGGGTTGTGTTTTTTATCACTCTTTTTGTTTCTTTTTTCCATTTTGTGAAGCTCAAAATTTATTGCCCCTATTGAGGTTGTGATGTTGCCCCCAGGCCAGGGTGAGACATGACCATGTGATATGATATGATAATGGATGCAAAATGATGATGGAAGTAACGACCATGACATGTGTCCAAATAGATGGGAGAGCTGGATTTTAAATCCCACATAGCGCCTATTTCCAGGTTTGCACTATATGTTTTTATTGCATCTTTTCATTTTTTCATTTTTTATTTTTTTTATTTTGTTGTATTTTTCTGTCACCAGGATGCCTGTTTGCCAAGTTTTCATCAAGGTAACCATTTCCAGAAACTAATTCATGCACTAAGTGATTTAGGTATAGAATTTCCTAAGATGGATGTTGTTGATAGGTTCATCAAATAGATCCCCTTCGGGTGTAGACAATTGATATGCTCTTGAGCCATACACTAATATGATAACAAAGGGACCTAACCAGTTAGGTTCAAATTTCCCTTTTTTTTCTCTATCTTGCTAATTTTTAGGGTTTTCCTTTAGGACCAAGTCACCAACTTGAAAAATTCTAGGTTTTACCCTATGATTGTAACTTCTTGACATTCTTTGTTGGTAGGCTTTCAAATGATTTACTGCTTGTTGACGGCATTCATCTAGTAATTCCAGCTCTTGTAGCCTTGAAATTCTGTAATCTTCATCTGCTATGAGACCTTTTAGTGATACATGGAGTGATGGTATTTCTATCTCAATTGGTAGAATGGCCTCTGATCCATACACCAAGGCGTATGGTGTAGCTCCTGTTGGTGTTCTAATGCTAGTTCTATAGGCCCATAATGAAGGATTTAATTGAACATGCCAATCATGTCCACCATCATCTACCGTCTTCTTTAGTATTTTCAGGATTGTTTTGTTTGAGGCTTCTGCTTGTCTGTTTCCCTATGGATAGTATGGTGTTGAAAAATGATGTTGAATATGGAATTGTTCATATAATTCCTGGATGTCCTGATTTTTAAAAGGCCTTCCATTTTCTGAAATAATGGATTGAGGTACCCCATATTGATAGATGAGATAGGTGAGTTTAAAAGATGAAATTTGTTTTCCTGTGACAATTGTCAAAAGAACTGCTTGTATCCATTTTGTAAAATACTCTATTGCTGTGATGATGAACTTGTTGAAATTTGACAAAGAAGTATGTATTTTCCCCACCAGGTCTAGTCACCATTGACAAACAAGCCATGTGGATGTGAATGGTTGTAATTCTTGTGTTGGTGCATGAATTATATTACCGTGAATCTGACATTTTTGACATCTTTTAACATATTGATATGCTTCCTTCTCCATATTCAACCAGTAATACCCTAAAAAGAGGAGTTTCTTAGCTAGGGTTAACCCACTTGAATGAGTCCCACAAATACCTTCATGGACCTCTCATAAGGATGTTTCAGATTCATGATGCTCCAGACACTAGAGAAGAGTACCATCTAAACCTCAATGGTAAAGGATGTCAGCAATTAATGTATGTCTTGTTGATTGATGAAAAAAGTTACGTTTTTGGTTTCTAGAGAGATCAAGAGGAAGAATGTTGTCTAAGGTAATTATAGATCTCTGCATATTGTGAGGGTTGAATGTTGGGTATGTGGCATATGGTCTGTGAATCAGGATTATCGTATGCAAGACTAGATACTTGTTCAACCATAAACTCATATCAACCTTTCTTTTCTGATAATTGCAAAAGGGATGCAATTGTTTCCATGGCATTTGCAACTTTTTTTTCTGCCCATGGTATTTGCTTGAACTTGATATCCATGAAGTATTTCTTTAGATCATCTATCATTTGATTATAAGGCATGAGCTTCTCATCTTTTTTTTGATACTCATTATTTACTTGATAAATGACAAGTTGTGAGTCCCCATACACTTGCATTTCTATGATTTTCCATTCAATAGCTATTTTGATGCCTATAATCAGTGCTTCATATTCAACTATATTTTTTGTGCATGGAAACATCAACCGATAAGATCTGGGAAAAAATTCCTGCCCCCACTCCTCTCCATGTATATGATCCGTCAAAGTACAGTCTCCATTGTTGAGTTGTAATATTCATTATGTCAGCATCTGGAAATTCAATGTGCATTGGATGATGATCTTGTAATGGAGCTTCAACTAGTTGATCTACTATTACCTATCCTTTGATGGCTCTCCTATCAACATATTAGATATCAAACTCACTCAATATCATGACCCATTTTGCAAGTCTTCATGTTAGTGTAGCTTTACTAAGTATTTTAATGGGTCTATTTTTGCTATGATCCTGACCGTGTGAGTCAACATGCAGTGTCACAATTGCTGAGTTGCAAATACTACTACTAAACAAGCTTTTTCTATGAATGTATAGTTTATTTCATATCCGTTGAGAGTCCTGCTGATGTAGTAAACTGCTTGTTCTTTTCCTTCAGAATCCTCTTGTGCTAATAAAGCTCCTAAAGATATTTTAGTTGTTGCAATATATAGTAATTGTGGTCTTTTTTCTATGGGTGGCATGAGTATCAGAGGTGTCACCAAATATTGCTTTATTTGGTCAAATTTTTTTTCACAGTTATGATCCCATTTGAATGAAACATTTTTATGAAGTAGATGATTAAATGGATGACTCTTATCTACTAGCTGGGAGATAAATCTCCTGATGGATTGTAACCTTCCTTGTAGTTACCTTAATTGACTGATGTTTTTAGGTGGTGGCATCTCCATGATTGCCTTAACTTTAGCTGGATCCACTTCAATACCTTTTTCTGAAACTATGTAACCAAGAAGTTTTGCTGAAGTCACCCCAAAGATACACTTCTTTGGGTTCAATATTACATTGAATATTTCCAGTCTAGTGAAGATTTTATCAAGTATTTCCAGATGTCCTTCCCTAGTGTGTGATTTTGCTAAGATGTCATCCACATAATCTTCCATGAAAGTATGCATCATATCATGAAAAATTGTGGTCATTGCTTGCTGATATGTTGCGCCTGCATTTTTCAATCCAAAAGGCATGACATTCCAGCAGAATGTTCCCCAAGGGCAAGTGAATGCCATCTTTTCTTGATCCTTAGGTGCTATTTTGATTTGATTTTATCTTGAGAATCCATCCATTATAGATAACATGGCATGTCCTACTATGAGATCAACAATTATGTCAATGTTGGGCAAAGGAAAATCATCCTTTGGGCATGCCTTGTTTAAATCTCTAGAATCTGTGCATATTTTGATGCTATGATCAGGTTTGGATACTGGCACAATGTTTGAGATCCATTCTGCATAATCTATGGATATGAAAAATCCTGCATCTAATAATTTTTTTAGTTCGGCTTAACCAAAAGGGCGATGTGGGGGTGCATCTTTCTCAATTTTTGCTTGAATGGTTTGATTCCCTTTGGTAGTGATAAATGATGCATTAGAAGTTGTGGATCCAATCTTGGCATGTCTGAATAAGACCATGCAAAATTTATTTGTTGTTGCTCAAAGAATCTAGTGAATGTCGACTTTTCCTATTCTGTCATGGATGTTGTTAGATGTAAGATCCTTGCTTCTTTAGATGTTCCTAGATTTATAGACTGTGTTGGCTCTACCAGTACTGATGAGCTATCATGGTAGTGTTCTGGGAGAGTGTCAAATCTTTCATCCTTCAGTGCCTCAGAAAGGTTTTCGCTATTGGATACATTCTTTATTTTTCTCTTTTCAAAATCTAATGCTGCCTCAGAGAGGTTTTCATCATTAGATTTATTTTTCATGTTATCATTTTTGTAACTAAAATATTTTGCACCCTCATAATGTAAAGTATCGATATGAGTGTTATGGATATTACTTGTATAAGTTTTATGATAGCATAGATAATTTATGATGGCTTCATCATTTGAAAAGACTGGTATAAGACTAGGTTCGATGGGTTCCCAGTCAATAAGTTCAGGATGTATTAATGGTAACTATTACCTATTCTTCAGTTCAAGCTCAAACAGGTAGAGATGAATGAAATTCATTATTGATAGGTATTGAAATTTTCATTAATCTGTTTCAAGTATTCATTGATCATCATAGAAGATCATTTTACATCTGAATCATAGTTTTATTGTGCAAGCGTTTAAAACAGAAAATTGAGGAAAAACTTGCATAGTAATGCTTTATATTCATCTTGAAAAATGTTGAATCCCACACAAGCCGTGGGAGTAACTTATTTTGATTTTTACAATCAAATAAAGGGTGCATGAGCAAAAGAAAAATATACAACTTAAAATAGAGTAAGAATAGGGTAAAAAGTGATTCGGCATTGCCTGGAATGACGAATCGTTGACAAGTTGAGGAATGTTATGACGCCAGTTCCAGCTCCAGCTCCATTTCCAATTCCAGCTCCAAAAGTATTTGTACGAAAGATAAAGAATGACATTAGATATTGTCTCTAAGCAATGACAAATCAAATCCTATCATATACCTATGCTACCAACAAAAATATAGAATACAATCGATCAGGCATCCATCAGATGATTACAAAGATCAAGAGGAAAAATATAACTCAATGGAAGCTTTCAGCTTCATTTATTTTGCTAACATGTTTGTTTCAATGTGCAGGAATAGGTTCATCATGTTCGTAATCATTTCATCATATATGTGGAGTAAAACGGGCTCCCACAAGGGTTGAGCTCCACATATCAAGGAGGATACACTCTCAAGTTTCATACGTAAGTTCATGAATATTGATAACAGCCATTAAAAGCATCAATGCTACACTTATGAGTTTCATATTCTTTTCAGCTCTGCTTTATTATATCTAAATGAAGTATTGAGTCTCTTTGCATTAAAGAGAAATAGAATATTCAAGCATTGGAATGTTTTTATAACTTCAGAAGCATATCGTCATAATCATTATCATGGAGTATAGCAGATTTGCAATAATCCAATTCTTTAAAAGTTCTTTAACAGAAAGTAGCAATTTTTCCTTAGTTAGCATTTAAGAGATATGGAAGATACAGATTCATCAAACAAGCATGTTGTTTCAAGTATCAAATGAGAATATCAAAAAGATCATGAGTCTGAAAAGTTAAACATTCAACTACTACTGACGAGGTTAAGAGAAAGTTCAGATTTAGTGATTTTCACAGCTGATTTTAAATAATGAATGGTAGTTCCAGCTATTAGCAGTCATTGATATGCTTACAAGGTACAGAGCGATAACGAAAGATATGTATGAAGCGTAGTGGAACTTTACTATGCACAGTGAGGCATCAATATGGAGCATCAAAGGAGCAGCAACCATAAATGAACAACAACATTGTCATAAGAAATGTTGGCCGCATCAAAATCTGGTAAGAATAACTGATTATTATCCAGTCAAGGCTATGAGGTATATCTTCCATCTAAAATGTAGGAGCTAATGCATTCCAGTATGGGAAATGATGAAGGTTACAGTTGAATTAAAGGTCCAGTTCATTGCCTAAACATAGTGAACTCACAATATGGAGCAAATTCATCTACATGACAACATTGTTATAGTTCAGATCAAGAGAACATGACATATTAATTTTTACCAGCATAAATCATTAAGTGAGCAGTCAAGAGTTGAGTACCAAATGTATTTCTGAGCAAGTTTCTATCATAATGACAGTCCCACATGAGTCAGATGCAAAGAGTGGCGAAAATGATGTGTTTTCGTGGAGTAAACCATTATTTGGATTACATATTGTACAAGAATGAATGGCCATAGTCATTAGTTAAAAGGAGAGTTTACCATAGTCAGCCATAATGATTTTGAAAGTATGTATACCATTCATATCATGTTACAGGAGTTTTCAATAAACATTTACACTGCGCAATAAAAGACAGAGAGATGATAGAATTTAGGAGAAAAGAGTAGTGTAGGGGTTTGTTCTAAAGGATATAAAGAGAAATGAGTTATTGCAAGATGCAAATCAACATATCTTACCCAGAATGCCTCAAGCCATGGCTAGTAGTGACAAATAGCATAAATTTTTTTTTTGGCAAAGATAAAAATAATGATGGTTGGGCTTGTGTAAATACCAAGTATGAAAAATACAAAGGAGATTATGTATGTAAACATGTGCCAAGAATCTTAAGCTATTACCAATCATGGCAGCTATTTTAAACATTCATACAATTGTCTCTACTTTTAAAGAATGTTATGAGGGATACCCAGATACAAAATAAAATACCCACAATGAAAATGTTACAGTGTTTACTCCAATCTTGCTCAAAAATGCTTTTGTGATGGTAAAGAGGCAGATTTCTTCTTACCCATTTAGGGATTTTACTCCAAAAATATATTCAAAAAGATGTAATGAAATAAGGGAACCTGAATCAGAATTATTAGCTACAACCAGATTCATAAACATGCATGGATTTGTATCAGTCTCAGCTACAAGAGCTCCAAACTCATATAGGTATGTAGAGCACCCTTTATGAATCACAGAAGAGAGGCATATGCTTGCCACAAATTTCTATGTTGGAGAATATAATAGAAAGAGGAATGAAAATCTGGCTTACCTTTGTCATAAGGAGAGGGCGACCAAGATTGAGGTGGAAAATCTGAAAAACTCAGTGATATCAAGCTCGACTCCAACTCTCATAGCGGCCAGAACTAATAATAATGCAAAGATCAACAAAGACAAAGAAATGACACATAATACATCAGATAAAGTCATGGCCACGGCTGTATAAACCAAAAATGATTCAAAATGCTAAGAAGTTTTCATTTTTTGTGAAGGATCAAAGTCATTACGCATTTTTCCTGTTAAGATTCTTCATAAATAGCAAAGCATGATGAAATTTTGAGCCCCAACATCAAGAAATTATCAAAAAACCCTACTCATGGTGGTGCTTCCTCTCCAAGCAAGAAGTCAAATGCAAAAAATGGAAATGATTAGGGTTCTCTCGTTTTAGGTTTCTTTTTGTTTCCCATCATCATTTCTTTTGAATCGTTGATATTGACTTCTAAGTCAATTAAAAAGAAATCATGCAAATTTTGAAGAGGCCAAATTTGTATCTTAGGAGACATACGTTTTTATCATATGATATATAATATGAATAATATAAGAAGTGTGCAGCCATATGAAAACACTGGAGTCTTTTTTCCTATAACTAGCGATAATTATATACCTTGAGATATTGATATGTGCTGAGAATAGTGGCGGATTTTAGAATATGCATGGACTCATGTTTATAAAGTCAAGATTCCATTTTAGATAAATTAAAATATTTTATGCCTTGTATTACATTTTGTAAAGTTGATAAATTAAATGATAAAATATAAATCATTTAATTTATTTAACTATCTCAGATGCAAGCATTAAAATATTAGGTGAAGTGGAGTTCTTATTCGCATGGGCGGATTGATACAAACGAGGTAGTTTTCACATGCTTTAGTCCACTTTTCAGGGATTTCAGTTTAGTTCGAGTTGTAGATCAATTACATGCTTTATGACTACCACTTCGAGATTGAGTTCACTCATTTTTGCATGAGTTTGAACCACATTTTTAGGGATTTTTTACTTGTGCTCAGATTTCACTTTGGAATTGTCATCTTTTCACTTTCAGATCACTTTCAGTTGCTTATTCATGCACTTTGAAGTGCTTTCATATTGTATATATTGAAAAAGTTTATCTTTTTCAATCCTAGTTCTTATTTTTCAGCCTTTGCACTCTACAAAGTGAATAATCTTGTAACTTGGCATTTTTTACAAATTAATACAATAGTTTTTTTTTTACAAGTTCAAATTGTGTTATTGCAGAGGATTCCTTTAAGTTTTCGTATTTTAGAATTCGCCTTCAAGTTTCAAGCATCATTGTCATGTGGGATTGATTGAAGTGATTATTGTGTTTGTAGTTTATGAAACCTTTAAATATTTTTGTCTCCTTAATGAATTTTGTATGCATCCAAGTTTAAGTCCACTGGTTAAACATTGTGCTAATAAAAAATTGAACAATCTAGTTGTGGGAATCATAATTTCCTTCTATGATTGTTTCTTTAAAAAGCCTTTGTTTAAAACATTCAAGTGTGTAAGCTTCTAGATCTAGTTGTGCGAATGAAAATAGTGAGTAATCATTCTGTGAGTTAAGTCTGCATATTGAATTTTTCAGTGCATCGCCATAGTTAAAGTTTCATAGTTCATAATTTTAGACTTAGTCTTTCTCTCTTTTCTAGTAAATCACTCAGTTATTAACCAGAAAATTAAATAGGAACCAACCTAGAATCTAGAGGTCTAATTCCTTATAGGATACCCATAGCCTGGAATTAGTTCCAATGTTTCAACAGATTGCTGAATTTAATCAATCAAGCGTTCGGGTGCAATCTAATTGAAAATAGTTTTTGGCATGCTCGATGGGACTCTGAATCACTTTTCAAAGCAATATTTTTATAGTTCAAGTTGTTGTTTGGTATATATAGTAGTTTATTCCAGCCTTTCAAAGGATTATTTTCATATACTTGGTGACTCTGTTTCTTAGTTTCTAGCAGATCAAGTGCAAACAACTTATGAGAAAGATTCAGACACGAAGTTCTTCTTCGTTTGAGTAATTGCAGCTGTCTTCACCAAATAGAATAAGAAGGATAGCCAAGCAAACATCTAGTAAGTCTTCAAGAAAGCAATCAATTTCTCTTATTAAAAGAGTTGAACCATTAGTTTACATATCAAGAAGGAGAGGCAGATCATTAACAAGGCAACCGAGTTCTTTCTTAGCTTCACCAAGTTACAGAGTACTGGTTCAGCCTATACCAATTATACAAGCTACAAATTTTAGAATAGCAGCAGCTCCAATGGCTAGAGCACATGCTTTTGTTTTGTTTGATGGGGGCAGCCCATTAGATCTAGCTCTGCATGATAATATACCAGTAGCAACACTCAAAAGTTTTCCTTTCTTTACTGGTGAAGATTAGACTACGCCCATTTAGCATATTAGAGACGTAGCCTCATTATGTGGAGTTCACCATGTGATTCAAGAGAATGTAGCTTTGAGGTTGTTAGCAGCGTCATTCAAGGGGAAAACATCTCAGTGGTTTCGTGGCTTACTAGTTTGTAGCATCCCAACATGGGATGACTTAGGAGACAAGCTTACAAAACAATTTTCAGACAAGTCCAATCATTTATCTCTAGTTGAACAAATGACGATTATTAAGAGAGCACCACAAGAACAAATGATGGACTTTAATTTCAAATTTCAAAGGACATGGGATCAAATTCCAGTGATGGTAAGGCCGACTCCTTACCACACTTTTCTATATTTTCTTAGATCATTGCATAGTGATATTTCCTTAATGATATAGTTAATGGGTGGGTTAACATTACCAGCAGCATATGACATTGCCATTAGAGCTAAAAATAGCCTCATACAGGCTGGTAAACTTGCCCCAAAACCCCCTATGCCAATTTTCCCAGAGGTACAGCTATATATGCCCATTCATATACCTCCAATAGCTAGTATACCTATTGTTCCAGCTTTAGATTTCCAAGCAGTAGTACAAAATAATGTTGTTCCAACAAATTATGATTTGCAAAGTCTTAAAAATACCCAACATTAGCTAATGAATGATCAACAGCAAATGGCTAAGTTATTACTAACTGCGAGTAACAACTTGGTAAGTCTTAAAAACCAACAAGGTCAAAATTTTAGGCATAATCAATCATCATTTCAAGCAAATAGGTCTGCTTATCAAGCTGATTACTAGGGAAAAAAGAGGAATTTCAACTTTAGGCCTAATCAGCCATTTAACCCAGTTGCTTCCAGCTCTTCAAAAGAGCTGATGTCAATACAAAACAACTTAGCATAGGATTATGTTTGGTGCTATCCTTGCAACCAGCCTCATAATCAGGCTACTTGCATGAACAGGGTGATTAATCAAGCACTTATGGTGCAAAATAATTATGTTGTTTCTAATCAGACAACTAAGGAGGACAATAATCAGCAGGATGAACAAACGCAACAGAGTGACCTTAACGTTGCCATGATGAACTGGCAAAGAAGTGAGTTTTGCGGAGTTAATCACGTGCAAAGTCAAAATCAGTCAGCCACTTCTATTGCAGCCAATACGAGGGCCAAAAAGAGAGAATTTGATCTGAGACAACAAGTTGTTCCTAATAAACAAGTAGAAAAAACAAATAGCCTACTGTTCACTAGAAAAATCAAGATTTTGCAGCCCAACAGGGGCAGTTTCAACCTTCAACAGCTCAGAATGTTCATATTTTACCAAGACAGCAAGCTGGACCATCAAAGGAGCAGCCTAAAGTCTAGTTCTAGCCTCAAGCAGCTCAAACAAACGTTGTTGTTCAAAAGGTACAGTCAAAGGTTGGTGCTTCTTCTTTAAATATTGTTGAACATATGAAAAAGACAACTATTGGCATTACCATGATAGATACATTACACTTGCCTGGGAAAAAAGAAAGCTTGCAAGAGGCTTTGGCTAAGATATCAATTTCTGATGAAGCAAATATAGAATAGCCAAGAGTTCTTGTGAATAGTTCAGATCAAAAGCAAGGACAACCAGCTAAAGAGGTAAAACCACCACCTTTTTATGTTAGTTTAATAATTGGTAAAAATATAGTGCATAACTACATGATTGATAGTGGAGCAAGCAGCTCAATCATGCCTAAACAGTTGGTAGACAAGTTAGGACTTGAGTATGAACCGTTGTCAAAAGAGGTAGTTTAATTGGATGGTACAACTGTTAAGTCTATAGGTGTTATTAAAAGTCTGCCTCTTACATTGCATGCTTGTCCCAACTTTCAAATTGCACAGGACATATATGTCATTGATCTCCCACCTTATTTTTCCATTTTCTTATCTAGATATTTCACTACAAAGTTAGGTGGTTATTTGTCATTAGACTGGTTATACATGTTTTTCAGGACCAAGTATGGTACTAGAGTCATGATTAAATTAGAATCATTAGCTAAAGACCATATTGAACCTTATGTTCTGAACCCCATAAATGCAAACCTAGCTTTCCATGATCAGAAGGATCAATCCATGACCCTCGACCCCACTGTACCTATAGAAGGCATACGAGACATAAATCTAGATAAGTGGGCAACCGAGAATCATGAGGTTGATCCATTCAATCTCATAGATGAAGTAGGTTTAGGCATTTATATGGTTTGAGAATCTGATGCAATTATTCCAAATTTGGTCAAGGAAGAAAAACAACAAGTACAATAGATTGATCAACTTTGGAAACTATTTTTTGATGGTTCTAGGAGTAAAATTGGTGTTGGTGGAGGAGCTGTTCTAATTTCACCTGAAGGAGACAGGTATTATTCAGCTTTTAGATTTGCTTTCAGCTGTTCTAATAATGTTGTTGAATATGAAATATTAATACATGGCTTAGAATGGGCCAGGAAAAGAAAGATTAAGTGTTTGCAGGTATTTGGTGATTCATAATTAATAGAAAATCAAGTCAGAAATCTGAATTTAACAAAGAATGATGTGCTGAAATTGTATAAACATCATGTTTGAGACTTGATTGAGGAGTTTGATGCATTTAATCTACAATCAGTACCCAAACTTCAGAATAAGCAAGCTGATAAACTTGCTGCTCTAGGGTCACAGTTTGACATTTTGACTAAAATTCATAATGTGGAGGTACAACAGTACGTGAAGGTAGTTGTCAGACCTTCAATGCCTAACAATAATGTAAGTTGGTAGATTTTTGATAGTGATGAATAGATATTTCATTTTCTAATGGAAGAAGCAGAGTTTTCTGCTAGAAATCAGAAGAAATTTGATCAGCAATATGGTGATTAGATCATGCAACTCAAGTCCAACAAGTTGCCAAAGGGTTTGGTGACCCTTGAATCCATCTTCAACACTGATGATCAGGTTAGAAGAGATAAATCAAGTATTATAGTGAAGCAGGGGGCATTACGAATCAATAGGAATTTTTAAGGACACACTGCTTAAGCTTGGTAAAGTCTATACAAAGTCAGAACAACAATTCTTTATCTTGCTTTGTCAAGAATTCAGCGACATATTTGCCTTGCAGTATGGATATTTGAAGGGTTTCAACCCCGAGTTAGCTCAGCATACAATTGAGCTTGAGCCTAACGCAAAACCGGTAAGACAAAAGCAGAGGCCTCTGAACCCAAAGTTAGAACATCTGATGAAAACATAATTAAACAAGCTGATCGAAGGTAGTATAATATTTCCAATCAAGCATACTTCTTAGGTGTCAAATTTGGTGTCTTTCAGAAAGAAGAGCGGAGAGATAAGGCCGTGTGTTGATTTTTGTGATCTAAACAGAGCTTCACTCAAAGATCACTACCTACTATCTTCAATGGAGCAAATATTGCAGGTTGTTTCAGGATCAAAAAGGTTTTCATTGCTGGATGGGTATTCAAGTTACAACCAAATCTTGGTTAAGGAAGAAGATTAGTATAAGACAACCTTTACCACCAAGTGGGGTACTATGGCTTACAGAAAGATGCTATTTGGACTGCCAAACACAAGAGCCACCTTTCAGAAAGCGATGGATATGGCTTTCCAAGGTTTAATTAACAAATTTATTCTTGTTTACCTAGATGATATTACTATTTTCTCGCATAATGCTGATGATCATTTCAGTCATCTTAGATAGATATTTGAGAGGTGCAAAGAATATGGAATCTCATTGAATCCAAAGAAGAGTATTTTTGTTGTTCATGAAGGTAAGCTTCTGGGTTATATTGTTTCAAAAGATGGCATTTCTATTGACCCATAATGTATTGCATCCATTCTAGCTTTACCGTTGCCTGCTCACAAAAAGGGTTTCCAGAGCTTCCTAGGTAGAATTAACATTGTGAGGAGATTTATTCCTAATGTTGCAGTGTTATTACAACCATTGACAGCCATGCTGAAGAAAAACATTCAATTTAGTTGGTCAAAAGAAGGAAAAAATAGTTTCGAGCAGATTAAAGAGGCACTTGCAGCAACCCCTACTCTTATAAATCTTGATTTTGATAAAGATTTTATACTGTATGCATTCAGAGGAGTGGATACCATCTCCGCAATGCTCTGTTAGAAAAATAATGAAGGTATGGAGCAGCCCATAGCTTTCTTTAGTCAAATCTTGCATGACTATGAAACAAGATATTCATTCATTGAGAAGCGTGTACTTGCTGTAGTGAGAAGTCTTAAAAAATTCAGACATATGCTATCTAATAATAAGATAAATCTACTGGTAGCCCACCCAACAGTCAAGGAGTTTCTGCTGAATAAAGATATTAACGATAAGCAAGCAAGCTGGATAACCAAAGTCATGGAATATGACATCATCATAAAGGTTACTAAGCTTGTTCAAGGTAAAGGATTGTGTGAACAACTTGTAGAAAAGGAAGAAAACAACAGTGAAGAGGTTGTTACAGTTATGAATAATGAAGATGAACCTGTTGTTTCAACTATTTCAACTGATTGGATTCATCAGAGGATCCATTACTTGCATACTGGAGATTGTCCAGAAGGTTTAGACAAGTCTAAATGGAGATATTACAGGTTACAAGCAATTCCTTATGCAGAAATTGATGGTGTTCTTTATAAGAAGGATTTCAATGGTTTTTTTCTCAGGTGTATTTATCCAGATCAGACTGAAAGAATTCTGGAAGAATTCCATGATGGACTTGCTGGAGGTCATTTTGCACCACGTACTACAGCTTTGAAAATTATGAAGGTAGGCTATTATTGGCTAGATCTTTTCAAAGATGCACATACTTATGTCAGAAAATGTGCCAAATGTTCACTTTTTGCAGGAAAACAAAAGTTAGCAGCCTTGCCCCTGAATCCAATTCAGGTTGAGCAGCCATTCGGAAAGTGGGGACTCAATTTTATTGGTCCAATCAATCCACCCTCAAGTGCTGGGCACAAATGGATTTTAATTGCCACGGACTACTTTAGAAAGTGGACTGAAGCAATTACATTAAGAGATGCAAATGAAACATCAGTTTTAAACTTCTATCAAGATATAGTTTCCAGGTTTGGTACACCTGATTTGATTATTTCTGATAATGCTTTAGCTTTTGTTGGCTTAAGAGTTTCAGATTGGTCAATAAAGAATAATGTTTATCTGAACACTTTGTCCAATTATTACCCCCGAGGTAATAGACAAGCTGAATCAACAAATAAAAATCTGATTAAGATCATATAGAAGACTATTGAAGATAATTAGAGGTCATGGAATGACAAGCTCAAGTTAGCCCTGTGGGCTGATAGAGTTACACCAAAACGATCATGATTTTCACCTTATGTTTTGGTTTATGGTAAAGAGGCCAAACTGCCTATCTCAATTGAATTTCCAACTTTGAGTTACATCAAAGAACTTGAGTTACTTGAGGAGAAGCCAATGCAAGTCAGGCTTGCTCAATTAACAGAGTTGGAAGAAACCAGAAGAGAAGCCTACATAAAGCTTCAGATTCATCATTCTCAAATGAAGAGGACATTCGATAAGAAAGCAACAGTAAGGATCTTCAATGAGGGTGATTTAGTTTTCAAGTGGGATGAGCTCAAAAGAAGACCTGGTAAACATACGAAGTTTGATGCCATGTGGGATGGCCCGTATGTTATTATAGAAAAGAAAGAACACAATGCATTTCAGCTTTGAAAGCTAAATGGTGAAGTACTGCCAATCCATGCCAACGGGATTCATTTGAAATAGTGTTATTAAGCTTTAAGCTTTTAGTTGTACAGAGTAGAATAGTTTTCAGTTTTAGTAATACTTTCAATAAGTGTCTGCTGACACGTTCTATTTCAATTTTGTCATGTTTTCAATAAGTGCAGTTGTTGCACTTGGTTTTTCAGATTCTGTCTTCAACAAAATTATAGTAGTTTATTTCAAGTTTGCATTTTTGAGTTGAGTTACAGTTTTCTAAGTTTAAAAGAACAGAACATGGACTTCATGCCCAATGGATATGCTAGTCTATTGTGTTTAGCAGGCAAACACTTCGCAGAGGTCACCAATTTGTTACCTATTTTTCACTTCGAGCTCAAACAGGTAGAGCTGAATGAAATTCATTATTGATAGGTATTGAAATTTTCATTAATCTGTTTGAAGTATTCATTGATCATCATAGAAGATCATTTTACATCTGAATCATAGTTTTATTGTGCAAGCGTTTAAAACAGAAAATTGAGGAAAAACTTGCATAGTAATGCTTTGTATTCATCTTGAAAAATGTTGAATCCCACACAAGCCGTAGGAGTAACTTATTTTGATTTTTACAATCAAATAAAGGGTGCATGAGCAAAAGAAAAATATATAACTTAGAGTAAGCATAGGGTAGAAAGTGATTCGTCATTTCCTAGAATGACGAATCGTTGACAAGTTGAGGAATGTTGTGATGCCAGTTCCAGCTCCAGCTCCATTTCCAGTTCCAACTCCAAAAGCATCTGTAGGAAAGATAAAGAATGACGTTAGAGATGGTCTCTAAGCAATGAAAAATCAAATCCTATCATATACCTACGCTACCAACAAAAATATAGAATACAATCGATCAGGCATCCATAAGATGATTACAAAGATCAAGAGGAAAAATATAACTCAATGGAAGCTTTCAGCTTCTTTTATTTTGCTAACATGTTTGTTTTAATGTGCAGGAATAGGTTAATCATATTCGTAATCATTTCATTAGATATGTGGAGTAAAACGGGCACCCACAAGGGTTGAGCTCGACATATCAAGGAGGATACACTCTCAGGTTTCATACGTAAGTTCATGAATATTGATAACAGCCATTAAAAGCATCAACGTTGCACTTATGAGTTTCATATTCTTTTTAGCTCTTCTTTATTATATCTAAATGAAGTATTGAGCCTCTTTGCATTAAAGAGAAATAGAATGTTCAAGCATTGGACATTTTTTATAACTTCAGAAGCATATTGTCATAATCATTATCATGGAGTATAACAGATTTGCAATAATCCAGTTCTTTACAAGTTCTTTAATAGAAAGCAACAATTTCTCCTTAGTCAGCATTTAAGAGATATGGAAGATACAGATTCATCAAATAGGCATGTTGTTTCAAGTATCAAATGAGAATATCAGAAAGATCATGAGTCTGAAAAGTTAAACATTCAACTGCTACTGATGAGGTTAAGAGAAAGTTCAGATTTAGTGATTTTCACAGCTGATTTTAAATAATGAATGGTAGTTCCAGCTATTAGCAGTCATTGATATGCTTACAAGGTACAAAGCAATAACAGAAGATATGTATGAAGCATAGTGGAACTTTACTATACACAGTGAGGCATCAATATGGAGCATCAAAGGAGCAGTAGCCATAAATGAACAACAACATTGTCATAAGAAATGTTGGCCGCATCAAAATCTAGAAAGAATAACTAATTATTATCTAGTCAAGGCTGTGAGGTATATCTTCAATCTAAAATGTAGGAGCTAATGCATTCCAGTATGGGAAATGATGAAGGTTACAACTGAATTAAAGGTCCAATTCATTGCCTAAACATAGTGAACTCACAATATGGAGCAAATTCATCTACAGGACAACATTGTTATAGTTCAGATCAAGAGAACATGACAGATTAATTTTTACCAGCATAAATCATTAAGTGGCAGTCAAGATTTGAGTACCAAATGTATTTCTGAGCAAGTTTCTATCATAATGACAGTCCCACATGAGTCAGATGCAAAGAGTGGCAAAAATGATGTGTTTTCCTGGAGTAAACCATTATTTGGATTACATACTGTACAAGAATGACTGGCCATAGTCAATATTTAAAAGGAGAGTTTACCATAGTTAGCTAGAATGATTTTGAAAGTATGTATACCATTCATATCATGTTTTAGGAGTTTTCAATAAACATTTATACTGTGCAATAAAAGATGGAGAGAGGATAGAATTCAGGAGAAAAAAGCAGGGTAGGGGTTTGTTCTAAAGGATATAAAGAGCAATGAGTTATTGCAAGATGAAAATCAACATATATTACCCAGAATGCCTCAAGCCGTGGCTAGTAGTGAAAAATAGCATACAAAAATTTCTGGGCAAAGATAGAAATAATGATGGTTGGGCTTGTGCATATACCAGGTATGAAAAATACAAAGGAGATTATGTATGTAAATGTGTGCCAAGAATCTTAAGCTATTATTGTGTATATGTTAATATGTTAATCAAATTGAAACAAATAACACAAATGATAGAACTTTAAAATGAAGAAATTGAAATGAAATTAAAATATAAACAGGAATTCTTCAGAATCATTCCATCTTTCTCTATCTCTAGATATTTGTTCGAAGCTACTGCTCTTAGATTGTGTAAGCTTGGCTTCTCCAAATGGCAATCTGCAGAATGAGTATGCAAAGGAAGTTCTCTATTCTATATGCTGGTGGAGGTGAGAATGCTGACGGACATGCACAGGGGCTGTGGATTATGCATAGGGGCTGTAAATTGAAAATACTATGATATGAAATAGATATGCCATGATATGAACTACTACTATGCTATGATATGAAATGAGAATACTGTAAATGCTAAAAGGCTATGCTATTGCAATTTGGCTATATTTTATTTGTTGAAAGCCTCTATATGATTTCAAAGACCCGACAATCCTTTTATAGCTTTTTGCAGGCAAAATCCTGGCTGGCAAAGATCAACGGCTGTGAGGTTGTCTGGTAGATTTGAATGGTGAGAGATGGAGAGGTTGAGAAGAAAATGGAAGAGGTTGGGAGGCTGGAGAGAAGAATGGAAGCCTGTCTTCAATCCACGGGAACAAGCTTGCACAAAAACAGAGGAATTTAATTTTTTGTTTTGGTAGTTTGTTTCACGGCTGTTGAAGATAATGCAAATATTAAATAAATAAATTTATTTAATTTCATTTATGTGAGTTTGATCTTTGATTTTAGAACTATAGAAGATTTAATTAAATATTTTGGAATATTTAATTGTGATGTGACTTTAGAAGAATTAATTAAATATTTTTGGAATATTTAATTGTAAATGGACTTTAGAGGAATTAATTAAATATTTTTGGAATATTTAATTATGAATGAATTTTAGAAGAATTTGAAATATTTAATCTTTATTTGAATAAAATATTCAAGCCAAGATTAAATAATAATTAATATAAATAAATTGTAATGTTTTATTTAATTAATTAAAAGATGAATAAGAAAAGTGATTAAATAAACTTATTTATTTAATCGAAATAAAAGAATGAACAATATAAATAAATTATCTAAATTTATTTATACGTAGATTGAACTCAGAGATTTAATTAAATATTACAAATATTTAATTAATTACTAGACTATGTGATGTGACCATTTTTAGGTGTATACATTTTGCCCCTCTTTGAAGTGATGTGTTTTACACATTGCTTCAAAGAATTTTGAAATTTTCCCCAATTGTTGATTGTCAAATGTTGATAGGTATATTCCCCCTCGAACGATGAATCGATAAGATTTTGATTTGTGTGAATTTTTTTTTGAAATTTTTAGATTTTTATGATTTTTAAGATGTCGATTCATCGTTTGAAAATAATAATATGAAGAAATTGACGTGGAAAGATGTGAGATGAAAAAATTGATGACCTAAATTGCCCCTACGATGATAAAATGTGTTAAAATGCCCCAATTTTGTATTGATTGTTTGCGTATTGTGTTGCCCTGATTTGATGATGTTTGTCTGATAAATTTGTTCCCAAGGTTGATGGAAAACAAATAGTAGTTGATAAATTTGCTTTTAAAGTTGTTAAAAACAAATAGTTGTCTGATAAGTTTGCTTCTAAAGTTGTTAAAAACAAATGTGATTTGTATTATCTACTTTCCATGATGATGAAAAACAAATAGTTTGATTGATTTTTTTGCTTCTAAGGTTGTTAAAAATAAACAGGAATTGATATATTTGATTTCATGAAAATGAAAAACAAATTGTTTGAGTGATATGTTCGCTTCTAAGGTTGTTAAAAACAAACATGATGTTGATAAATTTGCTTCCAAGTTAATGAAAAGCAAATAATAGTTGATAAGTTTTCTTTTAAGGTTGTTAAAAACAAACACGATGTTGATAAATTTGCTTTCATGAAAATGAAAAACAAATAGTTTGATAAATGTGCTTTCAAAGTTGTTGAAACAAATAGTCGAATGATGTATTCCGATTGGATTGATTTGATTGATTTGATGATCCATTTTAATTTGAATAATGGTTTGATCTTCTGATGTTATTAATGATTTGATCTTTTGATGTAGGAGCAGGTGGTGTGAGACCAACAACATCTGGGGGTAACACCTCATAGTGTTTTCATGTGATCAGCTTTGATTTTTTTATTGAGACATTGTATACTTTGCCAGCTTTTGGGAAAATCTATAAATGCAAAATACAAATTCTAACATGTATGCAATCTATACTGACCATGCAGGTTATCTGTAGAATATTGCCATTCTAAGAGCTTATTTGTGCTTTTTGTGTCATCATTGAGCATTGAAATGTTGAAAGTTAATACAAGCATCAAAGGGTATGTTAGCACCAGTGATGACCTGAGTATTGCTTTCATGATTTTTGATATAGCAAGTTAATACAAGCATCTAGGTATAATTAAACCGAGATGACCTGAGTATTGCTTGCATAAATGGACAAGAGTTAATCTGTTGCCCATGCAAATTCTGAAATGTCATCAATGATACTTAGTAGAGCATGTCTCGTGACCAATTTGCATAGTACTAATGATTTCCTCGCAAACAGCAGAAAAATAAAAATCATACTCCTTCCTTGCTTTTCTAGTTCAGTACATCATCGATTTGCTCTAGAGATATGATAGAAAATCAAACAACCATTCAAATCTTGCTTAAAATGTTTCAAACATTATTCAGATTAAGATCATCCAAGTTGATTATCATCATTGATGTTTGTTTTGGATCATGTTATTTTGATTTCAATTGGCATTGAACAAGCATGTTGTAGTTGATTTGATATGGCAATGTTTGTTGTATTTCGACAAACCATTTTGTTTCTACTTGTGATATTCAAAAAGCTCGTTGCCCCTTGCTTGTTTAGTCTATGTTTCTGCTTTTTCCCCTAGTGTAAACACAACCTAAAGATGAAAGATATGTACAAATTTCATCAAGCCATGATGAAACATAAGGATTCATGTCATATGAGATGGATATGAAAGATATGTATAGATGATAGATATGAATGAATGATACCTAAAGTAAATGCAAGACATAATCTGATAGATGAAGGAGCCTATTTTGATCACAAGTAGCACCTGTTTGCCAAGTTTTCACCACTTGTTTTTATTGCACTTTTTCAAAACTTTTATAATTTTTATGGATTTTTTCAAGACTTTTTCTGATTTTTTTGAATTTTTTTTCAAGACTTTATATGATTTTTTGGATTTTTAAGATGAAATGAGATGATATGACTAATTGAAGGAACAAGATTCCACACAATATAAGAGAAGATGCATGACAAAGGATATGGTATTGAAGATTTGGATGAAGTGAATAGGATAAGATGTATGATTTTCAAGAAGATCCTTAACCTTGTCAAGATCAAAGGTGGAAATATAAGGAATGGGCATAGAAATGACCATGAATGATAAGATGGATGAAATTTGTCCCTAAATGTAGAGTGCAAGAGGAATATGGAAGATATGATATGGATGATAGGGAGATGGAGGAAGGACTTTAAGCATCAAGTTTCACAACCAAATATCCCTCTAATAAACCATGGCAATGGGAATTAGAATCCTAAATGTTTGGAAAATTAATGATCTGATGGAAGAATCTAAGTACTTATGCAAAATTTTGGATTAAAGGAGAATGATGGGGGATGAATGTTGGATAATGGATAGGAGGTTGGAAGACCTATTGATGGATAGATGGAAAGGATGGAAAAATCAACATTGGCACACACCTTGAAGGGTGGTGGAGTGATGGAGGAAAAATGGATTTGAAAGGTGATAGGTTATTAGATGGAAAATTGGAGGAAGCTTTTGGATTAGCAAATTTGAATGCCAATTTAGATTTTATTGCTTTTATGAAACTTTTAGGAATCCACATGACTTTTGACTTTGAATTTTGCTTTGTGGGCCTTTGAAATTTTTCCTTTTGATTTATGGACCTTTGTGGTTTTTGAAAAATTCCTTTTTTCTTTTATGGGATTTTGTGACCTTTGAAAATTGCCTTTGCTTTGATGTGCCTTTTTGGCCTTTGAAAATTGCCTTTTGATTTTGATGAGGGCGCAAACCCGAGACACAGAAAATAACCCACAAACTAGAGAATAATTTTATTATTCAGAAAATGGAGCTTCTTACATGCAGAGGATCTCAAATCCCCAAGTTCTACAATACATGCAAGCTACAAAAGCTACTGAGAATCACCCTTTCGCAATATGCGAGCTTGTCCCCAAAAAGTTACCCAAAATTAGAAAACCCACCCATAAATAGAGCTCCTCATTTGTTTGGAGCCAAAACAACATTCAATTTGAGTTTAGGCGGTTTGGCACCAAAAATTTACAACATGAAGTTCAAATTTCAAAAGAGCATTTGCAATGGTATCTTCTAGAAAGTGCGCCAACTTCGCGGGGTCATAACTTTTGATCCAGGACTCCGATTCGCAAACCGTTCGAACCGTTGGAAAGGTCTCGAAGTCAAGAACACGCTCAAAATTTTCTATGCCAATTTCAGAAAGTTTCGGGGCCATTCCGGAAGCTCTAAGTGCCTCAAATCCCACTCGGAAGATTTTCAGGTGCAAATCTGGGAAACTAAAACTGCAATATCTTTCAACCCAGGGACTGAAATGAAAAACTGTAAATTGGAAATTTCATTATGACAAAAAGGGTATTTAAAAATATAAAAACATCTAAAAAATGAGAAAATTAAAATTTAACTATTTTTGGGTGATGCAAGATTGCCCTTACACCACTAGATGCTCCTACATCAAATTTTTGGATCAAATTTTCTTTTATTTTTTCATGACTCTTTGAGGAGACATGTTGATCCTTTGATACATGTGGAATTTTATATTGAAGCTTTTGACATTTGGCACCCAAATTGCTTCCAAAAGAAATGGAAGGAGTGTATTGAGATGAATGATATGGAGGTATGATGAATGAGCTAATGAAGGAAGAATTTTGAAAGTGGATCAAGGATGTGTGCCTTTGTTGTTTTTGAAGAATAGGAGATGGAGAAATGTGGGACCCTAATATGGATGGAAGGGTTGATGAGCTAGGATAAGGACCTAGGATGGATGGAGAGTTTGATGGGCTAGGATAAGGACCTAGGATAGATGGAGTTTTTGTTGGACTAGGATAAGGACCTAGGATGGATGGAGAGTTTGATGGACTAGGATACCTAGGTTGAGCATGAGGTGTATAACCAAGGCCATGAGAATATGGATGTGCTTGGACAGAAAGGGGTTCTAGGATACCTTGCTCATGAAGGCCTAAACCTTTTCCTTTGTAATTCATAATTTCACACATTCATTTACCAATTGGATATGTATTGTTTGTGAAACAAGATGCGATTCCATTGTGAGGAGGATATGATATGGATGAGAGGATAGGTTTTGGAAGTAAACCAGAATGGATAAAGGTGGAGGATCCCAATTTATAGGTGTGGAGTTCATGGATAACTTGAATAGATGTGATAGGCTCTTGACATGGGGATGATGGGGCATTTTGATCTTGACTTGGAAAAGAATTATGAAGTGATATGAAAGGAATATCTTCATCATAAGAAGGATAATCATCTTCATGGGATGAAAGGGTATCCTTGAATGGAAGCTTATATTGATCTTGATGAGGAAGGGAATCATGAAATTTTGTAGAAATCATATCTTGATCATCAATTGGTAAGACATCATTAGATAGGATGGAAGAAATATCATGCTCTTGGGATGCAATAAAATCATGGGATGGTATGGATTGATTAGATGATGTGGAAGAAGAACTTGGAAGAACATTTTGTTCTTGAGATGTAAGAGGATTATCATGAGTGAATAATGAAAGGAGGGGATCATCATATGGTCCTTGAGAGATGGGATATTGATCAAAGATAGGAGGGGTTTGTAGAATGTTTTGATTGAGATGTGTAGATTGAAATGAATCATTGGATGTAAAGGATATGATAGAAGAAGCTGATTGAATGGAATCGTTATCTTGAGTGAAAGAGTCGTGAGGTTCATTTTGAATTATGGGGGATGAAGATAAACGAATGACATGACAGGATTGGTCAATTTTATTTGATGGCTTAGATTTGGGCTTCTTATGTAACCTTTGCAAAAATTCAAAAACATTGAATTTGGATGATGTTGCTTTTGGAGGAGAAGAGGTTACATTCATATTTCCATAAAAGGACTTTGTAGTTGTGCCCCCTTGTATTTCCTTGATTTGCCTTTGGAGTGCTCTTGTTTGTTGGGAAAGACTACTAAGATCATTTAATGGAGTTTTAGTCTTTTCAGGATCTTCCTTAATTTTCTCCATATTGTAGTTAGAGGGAAATTTGGCACCTTGGTTTGCTAAGAAAAGAAAGTAGCCTTCTTTATCTTGCTCTAACATCTTGTCCAAAATTATGTGAAACTGTGGATCCTGTTCAACTTCTTGAATCATTTCATCAGTTATTTCCTCATTTGAACTATTCCCAGTATGAAACCTATGAAGAGGATTTTCTTCCCTATCACCCATGTTGTAAAGTGGACAACAGGCATATGCTTTTGAAATGTTTTTCTAGACTTAGATCACAGTTTTATAAGTGCAAAAATGATGATGTCTTGATCTGATAAGATGAAAATCTTATGATATGATCAAATGATGTTTCTAACTCTTGATTGTGGCTTCCAAGATGAAAGGATATCAGAATCCTATTGGGGAAGTTGAATCAATAATCAAAAACTTGTTTGAAAAGATGCACTATTTTGAGATTTGATCCTAGTCTTGAAAAAACGATAAGTGTGATCAATGTAATTGTGAGTTTTGGATGATCTTTACTGAATTAATGTTTTGAAAACACATCAAGAAAGTTGTAGAATAGTTGTCTTTAAACATTAAGTGTATGACCAAAATGTTTTTCAAAAATTGTTTTAACAGGTTTTACACATGATAGATAGATCAAACAAACTCACACTTAGTACTCAAGTAGGTCATCATAGTAATCAAAAGCCCATATCTTAGAACTGCGTCGACTCACACAGCCATGTCACCCTCGAAAGGGCGCCCGTGTTTTTGTCTTTTCCAGGTGCATACTCAGAGTGACGGAAGTGGATACTGGATCCCCTGAGCAAACAATCCTTGGCCATTATATGGTGAGTATCTTGGGAGTAGATTCTTCCCTCCCTTGCACTGTGATTAATATGACGTTTAGAAATTGACTCGGTAAGATACTACACTAAGTTCGTAGTAAGGGTTTTCGTTCGGTGTGGCAAATGATAGACTCCCTCGAGAGACCTCCCTACCTTTAGAACAAAGGCTTTGGGGATGGTTATCAATGCACACTACCGTCAAATGGGATTTTCATCAACCATCCGCATTTGATTAGAGTGGGTTGGAAAACTTGGTTTTAGTTGTTCCCACTTAGGTCGTTCCCGTAGGGTGAGTACTTTTTCCCACTACGGCAGGCCTTCTAAAAGGTGTTAATAAAATAGAAAATTGCATAAAGAAAAATAGGCGAGTTTGGCATTTTGATCACCCAGTTAAGGGGAGAGCATAGGCCTATCATCGTTTAAACAAAGCAAACAAGGATCAAATTTTAAGCCCAAAATAAAAGTTTGATATGCTAAGTGAAGATGTTGCTTCACACAAACATAGAGTTCATTTTAGTCCCAAAGTGAAATAATGAAATGTCTACCCTAGGATTGCTTCATTTTATTTATGTGACTACCCTAGGATTGGTTCATTCAATTTATATGTCTACCCTAGGATTTCTTCATTCCAATTTAAAGTTATTAACTGTCTGTGGTTGTGTCAGATTCAGTTAAATTGTATTCAGCTTACAAATTACACTTTGCAGGTTTTTGAAACATGCGCTATAATAGTCTTCACGGGCGCTGCAAGATTCTTTATAGGCACTACAGAAGTCTTCATGGGTGTTGTAGGATTCCTTAAAGGCACTACAGGATGGCTTAATAGCACTGCTGGATGGATCAAATGCGCTGCAGGATGGATCAGGAGCGCTGCAGGATGGCTCAAATGCACTGCAGGATTGATTAAGAGCGCTGCAGGATGGCTCAAATGTGCTACATAATTCTTCACGGGTGCTGAACTGGGTATGAACTTTCTGAAATGTGTTTCTTGTGCTAATTTGCTATTTTTGGCCGTAACCTATCAGAGAAACCTACAAAAAGATGTGAGAATTGGGGGCAAGAGCCCCATGGTGGGTGCCAAAAATGTGTATATGTTAATATGTTAATCAAATTGAAACAAATAACACAAATGATAGAAATTTAAATTGAAGAAATTGAAATGAAATTAAAATATAAACATGAATTCTTCAGAAGCGTTCCATCTTTCTCTATCTCCAGAGATTTGTTTGAAGCTGCTGCTCTCAGATTATGTAAGCTTGGCTTCTCCAAATGGAAATCTGTAGAATGAGTATGCAAAGGAAGTTCTCTATTCTATATGCTGGTGGAGGTGAGAATGCTGACGGATATGCACAAGGGCTGTGGATTATGCACAGGGGCTGTAAATTGAAAATACTATGATATGAAATAGATATGCCATGATATGAACTACTACTATGCTATGCTATGAAATGAGAATACTGTAAATGCTAAAAGGATATGCTATTGCAATTTGGCTATAGTTTATTTGTTGAAAGCTTCTATATGATTTCAAAGACCCGGCAGTCCTTTTATAGCTTTTTGCAGGCAAAATCCTGGCTGGCAAAGATCAACGGCTATGAGGTTGTCTAGTAGATTTGAATGGTGAGAGATGGAGAGGTTGAGAAGAAAATGGAAGAGGTTGGGAGGTTGGAGAGAAGAATGGAAGCCTGTCTTCAACCCATGGGAACAAGCTTGCACAAAAACAGAGGAATTTAATTTTTTGTTTTGGCAGTTTGTTTCACGGCTATTGAAGATAATGCAAATATTAAATAAATAAATTTATTTAATTTCATTTATGTGAGTTTGATTTTTGATTTAAGAACTATAGAAGATTTAATTAAATATTTTGGAATATTTAATTGTGATGTGACTTTAGAAGAATTAATTAAATATTTTTGGAATATTTAATTGTAAATGGACTTTAGAGGAATTAATTAAATATTTTTGGAATATTTAATTATGAATGGATTTTAGAAGAATTTGAAATATTTAATCTTTATTTGAATAAAATATTCAAGCCAAGATTAAATGATAATTAATATAAATAAATCATAATGTTTTATTTAATTAATTAAAAGATGAATAAGAAAAGTGATTAAATAAACTTATTTACTTAATCAAAATAAAAGAATGAACAATATAAATAAATTATCTAAATTTATTTATACGTAGATTGAACTCAGAGATTTAATTAAATATTAAAAATATTTAATTAATTACTAGACTATGTGATGTGACCATTTTTAGGTGTATACAATTACCAATCATGGTGGCTATTTTAAACATTCATACAATGGTCTCTGCTTTTAAAGAATGTTATGAGGGGTACCCGGATACAAAATAAAATACCCACAATGAAAATGTTATAGTGTTTACTCCGATCTTGCTCAGAAATTCTTTTTTGATGGTAAAGAGGTAGATTTCTTCTTACCCATTTAGGGATTTTACTCCAAAAATATATTCAAAAAGATGCAATGAAATAAGGGAACCTGAATCAGAATTATTAGCTACAACCAGATTCATAAACATGCATGGATTTGTATCAGTCTCAGTTACAAGAGCTCCAAAATCATATAGGTATGTAGAGCACCCTTTATGAATGGCATAAGAGAGGCATATGCTTGCCATGAATTTCTATGTTGGAGAATATAACAAAAAGAGGAATGAAAATCTGGCTTACCTTTGTCATAAGGAGAGGGCGACCAACATTGAGGTCGAAAAACTCAATGATATCAAGCTCGACTCTAGGTCTCATAGCAGCCAAAACCAACAATAATGCAAAGATCAATAGAGACAAAGAAATGACATAGAATACATCAGATAAAGTCATGGCCGCGACTGTATAAACCAGAAATGATTCAAAATGCTAAGAATTTTTCATTTTTTGTGAAGGATCAAAGCCATTACGCATTTTTCCTGTTAAGATTCTTCAGAAACAACAAAGCATGATGAAATTTTGAACCCCAGTGTCAAGAAATTCTCAGAAAACCCTACTCATGGCGGCGCTTCCTCTCCAAGCAAGAAGTCAAATGCAAAAAATGGAAATGATTAGGGTTCTCTCATTTTAGGTTTCTTTTCATTTCCCTTCATCATTTCTTTTGAATCGTGGCTATTGACTTCTATGTCAATTAAAAAGAAATCATGGAAATTTTGAAGGGGTCGAATTTGTATCTTAGGAGACATACGTTTTTATCATATGATATATGATATGAATAATATAAGAAGTGTGCAACCATATGAAAACACTAGAGTCTTTTTACCTATAACTGGTAGTAATTATATACCTTGAGATATTGATATGTGCTGAGAATAGTGGTGGATTTTAGAATATGCATGGACTCATGTTTATAAAGTCAAGATTTCATTTTAGATAAATTAAAATATTTTATGCCTTGTATTACATTTTGTAAAGTTGATAAATTAAATGATAAAATATAAATCATTTAATTTATTTAACTATCTTAGATGCAGGCATTAAAATATTAGGCAAAGTGGAGTTCTTATTCGCATGGGCAGATTGATACAAACAAGGCAGTTTTCATATGCTTTAGCCCACTTTTCAAGGATTTCAGTTCAGTTTGAGTTGCAGATCAATTACATGCTTTATGACTACCACTTCGAGATTGAGTTCACTCATTTTTGCATGAGTTTGAACCACATTTTTAGGGATTTTTTACTTGTGCTTGGATTTCACTTTGGAATTGTCATCTTTTCACTTTTAGATCACTTTCAATTGCTTATTCATGTACTTTCAAGTGCTTTCATATTGTATATATTGAAAAAGTTTATCTTTCTCAATCCTAGTTCTTTTTTTTTAGCCTTTGCACTCTGCAAAGTGAATCATTTTGTAACTCATCATTTTTGACAAATTAATACAACAGTGTTTTTTTACAGGTTCAAATTGTGTTATTATAGAGGATTCCTTTAAGTTTCAGTGTTTTAGAATTCTCCTTCAAGTTTCAAGCATCATTGTCATGTGGGATTGATCGAAGTGATTATTGTGTTTGCAGTTTATGAAACCTTTAAATATTTCTATCTCCTTAATGAATTTTGTATGCATCCAAGTTTAAGTCCACTGGTTAAACATTGTGCTAATAAAAAATTAAACAGTCTAGTTGTGGGAATCATATTTTCCTTCTATGATTGTTTCTTTAAAAAGCCTTTGTTTAAAACATTCAAGTGTTTAAGCTTCCAGATCTAGTTGTGCGAATGAAAATAGTGAGTAATCATTCTATGAGTTAAGTCTACATATTGAATTCTTTGGTGCATTGCCATAGTTAAAGTTTCATAGTTTAGAATTTTAGAGTTAGTCTTTCTCCCTTTTCCAGTAAATCACTCATTTATTAACTAGAAAATTAAATAGGAACCAGCCTAGAATCTGGAGGTCTAATTCCTTATAGGATACCCATAGCCTGGAATTAGTTCCAATGTTTCAACAGATTGTTGAATTTAATCATTCAATCATTCAGGTGCAATCTGATTGACAATAGTAACAAGTCATTAGATTGAATAAGGTCAATTGTTGTGTCATGATAGCTAGGTGGTCAAAGTTATTTGTAGGATGTTCAAGGCTTATGATAGTACTCACCTCCAAGTTTTCTAACTCACTCGATGTCTGATTGTCCTTGCTTGAGTCATCAATATTTGTTGATCCCATAACAAATGTTCTTATTCTTGAACCTTGTCCCTCCTCTCGTAAGGGTGTATATGTTTGGATAATATCAATCTCTTTTTCAGTATATGATGTAGCAGATAGATGATCCCATTCATATTCATTTGAGTCTGTGTCAGAGCCATCTCACATTTGTAGTATCCTTTCCACTGCCTTTTGGGTTTCTTTTTCTTTTTGCTTAGTTATGTAGCCTAATCTTGTTTTGTCTTTAGGTTGTAATGTGAGAGGTTGAATGGGTTCAATAATACCATCCTTTCTCTTGCCAATTGGTCCTTGACCTTTGTAGCCCATCTTCTCTAAAATGGCCTTCCCTTTTCCATATTGATCTGTTTTGATGTTGACGTTTGCTGATGTTGATGCTTCCTCATATTTGTATAGCCAACTGAGAATGGCTTTGTCTTCGGACTCCTCTTCGAGTATACCTACTTTTATGAACCTTTCATTTAGAGCTATGATGGGTTGTGATGATCTTGGAGATTTGAATATGGGTTTTCCATATGTTTTTGCTGATGGGAGTAACTGTGATAGGCACAAAGATTGCTTAAGAGAATATTCTCCAACACCTTCTTCCTTTATCTAAACCTTTTCTAAAAGTTGTTGTGATAATTCATTTATAGAACCTTTGGATTTTGATGTGTCTGTGATAGTTATTTCTTTCTCTAGATTCTTTTTCTCAACCCATTTAGATATAAAATTGGGTTGGCTATCCATAGTAGATGAATTAGAAGTATTGACTTCTTGATTATGAGGTATCATATTGTCTTGAGTTGCTTTCAACATGCTGCAAATCTATGGATTGTTGTTGTCAGCTGATATGGTGACTTCCTGTCCATTCACTAGAAATTTTGGACGTTGATGGTATGTTGAAGGTACCACTTGCATGTCATGGATCCATGGATGGCCCAATAGTATGTTGTATGTTAGATCTTTGTCTAACACTTGACAAACAATGTTTTTGACAATTGACCCTACCTAGATTGGACGTATGATAATTCCTCTGGAAGACCTTTCCTCTTCATCATATGCCTTTATCATTATTTTTCTCTTGGTGTCAATGGCATTGTTAGAATATCCTAGTGCATGAATTAGTTTCAAGGTACAAATATTTAGACCAGCTCTTCCATCTATCAGAACACGTTTAACACTGTGTTTATGGATGAGAACTTCGATATGTGAGGTTGCATTGTGTGGGTGATGTATATATACATCATCTTTTTTAGAGAATGATAGACAATGAGGTGTGGTGAGATGTCCCACCATGGCTTGGAATTAACAAACATCCAAATTATTAGGGACTGTTGTAGTAATGAGAGCTTGTTCTAAAACTTCCTTGTGTGATGGTGAAATTTTGAGAAGTTCTAAAATGGATATTTGCGCAGGTATCTTTTGTAATTGGTCAATGATATTGTATTGATGTGATGGGGGAGCATTGTTTTTGGAGAAAATTCCCTTCAGTACTACCCTAGATTGTCCCCTTGTCATTATATTGACTTGTGGATGATCTTGTGTTTCCCTTATTTTTAAAACATTGATTTGATTATCAAATGTTCCAGCGTTTGTCCTCATATTTAGGGATTCAATGTTATTATTGTTTTTGTTATCCTTTTGGATGTCAATGTCATTTTTATCTACCTCGAAAAGGCAAAGAATGGTGGTGTCATAGACATAGTTTATACTTTTTCCCTTACCACTAGAAGAAGAAGGCTCTCCTTTTTCATAGTTGGGTAATAGATTGATAAATGCACTGTGATCATTGCTTGTCTGAGGCCCTTCAACAAACACCTTCTTGGATTTGATCAAGTCCTGTATTAGGTGTTTTAGTTGCATACAGTCATTTGTCTTATGTCCTCTATTTTTATGGAAATTACAATAATCTGCATCATTCCACCATGATGGTTTTACCTTTGGCTCCCAATTTTGAGCTTTTGGTAAAGTAATAAGTTTGTTTGCAATGAGTTCTTTCATTTTTTATTCTAATGTTTGTCCTAATGGGGTGAATTTTCATCAATTTGATTGCCTTTGGTATGATAGTCGTGATTCTCCATTGTTGGTGTTGTTGTTTTGGATAGTGCCTTGGTTGTTGTTTTGGTTTTCATTTTGGTTTGCTTTGACAGTTGATGCTGTCAAATTGAATACTGGTTTTACATTGTCAGTTGTAGGTTCATTATTTCCAGTATTTCTATTTTTCTGCCAAAATTTTGGCTTGTCGTTGTTTCCATAGTGATTTGCATTGTTGGATGTTTCACTATAGTGCTTGATCACTCATTTGACTAGGGCTTCTTCAATTTTGAGCCCATTCTCAATTACTTTTTCGAATGTTGATGGACATTGTAATTCAATTCGATAACTCATTTGATCATTTAAGTTGTCTATAAATAATTCAATCTTCTCCTCTTTAGGTATAGATTGAGGATATCTTGTGAACAACTTTCTCCATTGTTGTAAGAATGATAAAAATTTCTCACCATTTTTCTGTTTTAGATTATAGAGATCCTTTATGGTTACGTCATGTGTTATGTTGAACGAGAATTGAGAGATGAATTTGTTAACCAATTCTTTAAAGGATCTGATCCCTGGTTGTAATTTTTAGAACCATTCCATGCAATGGGCTCCCAAAATCCTAGGAAATAACCTCATGAGGTATGTATCTTCTTGCACAAATTCGAGGCTCATTGTTCTAAATTCTCGTACATGGTCAATTGGGTCTGATTTTCCATTGTATTTGTTGTACTTAGGAAACTCACAATGTCTTGGGAAGGGTATCATATCCAAGCATGGATGAAAAGGGTAAGGATGAATGTCCTTTAATAAATATTTTTTTGTGGTTCCTATTTTCATGTTTTGAATCTGTTGCTGTAGAATTTGCATTTGAGCTGTTAAAGCTACTACTTGATTTGTATCCTGGGTATGGTTTGGTTCCGTCTCATTAGTTCTAGGTGTTTCCTTCAACCAATTGATGTCAAAATCTTTCGGAAGTTTGGCACCTAACTCTGCTAACATTAAGAGGTATTTCTCCATGTCTTGTTCTAAGACCTTTTCCATAAATTTATGAAAATTTGGGTCTTGTTGTGCGTGTTGTATATCCTCTTGTGTTATTTCGTTGTTCTCATCTTGTTGGTATCGAAAAAAAGGGTTCTCTTCAGCCATGTTTAGATTTTTAGTTTCCTTTTCTCTAAGTTTTTGCCTTTGCAACCTTGTTAATATTGGAATACAAGTTTTTGTTGTTTTCCCTTACTAAACTTAGATCTTCTATGTGGTGTTAGTGTCAATTTTTTTTTTTTAAAGAATCCAAAATAGAATGATGTATTCTACTGACGAGGCTAACTTAAAATTCTTGATTACTGAGTCTTTTTGCCTTGTGATGGTAGGATGTCAAAAATCCTATTGAGGAAACTTGGCTCACTAATCTAGGATTTGTTTTGATAATTTGGACACTTTGTATTTTGCAAGATCTGGTTTTGTGTAAAACAATTTTAACTTGTAAGAACCTACTTTGTTTCATGATGTTAGGATACTATCTAGTCTGTAAAATCTTTTTAACTGGTAAAATATTATGTTTTTGCTGTTGGTCTATCTGACGGTTTTGAATTTTTTTTCTATTTTTCTTCTTTTGTAAACGCGCTAATACAGAGGGCAGAAGCGCTAAAATAGAGCTTATAAGTGCTAAAACAAAGCACATAAGCAATAAAACAGAGAGCATAAGTGCTATAACATGTGGTAGAAATGTTAAAACAAAGTTCAGAAGCGCTATGTTTTTCTGTGGAAGTGCTAAAATAGAGAGAAAAAGCGCTAGAATGTTGGATACTGGAACTTCCTAGCAGTTTGGTTTGTTGGATAGAAGTGCTATGAGATTGTTCAGAAGTGCTAAAACAGAGGGTTGAAGTGCTAAAATAGATTTTTGAAGTGCTAAAACAGAGGGTTGAAGTGCTACAGTTTGTTTCAGAAGTGCTATAGTTGATGTTTAACTATAAGGTTTCCAAATTTTTGTGTACCATAAGAACTGATTTGGTCTAGTGGAGTATTCTATGGTAGGTTGTGGAATGGAGGATTGTCAGATATGATGATTATGGTTGAATTCCTATGAAAGAGTGTTTCTTTGAATATAGGCTTGTGAAGTCAAAGGTTCTACAGCATAATCATCAGTGTAATCCCTATCGAAATTATGGAACCTATGGAGGAATGTTCTATGATGAAGCAAAGTTTTCCTATTTTGATACAAGAAACATCATCTTTGTAAAAGATGTTTGTAACTAAGTTTTTTTTGGGTTTTTTAATTCTCTTGGCCAAAGATTTTTTGAAAAAATTAGTGGTTTTCCAATCTCTAATCATGTATGATTTTGTATTTTTTAGGATGATCTTTTATCTGAATTTTAATGATTTTGGAATACACAACACTCAAATGAAGATAGGTGTTTTTAAGAGTTGCAATCTAAATAGATAGTGTATGTTCAAAAGAACCATGCATGGTCCTATTTTCACTAGTTTGATAACAAAAATGCACTTCAGATAGACTCACTCTTAATAGTCAAAAGGTCATTGTTATACTCAACAACCCATAGCTTAAAATTGTGTCGACTCACACAGCCATGTCACCCCCTTGAGGGTGCCCATGTTTTTGTCTTTTCTAGGTGTGTACTCAGAGTGACGGAAGTGGATACCAGATCCCTTGAGAAAATAGTCCTTGGAAATTATATGGTGAGTGTCTTGGGGGCAGATTCTTCCCTCCCCTTGCACTGCGAGTATTACAATGTCTGGTTACTGACTCAGCTGGATACTACACTAGGTTCTTAAAAAGGGTTTCCATTCAGAGCAGAAATAATAAACTCCCTCAGGAAACCTCCCAACCTTTAGAACAAAGGTTTTAGGGATGGTTATCTTGCACATTTCTAGAAAAAGTGGGTTTCCCCAAATTTTCTTTAAATTTTATAGTGGGGTGGAAAAACTTGGCTTTGATTTGAACCCACTTAGGTTGTTCTCGTAGGGTGAGTACTGTTTCCCACTACAACATGCCTTCTAAAGGATGTAATAAAACTTGAAGAATGCATAAAAAGGATGAGTCTAGCTTTTTGGATCACCCAGTTAAGGGGAGAGCATATGCCTATCAACCATTCAAACACATAAACCACTTGTTCAAATTTTAAATCCCAAGGAAAAAATTTCTATTCTATCTGAAGATGTTGCTTCACAAAAAGACATGATGTTCATTTTTAAAATCCTAATTTTGCAAAGTTTGATGACTACCCTAGTTTGATAAATTTTAGTCCAATTTGAAAATGTGAATATCCTAGGATTGATCCATTTTAAACCAACTAAAGAAAAGAAATCTATTGTTCGTGGACGTGTCGGATCTATAAAATGAGTTACATGGAAGTGCTATGACTATGATCAAAAGTGCTATCAAAGTTGACAGAAGCGCTATAGAAATTTGCAGAAGCGCTATAGAAATTGACAGAAGGGTATGTGCAGGATCATCATAGAAAAAACAGGCCCTTAAGTGGCAAAAAATTTAGAAAAATTAGAGTTAGGCAACTTGACGTAAAAATTTGAATAAGTTATCTATGGGTATGTGCAAGATCATCATGGAAAAAATAGGCCCTTAAGTGGCAAAAAATTTAGAAAAATCAATGTTAGGCAACTTGACGTAAAAATTTGAATAAGTTATCAATATTATTTCAAAAATATGTAAGAATAGAATCTATATAAAATTAAATTTAGTTTCTCAACTACTAGGTCTATTTAAAAATAAATAAAATCTATTTGGTGAAAATTTGAAATTTCAATGCAGTAGTACTTAAATTTCAGGGAAAAAATAAGTAGGTGTCTGTCTGACCACCCTAACCATAATAAAATGATACATTTTTTTATAAGATTTTATATATAAGTAGAGGACTCATGTCCAGATGTGATGCATATTTTTTTGTATTTTTTTTCCAAGTAAATAATTAATTATGAATTTTTTATTACAACTTTTAAAAAATATAAAAACTTGTATGTCGACCACCTTAACTTGGTCAAAACTTCATGAAATTTAATTTTTCTTTTTTAATCCTATAGTATGTGAAACATAGAATGTGACACATGTTTTAGATTCAAAAAATGTTATACCGTTTGAAAGTTATAGATGTTTTCAATCAGCCTCTCGATCAAGACTTTAGTCATAATTCTAATAGAAAATAAATAATAATAATTTATTAAATTCAAATTAAAAGTATAATTTATATTGGTGGAAAGCTGAGAATCTTCTCTAAAATCCCTTTTTGTTTCATCAATTTTGGGTTAAAAAAAGTGTCAACCACATACCCTCTGAATACCCATAATATTGCCACTTTTTAGCCCATCATGATCCTGCACATACCCTATATTATTTCAAAAATATGTAAGAATAGAATTTGTAGAAAATTGAATGTAGTTTCTAAACTACTAGGTTAAAAAAATCTATTTGGTGAATATTTGAAATTTCAATGTAGTAGTACTTAAATTTTAGGGAAAAAATAAGAAGTATGTGTCTCTCCGACCCTAACCACAATAAAATGATAATATTTTTATAAGATTTTAGATATAAGTAGAGGACTCATGTCCCGATGTGATGCATATTTTTGTAATTTTTTCCAAGTAAATAATTAATTATGATTTTTTATTACAATTTTTAAAAAATATAAAAATTATGCGTCTAACCACCTTAACTTGGTCAAAACTTCATGAAATTCATTTTTTTTAAAATCCTATAGTATACAAAGCATAGAATGTGACACATTTTGATTCAAAAATGTGGTATTGTTTGAAAGCTATAGATGTTTTTCAATCAACCTATCAATCGGGGACTTTAGTCATAATTCAAATAGAAAATGAATAATAATTATTTATTAAATTCAAAGTAAAACATAATTTATATTGGTAGAAAGCTGAGAACCTCCTTTAAAAACCCTTTTCGTTTCATTAATTTTGGGTAACAAAAAAGTCATCAACCACATACCCTACAAATACCCATCATATTGCCACTTTTTGGCCCATCATGATCCTGCACATACCCAGAAGTGCTATAGAAATAGACAGAAGCACTATAGAAATTGATAGAAGTGCTAAAATAGATACTAAATATTACTATCAATCTGTGCTGGATTGTGAATTGAAGTGCTAAAACAGTCATGCAAAGCACTATACTTTTCTCCAGAAGCACTAAAACAGTCCTTAGAAGCGCTAAAATAGTCCTCAGAAGTGCTATAGAATCCTCCGAACATGCTAAAATGGATCACGCCAGACACCTGTACGAAAACTTTCTAGAAAAACTTGTTAAAAACATGGGGTACAGCCCCACGGTGGGCACCAGAATGTAAGTGTGAAAAATGTAAACAAACTACAATTAAATACACCTCTTAATGAAACATTGTATCAAATTTAACATGAATTAGACTAATTTAAAACATAGAAAAGCCTGAAAGTGTCTCATTGTCTTCTATCTCCAAAGATTTATCAAATTACAGAAGCTCTCAGATTTGTAAGCACCGTAACTGTTTAAAATGCCTATCTAGAGAATGAAATGGATGCTAAATGCTGTGATGTGATGATTTCTAATGAATTCTAGATGATATGGAGCTACTGTAAATGAAACCTGATGGATGAAAGCTATAATAAAAAAAAACTATGTTGTCGTGATATGAAATGTACTCATGCCATGATGTTATGATGATACTAAAAATGCTAATTAAAAACTTTCAAAACCACATGTCACATGAAATTAAATAATTTTATTATTTAATTAATGAATTATCTTCAACTACAAAACCAACTAATAACTAAACTAGACAAATAGCAAGTTGCCTTCATTTTTTAGTGAAATATTTTGTGGGAAGGAAACATCTTCTTTCTTTTTCTCTAGCTTCCATCTTTCTCTCCAACTTATCCATCTCTTACCGTTCATCTTACCAAACTAAATCTCAACCATCGATCTTTGCAAACTAAGATTTTTTCTTCAAAAACTCTATAAATATAGCCTTTCATAGGCCATTTTCATTGAATCTTCTTCTAGCATCTTCACTCTGTCAAAATCAGTCTTCAATCTTCCATCTATCACCTTCGTCGCATCATTATGCTACTGAAGTAAGCAACTAACAATCCTCAAACAATCAACCTTCAAAATCTTGCATTCTTTGCAGGTGGAGAAGAGCCATGGAGGTCAATCAAGTCTAATTTGAAAATTGGTTTGCATATCTTTTGTTTATTTTCATTTTCATTCTAGTTTGTGCTTCATGGTGCTTGATAGGGTTTATTTATTTTTGTTGTTTTCAACATAAAATTAAGCTTGAATTTTTCCCTATCTACATAATGGTGAACCCAACGTGAATACTTTGATCTAGCTTGTTATTTTGTAGGTTTTATTGACATTTTGTTGTAGATCTACCAGTTTTTGGATAAAACTGTAGGTTGTACAAATTTCTTCATATCTTCTACATAGCTGTGAATTTTTCCACAATATTTACAAAAAGTCTTTTTCATCATCTCAAGAGACTCTAGTAAAGAATTTGATGGTTAATCATCATTTTTGTAGGATATATTTTGATTTTATATTTTTTCATAAAATTGCTTTTTTGGACTCAAATCGGTGATTTTTTCAAAAAAATTTACATTTTTGGAAATATATTTAAATTATAATGGGGGTCTATGTTTTACAGAAGTAATTTTTAGGTCAAATACAATGCAAAAGAATCCGATCTTCATTTTCTATATGGTTTTCACAAATCCATGTTTCTAAGAGAAAAACAGGGAATTTGTTTGACTTCTTTACATTTTTGGAAAGCTCTCATAAAATTAGAATGGATCTCTTCTTTGATTTTTCTTTTTTTAGATCAATAAAATCATCAAATAATGAAATCTAATTCAGCTATGTCAAAAATATGTGTCTGAAATTGTAATTTTTTTGATGAGTTTATTTTTTATTTTTTGGCTACATTATAATATCATTTTTTTTATCTTGTAGGTGATTACAAGGAGCTCTAGTATCAGCAATATCACTCACAACAATTTGGAAAGTGAAAATAACTAGGTGCACTTGTTTCATCCTTCATCTCTTAATCATTGTTTGTCACACATTTGGATTTGGGCTCTTAAAACAAATCTTGTTTTCAATCACATATCAAAAATTGAGGCTAAAATTAACCATTGTCTTCCATCACATCTTGATTTAGGATCTAAAAATAATGAGTGCTTCCATTGTTTTCTTCCACACATTTCCTTTCTAAGGGTAAATTAACAATTGCGAGTGTGAATCAAGTGTGTGTTTGATCACAATCACCTCACTTGGTTTGCTTTTGTCAAACCCTTCATAGGAGGCCAACTAGAGGATTTAATCACCCCTGGGGATGACCTCAATTGAAGTGTGAATTGAAAGACACGCTTGTTTGGGAGTTAAAATCTTGTCACTCTTGGCTAAGCCCCAAAGAAAATTATACCTTGGGGAAGTGAAGGTGAAGGATGGGTTACCCCTTTCTCCTAGATGTGTAGCAGGATTTTGCTTTCAAATCATCCTTATTCAACCTTGTGCAGACTAGCTTGAGACCTAATTGGCCATATCCCACTTAACTAGTCATAGGGCTTATTGATGTGTCTTCTGTGTGTTCTTGTTTAATAATCATCATTACATTCTTCAAATTTTAAAAATTCAAACTTGTTTATGTGTCTTGCATGAGTGATTTATGTGTGTACATGTGTGAACATTCATTTAAACATTGCCAAATCAAGCTAAACACCAAACACATAAAGACAAGTCACTCTACACCTTCTTCCAACACCTTCATATCCAATCACTTTCATCCTAATCACCCTTCTTAGACACATCCTATCCATTTCATCCTAATCAATCAAGTCATCCAATCTTGTCATTCCACATCATATCCTAATCATCATCATTTCTTTAATCCAATCAACATCATTTTACACCATGAAAACATTGGAAGACATAGCACAAGAGTTTGTTCACATGCTTCACATGGGTAAAAAAATTCAAGCACCTTTGCCCCAACAACTCATTCACAGATTCCATGACATGATCTAAGAAATTCAAACCATCCAATCACCTCAAATGCAACATATCATAGTGCAAGCCCAATATCTCATAGCCACTTGTCAAACCCAACAAGCACATCATCCTCAATTCATTCAACACCAATAAATTTCACCTCATTCCTATGTGGCATCTCCCTCCATTCCATATCAATCTAATCCATCCACCTATCAAAACAATTCCACATCACCTTATCCCACCTCTTTCGATGACAATCCTACATCAACCCATCAATTCATCCCACAACAAGCACATGTGAGCCAAAGTCCACCTTGGCAACAAAGTCAAGATCCTTTCAATTCTTATGTTTCATTTGACAAGGGGAACACCAATCTATTTCATGCACCCTTACCACCATACAATCAAATTCCTATCCATAAGTCACCATTTCTGAGCCCTAATTCATTGGCCTCTTTACCTTCTAACCAATCAAACTCTTCATTACCCCCACCATCATCTAATCTTCCATCAAATCAATGCTCTACATTTAGATATTTAATAAATAAATTGATGGCATTACCTAAATCCACCCATCCACCTATAAAGGATGTCACCCAAGGGCTACAAGCATGGAATCAATTGTCTCCATGCCATTCAACACATATACTTGAACATACAAAAGAGTCCTCAAATTTCATGCCAAGTCCTTCAAGTCAACCATGTCATCCACAACCCCTTGAGCCAATTCAAGAGTCTCCTGTCATAAGTTCAAGTCACCCTCTTTCATGTTCCTATGTTGTTGACCATCAAGAACATGTCAAGTCTCTCCATGAGAAATCCCCTTCCACTTCCATTCAAGCAACCCAAGAGTTATATCAAGATTCTACTCCCAAGCATGTGGAAACATCAAGCCCTAGTCCCAATCAAGAGCAAATCATTTTCATCCAACCTATCCTTAATCTATATCATTTTTATGATCAAGATGATATCCATAATGATGAAGAGCCTATCCATGAACAACTTGATCCTATACCCATCCATGAGAAATATATTCTAGATTCACCTCCACCTAGTCCTATCCATGATCTATCAACATCCACTTCCCTTGATGAGACACATGCCTCTAAAGCCAGCATAGAAAATCAAACAAATACCTTGGATCTAAGTGAACACAATGCTAATCAAGATCCTAATGATCCTCCATCACCCACTATCAACCCCATTGCAAGTCCTCCATTGTATCCTATTGGTCTTTCCACCCTCATTCATGAGTGTTCCTCCTTAGAACAACAACAACCATTATCTTCCCTTGCTTCATCTTCTCCATCCAATAAGCAACTTGTTTCTAGTGTTCCACCTAAACCTAGTCCCATTGTCCATCCCACACTCCATAACATGAACTACCAAGGTAAAGGTTTAGACCTTCATGAACAAGGTATTTTGGATCTCATCCATGTCAAAGTACCTCCACGCTCTTATGGCCTTGGACATACACCCCACAGACACCAATCTCAAGAGGTTGGTACTTCCTCCATGCCTCCTAAGTCCACTTTCCATCATAAAGCCTATCATATCCCTAAAACATATGTTGCAATTCCACCACCATCATCCTAAAAATGTCAAAAGCATGTGACCGTACACCTTCCACCATCCACTTTTCCACCATTACTTCCAAATCCTAGTATCCCTACATCCACTTTACCACCATTACTTCCAACACCTAATATCCCTACCATTCAATCCTTTTATCCATTTACCCAAAAATCCTCTAAACATCTTAATCATGACCAATCAATGCACACATTGTCTAAACATAAAGCTTCCACTCATTCCACCAAACTCAAGGGATTCCAAAATAAAAATTTGGATTCCTCTACACATAAAGTCAAAAAATCTAATGATCCTAATGCCTTCACATACAATTGCAAAATATCAAAGCCAAGCACATCTAAAAAGTTATATATGCCCATGCCTCCAAAAGAAAAGTCTAAAAACAAAATGGTTTGGGTACCTAAGCAAAAAGAAATCAAGTCAACAAGGTATCCACATCACAAAAATCCCAACCATCCACTTCCACCTCACATTCCCACTCTATTCAAAAATCTCAAATTCCTAAAATCCACAAGCAACTTAAAAGTCATAAAAATACTAAGTCTATGTGGGTACCTAAAACACTTCATCCACCACCTCCTAAGAAAACATCTCCATTGCTTCCTACACCCCATCCACATCAAAAGCTTCAACGTTTATCACAGTGTGTGCAACCATTGGTCATGGTTCCCTTCCATTTCACAATAATTCCACATACCTCCATATCCTCACCCTTCACTCATCCTACATATCTCCCCCACCATCTTCCTATGGTCCATGCTTTTGGCTAAGCCTCCTCATTCATCTTTTCCATAAGTCCCATATAATCCCTATCATATTCCCTACATAATCCATATCATGATCCACTATTTTCCTCCATAATCCACATCATAATAAATTATCTACCTAATCCATCCACCTTTCATGTCATCCCTTACCAACATCTACGAGCATAATGACATTTGACATGGTCCATGCGATGACATACATCCCTAGTGGGACTATCACCTTTCATGCAACTAGACACTTGAGTCCATCCTATCCATATTCCCCTTCTCCTATCCAAAAAGTCAAAAAAAAAAATCAAAAAACCAAAAAAGAGGGAAAAAAAAAGGTAAAGAGAAATCCCTTCATCCAATGGTGAAAACCTGGTAAACAGGCGCCCTGGATAAGTACCATGATGAAAACCTAGCAAACAAGCATCATGTGTAGGTTGATCTTCTATGCAACTTACACTTGGGGGCACAATGTCTTATCTATCCAACCTATCATTTTCATGTCTTATCATTTCCATCCTACATACCATATTAGCCATCATACATACCTATCATATTGAGTCCATTCATCCACCCTTCTTGTGATCTTGATGAGGATATAGGGGAAAATTTTTGAAACATGTTTTGGGTATCTCTTGACATACCTCATCCTATCTAAACCAATCATATCATTATCCTATTGTCATACATTTTGTCTAGAAAAATCCTAAGTATTGTACCTCGAACGGGGCATATTATTCCTATGCAACATAGTCACATCCTTTCTCTCTTATGATGCATACATCAATTCCATTCACTATGACCTATCCTTTCCATTCATCCATATACCATGAGCCTTTTATCCCTTATCCTATCACCCACCCTTGCACCTAGACTTGGTTTTCCCCCTGGTCATTGGTATCTAGCACAAAGGCTACTCAAATTTTCATCCTTTGACACATCAAAACATTTCAAAAATCCAAAAAAAATCAAAACATTTCAAAAGTCCAAAAAATCAAACATTTCAAAATCCGAAAAAATCAAAATCTTCCCCAAAAAAATAAAATAAAGGAAAAAGATCTTGAAAAAAAAAAGACAAAAAAATTAAATAGCCAACAAAAATCCAAGCAATAAAATCAATCTATCCAATTAATTCTTCCAATTTCATCTACTTAATCTATCACCTCAATTCGATCATCCAACTAGTCAACCAAATCATTCATCTTCATCAAATCATGTTCAATCATTCCAAGCAAATATCCAAATGCACGTCAATCCTTAATCCATACCAATCAAGTCAATCAATCTTGTCAAATTATCCAATCACATCCTTTGGTCTTGATCCTAATCTTGTCATAAACCAAATCAACCAATCAATCAATCAATTATCATCATCCTTGTGTTACTCTAGGGATATATCGTTCCCCGCAATGACAATACTATCATCACCATAAATCAATCAATTAATCATTGGTTTATGGCTTGACAAGGGAAATTCCTTTTTTGTTTTTGTATCATTTGTGCATGCTTGCTTTCTTGTGTGTGTTATCATTTTATCTTGCATTTGTATCAAATCCATATTATTCTTACTAATATTCATATCTTCTGTATGATTGGAGTAGCTTTTTGCACTATCCTTTGCATCTAAGGTCACATCATACCTTTTGTGCATTAGGACTTTAATGCTCTAAATCTACTTCCTCATACGTCTAGACAAGATTGTATTATGCTGGGGCACGAGACAAATCGTCACCTTGGTCCTTATATCTTGGTGCATAATGTTTAGTGCTATATCAAACATCATGGTTGCTCACCTTCATTACATCATAACGTATCATTCATCTCCTTCATCCACTTCCTATCTTACATCATTCATCTTGTCTATCCTTATCATTTCATTTCGAGAGAATACTCGTGTTTGTTCAACCCACCTATCCTCTCGAGGGGGCATCATCATTCCATCATCCTATCTTTCTATCATTAAACATTTTCCTCTATCCATACCTTAACTTCTTTGAAATGATGTTACTCGACACAAATCTCATCATCTCGAACATCATCTCAAAGAGGGGAAAAATGTATATACCTAAAAATGGTCACATTATAATAAGTCTAGTAATTAATTAAATACAAGTTATTTAGTTAAATCTCTAATTCAATCTATATATAAATAAATTTTATTATTTATTTATATTGTTCATTTTCTAATTCTTCTATCTTAATTAAATAAGTTTAATTACTTATTTAATTTAATAACTTTTCTAATTCTTCTTAATTAAATTAAATAAGTTTTACAATTTATTTAATTTAATTATCACATTGCTTTATTTTAAATAAAGTAAATATTCTTCCTTTTTCCAAAATCATGAAATCGTCTTTAAATCTTCTAAAAAATCACATTGCTTTATTTTAAATAAAGTAAATATTCTTCTTTTTTCAAAAATCATTAAATCATCCTTAAATCTTCTAAATATTCTTATTTTTCCAAAATCATGAAATCATCTTTAAAATCTTCTAAAAAGCCATCTCACACATAATTAAATATTTTTCAATATTCAATTAGAAACTTCTTATCCACATTTCACACAATTAAATATTTTTCAATATTTAATTAGAAACTTCCAAAACCACATGTCACATGAAATTAAATAATTTAATTATTTAATTAATGAATTATCTTCAACTACAAAACCAACACATAACTAAACTGGACAAATAGCAAGTTTCCTTCATTTTTGAGTGAAAGGTTTTGTGGGAAGGAAACATCTTCCTCTTTTTCTCTAGCTTCCATCTTTCTCTCCAACTTCTCCATCTCTTACCGTTCATCTTACCAGACTAAATTTCAACCATTGATCTTTTCCAACTAAGCTTTTGTCTTTAAAAACTCTATAAATATAACCTTTCACAAGCCATTTGCATCGAATCTTCTTCTAGCATCTTCACTCTGTCAAAATCAGTCTTCAATCTTCCATCTATCACCTTCGTCACGTCGTTATGCTGCTGAAGTAAGCAACCAACAATCCTCCAACAATCAACCTTCAAAATCTTGCATTCTTATGTAGGTGGAGAAGAGCAATGGAGGTCAATCAAGTCTAGTTTGAAAATTGGTTTGCATATCTTTTGTTTATTTTCATTTTCATTCTAGTTTGTGCTTTATGGTGCTTGATAGGGTTTATTTATTTTTGTTGTTTTCAACATAAAATTAAGCTTGAATTTTTCCCTATCTACAATATCCACACAACTTGTTACAAACTCTCTGATGTGGTCAAGTGGATTTGTTTTACCCTTGTATTTGTTGAAGTTTGGAGCCACATAACCATGTAGAAATGGTGGCATGTAAAAAGTTGTATCAAAAGGATATGGACATAAGTCATATGGCATTTGCATCTTCTTGTCAGAGGTTTTCATATTTTCCATATTTTTTTGAAGGTCATCCACTCTTGCTAGCAAGACATGTACAATGGGATCATTGGTTGCTTGAAAGTACGATATGTTCTGATAAGGTGTTTGCTGATATTGCCAGTTGTGAGTGGGAATTTTTTGTTGAGTATGAATCTAGGATGAGTATGTGGGAATATGTGACCTATCCATGCTTGTTTTTATTTGAGGTATCTAAAATCCCTGACTCATTTGATTGCCAAAGTTACACATTTGTTGCGTCATTTAATTTCCTTGTCCTTGTTGAAAGAATTGCCCATGTAGCATGTTGGTGTTTGTTCCTTGGAAGTGTCCATATGGTATGTGGATATTCTATCCTTGTCCATGTGTGATGTTCATATTTTGTCCTTTCCCATGTGGGATGTTCATATTTTGTCCTTGTCCATGTGGGATGTTCATATTTAGTCCTTTTCCATGTGGGATGTTCATATTTTTTCCTTGTCCATGTGGGATGTTCAATTGTGATGATGTGTTAATGTTGTGTTGAGGGGATTGAATGAAGACTCATTGTGGGTTTCCTCGAAAGGGATTAAATGAGATACCACCATAAGGATGTGATGAAGATGCCCTCATTGTCATAAATGAAGATCCCAATATAGGGTTTGTGGGATTTTCTCCCGTTGATATGGACCCAACGGTTACTCCTATCATTTGGGATGATGATGTGGACATTGTAGGCATGGACATAGTAGATGCTCCTCCAATAGATGTTGTATTAGTTGAGGTGGAGGTTTTTTGACTTGTAGTGCCACTAGATGTCACATTAATAGTGTTAGTAGCAACTTGTGTGGTGACCACAATGTTATTGCTATTAGAGGCATTGTTTGTGTTTTGTTGAGATGTCATGGTTTGTGTCACGTTGTTTGGAGAAGGTCTTATGGTATTAATTTCAAAGCCTTTTGGTAGTTTTTCCCCTTGGTCTAAAAGCATAGAAAGGTATCTGCTGGGATTGTTCAAGACTAATTCTTCTACAAATGAAGCTATGTCAAGGTTTTGAGAAACAACGTCTAAATCCTCAGCTAGTACTTGTCCATTTTGGTCTCTCTGTATGAATTGTTCAAAAAGTGGATTTTGAAAGGAAGTTGACATGCTCATGGTTGATTGTATGTTCAAATTGCCAAATGGGTAGTCATAAATCCAGTCATTGGGATTAGTGTTGGTGTTGGTGTTTTCAAAGTCTTGTCCAAAGTCTACCATTTGTCTTTTATTTCTTTGAAGTATTGTTTCCACCATCAAGGAAATTGATCAAATGAAGATGATGACAATGCAAGTATGACACTAGTCTATGTTTTTGTCTTTTTCTTGTGATAATGGATGACAATGCAAAGAGATGATAATGCAAGTATGCCAAAAGTTGAGGTGACTAGGATGATGATGTTGACTTGGATGACAATGTTGATTAGGAAAATGACAATTTGGACTAGGAAAATTGCAAGGTCAAGGTGAAAAATAAGGACTAAGGTGATGAAATTGAATAAAGAGGTAACTAATGTAAGTTTTAGGTTCTAAATGATGACTATGATGCATAGTATTTTTGGATTTTTATGAATAAAGTATACAAGGTATGAACTAAAATGAATGCAATTTGGAGAAAGGGGTACCTAAGCACTCTAAGCTTAATCTTTGTTTTCAATTTTGGTTACCAAAGGACTTGTTGAAAATGAAAAAGTGACAAGGTCAAGATGACTAGTGAGTTTTCCTAACTAGACTGTTGAGTTGGAAATTCTCACAAAAAGGACAATGACTAAAAATAGGAATGATGACTAAGTTCAAGATAACCTAGTTTCAAAAGCAATGATTTTGCAAATTGTGATGAGGTTAACCTAATCCAAAGTATACAAAGATGAAAACTTAGGGTCAAGCTAATGCCATAAATTATGATTATGAAGCCTAATGTATGCAACTAAATTTTGAAATATTAAGCCTGTGGTCAAGAATATAAACTAATGGTTGAATAATGAGGATTTTGAGCAATTTCAAAGCCAATTTTTTACAGAGACCTCTTAGAAAAAAATGTTTGACAATAGGATGAGACTATTTTTGATGTTTTGTTAAAAAGTTTGAGTTGTCTGAGGTCGATTGTTTGTGTCCAAATTTGTGAATGTTGTGTATATTATTTGAAAATCTAGAAAGCACTTGACAAGAATGATGTTTGAATGTGGAAAAACACAAATAAGACAAGGACAATCCTATGGTTAGGCTAGGACAATATTTGCTAGATTCCATGTGGGTTTCCCCAACCATATATCAGTAGCGTGTGAATCCAAAAGCTTGGCTACATGGGCTCCCCCTTATAGTGCACTCTCTTCTTAGGCCAACCAAGCTTCCAACCCCCATCGAACTCCCATGAAAGATTGATCACCTCTACTATAGACTACGAAGATGTGGTTTCCTTCACACTGATTGGTGCTATGCTAGCAAATAAAAGGTTTTTGGCTACTACACAAAGGTGTTTAATTTAGGACCCCCATTCGAGTGGCCATACATGGGGCACAAGATTAAGCTCCATTTAGGAGGCACTCCAACCTGAAGAGGTTAAGCTCAACATGGTTTTGGGGAGTACTACTTGGTCCATATGACACATCCGCACTCGTAAACTTAGGCTTTCCCTGAGGATTCACATTACTGGTTGGGGGTAGCTTGGCCAAAAAGCTTCGTTGCTGATCTGAGTTGCCTTGGGGTGAGTACTTTTTCACACCAAGGCAAACTCAAGTTCTAGAGGTAATAACCATTTCTCTTACACCCAATATCACATGAATATGCAAGGGGAGAAGATACTTTGATTATTGCATCAAGGTGACAAAATTTGAAGACACTTGTAAATTTTAATTACCAAATGATAATGTGAGGAGGACACACAAGACACTTTTTTCTTTTTAAAAGTTTAACTTGAAATATGAAAAACAAAGTTTATTTTAAACTCATGCCGTGAGAATGTAAGTTCATTTTAACCATATAAGTTTCAATGCATGCTTGTGTTCATTTTAACCCAATGATATGAAAATGCAAGTTGTAATTATAAATTTTAGGACCAATGAGTGATTCATGTAGATTTGTTGTTTGCTTTAAGCCCCATGAATGAAATATGCAATTTGTTGATCATTTTAAGACCAAATGAGTGACATGCAAATTGTGGTTCATTTTATCCTCATGAGTGTAAATGCAATTTGTTGTTGTTGTTGAAAGCAAACAAAATTGATTATGCCTAAATAATTGAAAAAAATTGATTTTTTGTTTCTATAGAAATAGTTTTTAGACTCCCTCCAAGTTGTGTCACATGTTGAAAACAAGAGATTAGTAACTTGAAAGAAAAGTTTAATGACAAAAAAAAATTAAAACAGTAATAATTTTCTCAAAACTTAACAAAATTTAAATCGTTTGAATCCATGGAAAGCTAAAAATCAAACCTTCAAAACCCAGAAAGTATTTTTTCAAAATTTTGCACGAAAAAATTGTTATAGGCAAAAGAAAACGTGGGTTTTAAAAGCTAGATTAAAAAACAACAAATACTAAAACGGCCATAACTTTTTCAAATATTACCAAAATTTTAAACCATTTGAAGTTATGGAAAGCTAAGAACAAGGCCTAATAAACCCAGATAATAGTTATTAAAGATTCCATGTGCCCATTTTTCTATGCTCAAAAGAAGATGATGGTATTCGTATGAATTCTTGGTTGTAACCTACAAAATAGAGAAAACAAACAAGAAAACAAACCAATTTCTATAAAATTTTAAGATTCACGTTGGGTTCACCAATGTGAGATGGGGTCTGAAATAAAATAGTATAGACAAAGTGACAGCCAACACTTCTAAACTATTAAGGTTCTCATCCAAACAGGAGAAACCAATGAAAGCATAAGGAAAATAAAACATCAAATCAAAATACTCCCCATGCTTGAACTTGAATCACTTCTCTTTCTCTCCTATTTCTCCTTTTGCAAATATGCCTTCAAATTTGTAGTCTAACTTCTGCAAATACTTGCAAATTGTAAGTAGAAAGTTGGAGAAGAATAGTTTTTAAGGTGAAAATGGGGAAGGAAGGTTGCTTTTATATACAACATTTCGAATGGATGGCTGAGATTAATCTTCTAGAAAGATTCCAAGATCAATGGATGGGAATGCATGAGAGAGATGTTACAAAATGGATGGTTGAGATTAAGTCTTAGAAAAGATGCCAAGATCAATGGTCTAGAATTGATGCACCAAATAAATGACATGCATGGAAAAGTTATCACACCAATGACTATAACACCTAACAGCTATGACAGACATGCAAGACATGCAAGCTATGACAAAAATGAATGTTATGATAGGGGATTATGATAGAACATCTTTGACCAGGTGGTGCATAAATAATTTATTTTAAATAATTTATTCAAAAATGGAGAGAGTGGACAAAATGGACAAGTGGAAAATAAATTATTTATTCAAATTATTTATTTGGAGAAAATGAAAAGAGGAGCATTTAATTAAATTTATCAATTTAATTAAATGGAGAGATGAAAATTAGACCTTAAATAATTAATTTAGATTAATTATTTAATAGGGGAGGTGGCATGTGATAGTTAAATAATTTTAATAATTATTTAACTATAGAAGAATTAAAGGACCATGAATAGATAAATAATTAATTGTAATTATTTAACTATAGATGAAAGGTGACAAAATAATTAAATAAATAATAATTTATTTAACTGTTAAAGAAGAGGGAGAAATTAGTGACACAATTATTTTATTTAATCGATCAGGATAGAATAAAGATTAGAAAGTGAATTGATTAAATAATTATTAAAAAATATTTAATTAATAGAGGTATATGATCAAACGTAATTGAATAACTAAAATTATTCAATTATCGAAGGACGAGGATGAAGAAAAATGACACTTGCAAGCTTAGGAAAATTTTTATTGTCTATAGATAGTGCTAGGTGTGCTAGAGCTGAGGGATATATTACCCCAAATTCCCATACATATACCCCTATTCCTACTGACTTGTTAATCGAAGATGACTATTCCCATGATCTTGTTCCTCTTCAAGCTGAAAATCTAGTTGCATCTAATAGAGAGTCTACTTTTCTAGATGAAGAAGAGGTAATGAATGGCATGCACTTGCTCAATCAAAGAATCTCTAAGTGCAATGAAAATAGAAAGAAGAGAGAGGTAGAGAAGGAGAAGAGAATTAGGGATTCTATGGTTAAAAGGGATATGCTAAGAAGGAAGGCTGAGGAAATGGAGGCATTAGATAAATTGGTAGCTCAAGCTAACCAAGAGGATGAACTAGTTGTGCAAGAGATTGTAGGATAAATCTCTATATATTCCTCAATTGATAACATTGTTGCAAGTCCACAAACTAATACCACTGAAAATACTTTTATACCATCTAATCCCCTTCCCAAAAATACTAAATGTGAATCCTAGGGTGTGGATAAAGGGAAATGACCTATGGGAGAAAGAAAAGAAAATGAAGCGGTAAAAATCAATGAGGGAGGTGCTTCCAAGAAGGATACATCACAAGATGATTGTTTTCCATTCCTAGATAAATTGATGAAAGAAAATGACGAGTTGGATAGGAAGATGAAGGAGATGGAATTACTTGTAGTAAACAAAGAAATGAAAAAGAATCTCAGTTTCTTGGAATCCACAATGAAGGACCCTGCCCCTGAAACCCAAATCCCTCAAGGCCACACATCCTCTTTAAGCCCTCCTACCAATGAAAAATTTTTATCTATTGGTAACCCCTCTATTTCTTCTTCACAGCCTAAAGATAAAACTAGGATAGTTCATTCCAATGATCAACATGACTCCCAACATAGGAGGTCTAGACATAATATTGATAGAAGGAGAGATAATGATAATCAAGATGGGGAAGAAGGACCCGCTGGGAGGAGGTTGTTGCACACTGACAAGTATAGGCAACTATTTTTTGAAAATATCCCAAGATACCCAAATCTGGTGTCAGATAATGCTAGAAAACATGTGCCCAAGTTTACTAGCAGCAATGCTCTTAGTGGTGAATACCACTTGAAGGCTTTTCAGAGTTTTGTAGAAGACTTTGAATTGTGGGATGAGGATGTGGCTATGAAATACTTTACGTAGTCCCTAATGGAGGATGCAAGGGATTGGTATAAAATCGTTCCTGATGAAAGCATTGATTCCAAGGATTCATTCTTTTGAACCTTCAGAGAGCAATATGGAGACCAAACTGATCCATGGTTTAGGTTGAATGATGTTAATAACACCACAAAAGGGCACAATGAAATGGCTACTAAGTTCAATGTAATATTCTAGAAGGCAATTTATAAATTCCTTGGATTCTTGAGGCCCAATGAAAGAGCATGTTTGGTTGTGTACTATAATGCATATGACTCTAAGATGTGTTGTCTACTTAGAGACAAGAATCCACAGTCCCTGAGGGAAGCATACAAGATGGTGGTAAACATTGAAAACAATAGAATGGAATCTGGTAAAGTTGGTAGAAGAGATGACCCTAGGCCCTCTAAGAGCTCAAAATCCCAAAATGAGAAAGCAACTAAAGTTGTGTCCCTAGATGAAAAGTTTGATCAAGTCCTAAATTTGTTGTAGAAGCAAGCAAATAATGACAAAACTTAGTTCCAAAGGAATGAGAGGCCTCCAAGACTTCAAGATTACTCTTTCTACACCAATTGGCATAACAGGAAGCTAGTTCAAAATAATCAGAAGAACTTTCAGGCTACACGTGACCCTCTACACAAAAATTCTACAAATTTTGTTAAAGACTTACCTTGGTGTGGAATATGTGAGATGCCCCACTCTTCACAACAATGAGAAGTTGCAAGTCCCTTGGAAGAAACTCAAGATGATCAGAGGGTGTCTGATTCTCCCCATAATCTAGATGAAACTGCAAATGTATTCATGACTAGGTCAGATTTGGAATGTAGCGATTACTCTTCCAGTGATGATGCTAACACTAATGATGTGGAAGTGCAAAGACATGAAGCGGGCTTGTACCATTAGCAAGTGATTTCTAATGAAGAAAGAGAAGATGAATACATTGCTTATAATCTTGAGGCATGTAATGTTTCTCTGAGAAGACCTTTGAATGAGGAAATAGAGAAATATACAATTGCACTAGCCACTAGAGCTCAAGCAAAAAGTGACCTCCATCTGAGCAATAGGGTGGTGAGTGGTGACCAAGGTCATCAGGGAGGAATATTAATTAAAGAGAACAATGCAAATAGTAAAGTAGTTAAGATAGAAAATAAGAAGAGACCAAGCCCAAAGAAGCTAAAGAAAAAAGGATTTGGGCTAAGAAAGGTGGAAAAGCCAAAGTTATTGTTGAAGTTGTACCTCAAGATTTAAAGGAAAAAGATTTGAAGCCTGCCATTGAGAAGATTGATAAGCAAGTTGACAAGGTGGTCCCTCGGGAGATAGTACTTCTAGTGTTACCAAGTTACTCCCCCATTTATATGTTTCAATTCTTATCTCAAGTTTGGGTTAAAGTCCCATTTCTTGAAATGATGAGGATCATTGACCATAGAAACAAAATAGTAGCTCTCATTAACAACATTTTTGGGGGTAGCAAACAAAAAGTAGAGGCTGATGCACCTAAAAAAAGTAAGAGTCAAGAGAAGAATATTGAGGTAGGAGAAATAATTAATGAGAAGGGTATGTGCAGGATCATGATGGGCCAAAAAGTGGCAATATGATGGGTATATATAGGGTATGTGGCTGGAAACTTTTTTTCTACCCAAAATTGATGAAATGAAAAGTGTTTTTAAAGGAGATTCTTAGCTTTCCACCAATATAAATTATTCTTTATTTTGAATTTAATAAGTAATTATTATTTATTTTCTATTTGAATTATGACTAAAGTCCTGATTGATAAGTTGATTCAAAAACATCTATAGCTTTCAAACGGTATCACATTTTTTGAATCCAAAAAATGCGTCACATTCCATGCTTCACATACTATAGGATTAAAAAAAGAAAAATTGAATTTCATGAATTTTTGACCAAGTTAAGGTGGTTAGACACACGATTTTTTATATTTTTTAAAAGTTACAATAAAAAAATTCATAATTAATTATTTACATGGAAAAAAATTACAAAAAAATATGCATCACATCGGGACATGAGTCCTCTACCTATGTCCAAAATCTTATAAAAAAATATTATCATTTTATTGTGGTTAGGGTGGTTAGATAGACACCTACTTCTTATTTTTCCTTGAAATTTAAGTACTACTACCTTGAAATTTCAAATTTTTACCAAATAGATTTTCTTTTTTTTAAAATAAACCTAGTATTTTAGAAACTAGATTCAATTTTCTACAAATTTTATTTTTACAGATTTTTTAAATAATATAGATAACTTATTCAAATTTTGATGTCAAGTTGTCTAACTCTGATTTTTCTAAATTTTTTGCCACTTAAGGGCCTGTTTTTTCCATGATGATCCTACACATGCCCAGAACCCTAAGATTTATTTAGGAACCACCATCACTGCCAATCCTAGTCTAGTCAATCCTTTCTTTTTGAGCTTGATCATTGATGGGAAACTACTTAGGAATTGTATGATATATTCTGGTGCTTCAAATAATGTTGTCTATTAGGATAATGGAGGAAATGGGCTTGAAGGTGGATAGCACCTATGGAAAGTGCTATGCTACAAATTCTAGGGAGGTCCCTGTCATCAGGGTAATTCATCAGATCCCATATAAACTAGCTGCATTTCCTAAAAAGGAGTTGTTCATGAGTGTCATAGTGGTGGATATTCCACCAACATATGGGATGCTTCTATCAAGACAATGGTGTGATTCTATGGGAGGAAGTATGCAATGTGACCTGTCATTTGCTACATTCTTAATTGATCAAAAGGATGTCAAAATCGCCAGAGAATCAAGATTTCAGCATATGATTGAGCATATTGAAGAGCCAAAGGAGCCCCCAATAATTAACTTTGTGGACACATGCATTGACACCTTTCGTGTGGAATAATTGAAGCAAGGAGAAAAATAAGCTAAGCTTGCACCAATTGTTAGAGAGGTCTTGCAAACACCCCAAGATGATGCTTTATGGACATTGTATTTTGATGGAGCTTGTTCAAAGGAAAGCTCAGGTGCTAGGGTCATTTTTATTTCTCCCCAAGGTAAGACTTTCAATTACTCCTTTTTGCTGCAGTTTGCATGTATGAATAATGTTGCTGAGTACGATGCTTTATTACTGGGTTTGAAGTTAGCTTCCAAACATGGGAAAAAATCATTAAAAGTATTTGGGGATTCTAAGCTAGTAGTTTCCCAAGTCAGGTCTAAGTTTTTCACTAAGGAAAAAAGGTTGAGACAATATAGAAATGAAGTTTGGGACACTATTGAGGCATTTGATGCCCTTGGAATAGAATGGCTAGAAAGAGGATAAAATGTTAGAGCAGATTTATTGGCTAACATTGTAGTTAAGCTAGAGGATGTGACTTTTGATGGTATCTCAAGAATTGAGGTACAAACATGACCTAAGGTGCCTAACAATATTTGTAATTGGCAAGTGTGAGGATGATAATGACATCATGAAGTTCTTGCATTGCATTGACCAATATGAATGTCAAGAGATTGAATTTAGTTCATATGTGGTGGAAGTTGATGGAAAGGATACATTGTCTGGGAATGAGATAATCCAACTAGAAACAAATAAAATTCCTAAAGGCTTAGTTGCACTCGAAAGGGTCTTTGATGGCCCAGATAGATCAAATTCTAAACAAGAAACTACACATAAAGAGGACCTAGAGGAGATAAATTTGGGAACAAAAAATACTCCTAAGAAGGTATATATTGGTAAAAAAATGAAACCACATGTGAGGACTATGTTCATTTCCATATTAAGGAAATACAGACATGTATTTACATGGTCCTATGATGATCTAAAGGCCTACAAAGAAGACTTGTTCTAGCACAAGATCCCATTGAAGCCTGATACAAAACCTTTCAGGAAAAAGTAGAGACCTATTAATCATACTTTGAGAACCAAAATGCAAGAGGATCTTGAAAAGCTGAGTGATGTAGGAATCATTAAACCTATAAGGCATTCCTCATGGGTTTCCAATTTGGTTCTAGTTAGAAAAAAGAATGGTGACCTAAGACTGTGTGTGGATTTTAGGAACCTCAATGTTGCATCCTTGAAGGATAACTACCCCTTACCTAACACGGAAGCAATGTTACAAAAGGTAATAGGTTGCAAATTGCTTTCTATGATGGATGGATTTTTAGGATATAACCAGGTTATGGTGAGGGAATCAAAATATTACAAGAAAATTTTTACCACACAATGGGGGACCTATGTTTACGTAAGGATTCTTTTCAACCTGATAAATGCTGGTGCCACTTTTCAAAGAGCCATGGATGTGGATTTTTATGATTTCATAGACTTGTTTCTTGCTATCTATCAGGATGAACTTACTGCCCACAGTGAGAAGAAGGAAGATCATTGCTCACATCTTGAGAAGATTTTCATTATAGCTTTAGAATATGGTATTTCATTGAACCCTAAGAAGTGTGCCTTCGGGGTCAAGAAAGGTAAGTTGCTAGGACACATTGTCTAGAAAGATGGAATCAAGATTGATCCTAAAAGAGTAGCAACTATATATAAAATCACACCACCAAATAATGTTAAAGGAATTCAATATTTCTTTGGGTAGATAAACTTTCTAAGGAGATTTGTGACTAATTTTGCAGAGATAGTTAGGCCTATATCTAGAATGCTCAAGAAAGGAGAAAAGGTGGTATGGTCAGAGGATCCTCTCAAGGATTTTCAAGCCATTAAAGATGCTATTAAAGTTTCACCTATCTTAAAGAATCTAGACTATTCTAAACCATTCCAATTGTTCACATTTTCCTCTTTTCATACTGTAGTAGGAGTGTTGTTGCAGAAAAATGATGAATGTTTTCAACAACCAATTGCCCTTTTTAGTAAATCCTTGCAAGTAGTCGAGATCAAGTACAAGACTACTAAAAAGAAAGCTTATTCCTTAGTTAAGGCTATTAAAAATTTCATAAGCTATTTAATTGGTGAAACATTAGTGGCTTATGTCCCAAGCACAACAGTCAAGGACATTTTTACTTATCAAGAAACTACAGGTCGGAGATGTAGGTCAATTAATAGAATCCAAGAATTCAACATAGATATTCAAATTACTAAGCTGGTAAGAGGCCAAGGTTTGGCCAAACTCATGGTTGAAACCAATTTGGAGGCTAACCAAATCAATGAAGTTGATCAAGAAAACATTGCTCCAATCTATGATATGCAAACATGTGGTTGGTACAGAAGGATAGTTGAATATCTGTAGACCATGAAGTGCCCTGATGGCATGCCAAACAATGAGAAGAAAACTTTGAAGCTGCAAGAAATTAGATATGTTATCATTGATGGAAAAATCTAGTGGAGAATAACATAAGGTGTGCTTCTCAGATGTGTGGATGGTGACCAAGTAGAAGATTTTCTAATTGAGATGCACAAAGGAGTGTGCGGAGGTCACTACATGGCTAAGAAAATTGTGAATAAGATATTGAGAGTAGGTTTCTAGTGGCCCACAGTCTTCAAAGATGCACATAGGTTTCTAAAGAAGTGTGATGCTTGTCAGGGATTTACAAGTAAACTAAAGTTTTTAGGTAACTTACCACTTATGCTAGTCTTAGCACCAACCACCTTCCAATAGTGGGGTATTGACTTTATTGGAGAAATGGAGGTGAAGTCTAGTGGAGGACACACCTAGATTTTGGTTGCAACTGACTATTTCACTAAGTGGGTTGAAGCTATTCCTACCAAAAAGGAAACTAGTAAAGTTGTCATTGACTTCTTGATGAATAATATTCTGAGTAGGTTTGGTGTTCCCTAGAGAATTGTCTCTGATAATGCTATGTGCTTTAGGTTTGAGGAATTCATGGATTTTTGCAACCAACATGGCATAAATGTATCTTATTCATCTCCATACCATCCCCAAGGGAATGGACAAGTTGAATCTAGTCATAAGAGCCTTATGAAGATCATAAAATGGATGCTTGAGAAGAATAAGAAAGCCTGAGATTCAAAATTGTAATTGGCATTATGGGTAGATAGAACCATAGTGAAGAAAGTTATTGGATAATCTCCTTTCAACTTGGTGTATGGATTTGAAGCCAAAATACCACACAATAATTTGTTGAAAATGTATAAATTTGTTCAGGAGTATGATACTGATATTTGTGATGAGATGCAGAATTGGATGGATAAATTAACTTAGCTTGATAAGAAGAGAAGATAATCCCACAAGAGCAATGAGAAGCTGCAACTTCAAGTCAAATACTTGCATGAAAAAAGGGTTGTTTAGAGGAAATTTTAAGTAGGGTGTATGGTTTTGATGTGAAACATGAGATTTGAAGAGAAAGGAAAGCATGGGAAATTTTACCCCCTATAGCTCAGGCCTTATTTTATTGCAGACACTCATGGGGAAGATTCCTACTTCCTGCAATCACTAACAGGTGAATTTCTAGAACTCCCAGTACATGGACAGTTCTTGAAACCCTATTTCTCCTAAAATAGGCTACACTTCCATGTACATTGTATAGTCCTGTAAATTTTGTACATAGGGTTTGGTGTGTTCTCTTTATATTGTGTCTGCTTGCCTTTTCTGGGTGAGCTCCTGGTTTTTTTTGAGTTCTTTGTTTGGTCTGCTTCACCAAGAGATCTATTTCTCACCATACCCACTAGGGGTATACGTCCTTGAGCATTGGCCACTAATAGAACCCCTAAAATTCACAACCCCTAAATTGACATTTTAAGGTATTTTGTGCTTGGTATTAGCATGTCACATGTCACCCACTAATAGGGTTTAGGTTTTTACTTAGGTAACCTTGTTTTCAATTGCTTCATCTACAACCCTTGGGAATTTTAATTTTGTGTTGACTTGTTTTTCCTAGTTTCCAGTGATATAAGTTGTATTTTGAGCCATCATTATACATTCTTTACCGGTCCCTTTGCTTAGGTTATTCGGTCACTTCTAGCCGCAATGCATTTTAATCTTTCCAAATTCAGGTTTCAATATTTTTCTCATAAGTGACTTAAGTCTAAGTCATTGATCTCCAAGGGTGAACTCTCGTTGGAAAATTCAAGGCCCTCTTTTATGACTAATTTGGTTGTATGTTTGGGTTTGATGGTTACTAGATTGCAGGATTCAATCTAATCCAATCCTCGCTGATTTGCACATCCCAAGTGACGATAGTTTAATTATTGCAAGATCAGCGAGATGTTGACACATGTTTGACGACGTAAATTCAAATGTCATTGAATCAATGTGAGTTGTCTGAGATGGCCATCTCATCTCAAGATTGACGATACACATTCAAAGCTGTGAAGTACACCTATTGCCAGATATTCAGCTCACTAATGATGAATTGAAACCATTGCAAGCATGGAAAAGGGAGACATATGAAGTTATTGACTCCCAGGTGGATGAAATTTGTAATAAATTTGACATCAATACCTTTAATGACACTTTGGGAAGGTTGACATTTATTGTCAGCTTTTTGGAGGATTTTGACAAGGAATCCAACTCTGTAATAACCGGGTATTCCCCATACAGGAAGACATTAGATAAAATCATTGATTTCAACTGGCCGTCTAATGAAGAATATGAAGAATGGAGAAGGGTATTGGTTGGTCAATTGGGTTGGTAAAAATGAATGTGAAATATATAATTGATCAAGTATTGTACAAGTCTGGCCTCATAAATTACAATGTATAAAATATATGTTTCATAGGAAGATATCAGCTATTGATGATGTGGAATGCTAATAGGGATGTTGATTCACCTTTTTTTTTGCATCATTTGTTCATCTTTCTTGATGAAATGGATGTGCTATGATGAAGAAGATTATTCCTTTTGACATGTGCTTTTTGGAAAGAAAACCTACTCCTTACAACGAATGTAAATAATCTTTGTCTCATGTGCATTCCCTCCATTTTGAAGAATGCAAATATAGCTAAATTAGGGAATGTATCTTGTAGTGGTCCAATTAGAATGTGACATGTGTACATCTGGCCTGAAGCTTTTTTTGCTCCCTTATTCTATAAAATTGAATTCAAGGCCATTTGTGTAGGTCTTTTGTTGAATTCTGGAACTGAATTTTGAAAATTAAGAACACAGAGTGAATATTTTAAGTCTTTGTCTAATGCTTTGAGTCTAGATAGAAAATTTTGTCAAATATATGGTGCATGAGCATGTTTGAATGATAATGACGATTTTCCAAGTCTATAGTCTCTCCATTTTGATTTTGTACTTGAATTATTAATGAAAATTTTGATCAGAGATCATTTCATTAATTGTCATCATTTCGTACTTTGGTATATGTTTTTGTTTTAGCTTTGGTTCATAGAATGAGTTAAAATGCTTGAATCAAATCATAAATCCATGTGTATGGTCATTGGATCTAATAAGTAGTCTTTAGAATTTGGTTACAAATTTGTGAATTGCAAAGTAGTATCACTTAGATCATGGGTGTTCAGAATTAAATATACCTTATGTTTCAATTTTCTCAGACTCCTAGCCCATAGATAATGGCACTAATCCTGACCCATTAAGTCTTTTCTCATGGTTCCAGTTACCCGACTTAAGAACAATCTTTTAAATAATCATTGATCTACCTTTAATTTGTTGTAATTTGTGTTGTTTTATATTCTTAGCATAGGATGCATAATTTATTCAAGGAAATGCAAAATTATTGGATAATTTCATCTTATTAGTCATTGGTGAGAATATATCTACTTGAAATTGTAATGTATACATTAATTTTCTAAAAAATTTATATAATGTACATTGTGGGACCACCCTCCCGATTTTGCAAAGCCCAAAGTGTAGGAGATAGAGCAATTAGGTGTTGTATCTCATTCATTGGCCACTTTCCTTGTAGGTATCCAAGAATTGAGGTTAGAAAACTCATAGGTATCTAGTGAGACCTGATTGGTTCATTGAAAAACAACCAATAAAACTTCAGTGATAGGTGATGCAAAAGGAAACCAGGGCCCATCGCTTGTCACTGAAAATAACCTGCCAGCAAATACAACTTCAGTGATGGATGATCACTTAAGTGAATTAAAATTTACATGTGCCAATAAGATGTTTTGAAGAATGGGCCATGCTAGGATGATGCACAAGAGGCATCAAAGGATTCACATCATGTTAATTCAAAAATATAAGGCTCCATAAGGTCAATCAATTAGCCTTAGCATATAAGTATTCCTCACCTAGGAAACTAGGGCTAGTAATTTTCATGGGATCTAATGGCTCAAGAGGTTTTTGAAATGACCAATAATTGGGTACAACAAGTCAATGGAGAAATATAACACCCAAAGGTTTGATACTTATAAAATTTGAAATGAGGGCTTCTAACTCAAAACCCTAAACCCCTTTAGCACAGAGGTAATAACTCATGAAAAAGCAAGGAACCAACTCAAAATTCTCAAACTTTTAGAAGCATTACCAATTTGTATAATAATTATGAAAATATATCATAATATAAGAGTATTATCTAAAAGGTATATCTAAAATTGTCTAAAAGTGTGCATAAAAGTAACAGAAAATAGGCTAATAAAGAAACCCATCATTTTGACCAACTATAATTTTGCTTGTCCTCAAGAAAAACACTATGGGTACATGTTATATTGCAAGGTGATCTACCTCAGGTCCATAATAGCATCAACTCCCTAGGTTTGTTTCAAGTAAAACCCTCTGTAAGCTGCAAGTTGCCTCATTTTAGTATTCCCATCTCTCTCACATTCCTCACCTTTCTCTCCAATCCAATATGGAACTAGGTAGAGTAGCATAGGTGGGTGAAATGTGAGTGGTACCTAGTAAATTTCTTTGTCAACACAAATTTTCATGTAGTTGTGTACTCTTTGAAGCATGGTGGTGAAATTATACATGGAATGAGGTTAATTTTCTTTAATTCTAGGGTCAAGTTGTTCCATCTACTATGCATGTAACTGTAGCATTATTATCCCAAAACCATAGGTAATGTTTGCATTCTTTTGTAATCAACTTTCCTTAATTTCATAATTTTCTTGCCTAGACCTTTATGATCAAGGATTTCCAACCATTCATCTATGAATAGATCAGGGTTCTTATATTCTTTCCTTATGGGGACATAAATTGATTTCTCCCTCTCCTCATATTCTTCCATTATTTCTCCCCTAAGTTGTTCAATTCTCTAATACGACGCAAGTTCCCTTACTTGGAGGTCCCCTACAAACATCAAAGGATTCCACTTTGTTTCATCTAACACCATATAATTGTGTGAATAGTATTCACACAATTGATTTTTCTCCTTGGTTGTATAATCAACAAAAGCATTAAGAAACTAAAAAAAAATTCTCATCCCAACTGATTACTTACTATTTAGCCTACTAAACTAAAAACTTAGAAATATTTATTGTAGAAATAATGCATATGTCCTTGCTAGAGGTTTGCATTGTATGATCTATGCATTTTTTTGGCCACTTCCTCCAACTCAAAAATTCATCTTCTTAACTCAATCTCATTCTTTTATAGCTCCTTAGCATGCTCTTCAATCAAAATTTCCTTTTATTTCTTCCATTTTTCCCTTTCTTGTGCAAACTCATCAATCACTCTCCATAGCTGATGACCAAGTGACAAGGTGGTATGGTGAATTATATTTCTAATGGAAGGAGGTTTTTGATCTGGTATTGCTAGTTCTCCATCCCTAGTTTTAGTTATGGCCAATTGTGCCAAAAAGTAAAGTTTAGTACCATGGCCATACATTTGCAATTTATCCTCCATTTCTTGTATTTTTGTTTCTCTTTCCTTGTCCTTCTTTTCATATCTTTTTACTAATTCTTCAAAGTGTTTTATCTTGTCCAAGGCTTCTTGGAGTTCCTTCCTAACATCGCTTTCTTCTATATACAATTCATCTATTTCCATGAACTACTTTGTACATGTGTTGAATGTGGAGAGATATTCTAGTGTCAACACAAACCTTAATGAGATGGTTTACATTCAAAGTTTGAAGCAAGTAAAACTACTCTATTCATAATATAATCAAATCTTTCAAATATGTATCATTGTTCTCCATTTCTAGGGATTTATTAAACTATTTAGCCCTCATATTTCTATGGGAACAAAGATTGTTAAATTGACTACCTAGAAAATGATATTTGATGCTTAATATGTAAGCTAAGATGATTTCTATGTGCAAATGTGTGATGGAATGATTATTGGTATGATTCTAAATGAAACAAAGTCATGGAAAGGATAATGGATGCAACAATAAATGAAGGATGATGTTGATGATAGATGATATGAAACTATAGTGAACTATCCATGATTGTGCATATGCTCAAATGCAAACATAAAACAAATTAACCTAAAATATAACTATGATGCAATGGGGATGATAAAATGTAACTATGAATCAATTAATTAATCTAAGATGAGAATGCAAAGTAACACATGATATGAAAACTAAGTATAAGACTCCATTAAAGCTCCAAGCTCCTAAAAAAACCTGCATTGTAACAATACTCAAAGTGTGGATGAAAAATGGCATTATAACACTATTCCAATTTGTATCTCAAAATAGCATTATAACATTAATCAAAAGGTGGATGATAAATGCTAAGGAAAGAGGGTGTATTTATAGGGTTTCTCAAGCATTTTGTGAGGTGACACCCATCAGCGGTCTAGATTCAAAGGAGAAATGATAGATAGTGGAGATGAAAAGAATCAGGATGTTGTCCCCTTGACCAAGGAAAACATACCATGTGTGTGGAGAGAATCCCTTCACCAATTGGAAACATGCCAAATGTATGAGATTCCCAAGTGTGTGAAACAAAGACCCATGTGCTCCAAATTTGTTGGAAGTGTGGGGGAATAAAGTCATGTGCCTTTTCTCATTGGTGGAAGTGTGTGAGGATAATTCTAATTAATAATTAGGCTTATTTATTTTCATGTGACCTTTATGAGGTGGCACACAAAAATTTGTAGAAATGTTCTCTAATTCTTAATCAGGATTAAGGAAGGTTAATTAAATAAACACGTTTGGGGCATTTTGTTTATTTAATTATTTAGAAGAATGTGAATTAGAAGAATTAAAAGGAAAGTGAATCAATATAAATAAAGTAAGACCTTATTTATATGTAGTTGAAGCATTAATCAAATAGGTTGTATTTAATTAATTGAAGGTTAAGACTCCATGAAAGCTCCATGCTCCCACGAAAAACCTGCATGGTAACAATACTCAAAGTGTGGATGAAAAATGGTTTTATAACACTATTCCAATTTGTATCTCAAAATATCATTATAACATTACTCAAAAATCGGATGATAAGTGCTAAGGGAAGAGGGTGTATTTATAGGGTTTCTCAAGCATTTTGTGAGGTGGCACCCATCAATGGTCTAGATTCGAAGGAGAAATGATAGATGCTGGAGATGAAAGGAATCAGGATGTTGTCCCCTTGACCAAGGACAACATGCCATGTGTGTGGAGATAATCCCTTGACCAATTGGAAACATGCCAAATGTATGGGATTCCCAAGTGTGTGAAACAAAGACCCATGTGCTCCAAATTTGTTGGAAGTGTAGGGGAATAAAGTCATGTGCCTTTTCTCATTGGTGGAAGTGTGTGTGAGGATAATTATAATTAAAAATTAGGCTTATTTATTTTCATGTGACCTTCATGAGGTGGCACACAAAAATTTGTAGAAATGTGATCTAATTCTTAATCAGGATTAAGGAAGGTTAATTAAATAAACACGTTTGGGGTATTTTGTTTATTTAATTATTTAGAAGAATGTGAATTAGAAGAATTAAAAGGAAAGTGAATCAATATAAATAAAGTAAGACCTTATTTATATGTAGTTGAAGCATTAATCAAATAGGTTGTATTTAATTAACTGAATGTGATGACCGTTTTTAGGTGTATACATTTTTCCCCTCTTTGAAGTAATGTGTTTACACGTTGCTTCAAAGAAATTTTTGATGTTGATGTTAAAAAAATATTTCGATGCCCCAGATAATGCAAGATTTTGATGCCCTAGACTTTTGAATTTCAGGTATTGACAGATATATAACCCCTCGAGAGATAAATCGGTGAATGTGGGGATGCTAAAATGAAATGTTAGATGATGTGATGGTGTTGTGATGATTATTATTATGATCCAATGTTGATTCAGTGAGATTTGGATTGCGAAGATGATTTATCTCTCGAAATTTCATTTCCAGCTCTTTGTTTGAATAGTGTTGATTAATTACCCCTCCTTTTAGGTAAAATTGGGAAATAAATCCCACCATTATTCCCTCCATTTTTCCCCTAAAATGTGAAAATGGTAAAATGGGATTCATTTTTACATTTTGAGTTTGGGGAAGTTGAAGATTGGAGAGCTTAGAGAAAGATGGTGATCCCGTACCAAAAGCATCATTTTGAGCATCTTTGCCGACCTGATCAACCTGCTATCTTTGGAGCTACGATACACTTTATGAGAAACCTCTTTGTTAGTCATTTTCTTGCCTTTTAGAAGCATTTTGAATGTCATAGATAGATGTTGTAGCTTATGGGATGTTATTTATGCACTTTCGCATGATGTTTTTATTGTTTTTGAGTGTTTTTGAGCATGTTTAAGAGTTTTGGCACTTTTGGGGTCCCAAATGGTGCCTCTTGGAATCTTCAAAATCAATTTTTCATGTTTTTTAAGAGTGTTGGCACCTTTGGGGTCCCAAATGGCACCTCTTTCAAGGGTGAAATTGATGTTTTTGAGTCATTTGAGAGTTTTGGCCCCTTTGGGGTCCCAAATGGTGCCTCTTGCAAGGGTGAAAATGCATTTTTTTGGGTGGTTTGAAAGTTTTGGTGCCTTTGGGGTCCCAAATGGCACCTCTTGCAAGGGTGAAAATGTATGTTTTTAGCCTCCAACATTGTTTTGGTGCCTTTGGTGTCCCAAGCGGCCCCTCTTGCAAGCTTGGAAATGTAGGTTTTTGAAGTTATACTCTATTTTGGTGCCTTTGGGGTCCCAAGTGGTGCCTCTTATTTCTTTGGAAAGTTTTCATCCTTGTTGATTTGAGGTGGTTTAGCTTGTCAGTTGAGCCATTTTGTGGGGTGTGATTGTGGAAAGACCTCAAGGCGATGTTTGCAAGATGTCCTTGAAGCCTAAGAGTCGTCAGTTTGTCATGTTTTGAATTGATTTCAGTCAAATTGTGGCATGTGTAGTGTTTGATTGATATTTTACATGATTATTTGATCTCATGATAGGTGAGAATCAAATGATAGAACCAGTGTTGTATCGACCTCATGATAGGCGAGGAATGATAATAGGATTGATAGCAGATCATCCTCATGATAGGCAAGGAATGATGGTAGGAATGACAACAAATCATCCCCATGATAGGAAAGGAACGATGGGTTCATTAATAGAAGATTTTCCTCATGATAAGCGAGGAATGATGGTAGGATTGATAGTAGATTGTCCTCATGATAGGTGAGGAATGATGGTAGGATTGATAGCAGATCATTCTCATGATAGGCGAGGAACAATGGTAGGAGTGATAGCAGATCGTCATCATGATAGGTGAAGAACGATAATAGGATTGATAGAAAATCATCCTCATGATAGGCAAGGAACGATGGTAGGATTGATAGCAGATTGTCCTCATGATAGGCAAGGAATGATGGTAGGAGTGATAGTAGATCATCCTCATGATAGGCGAGGAATGATAATAGGATTGATAGTAGATCATCGTCATGATAGGCAAGGAATGATGGGTTGATTGATTGAGATGTTGATTGTTCTGATTGATTTGATTGTCCTGATTGAACCTGATTTAATTAGCTACACATTACCTTGAATAAATGATAGTCTTGATTGAACATGAAATTGATTGATTGATTTGTGTTCATGATTAGGGAGATGGAGATGTACTCTAGTCTTAGGAGTGATTCTCAAAGACTTGGAACATGTTCCATCAATTGTCCTCAACCAACTTAGAGATTATCTCCCATTGTGGGTTGAATTCCTTGTTATATATTCCACAATAGAGAATCAATAGAGGTTTATTAATAGCATTGGAAGAGAGATGGCACAGTGATCACAACACGTTTCATTTGCTGACTGGAGAGATGATTGTGAATCCCAAGGATGTCTATCATATTCTACAGATCCCAGTGATGGGAGACATAGTAGTGTATGATAAGATAGAGCAGGGTGGGACAACTACATTGCAGAGATTATGCCAAGATGTTCATGTTACGGGGTGATGGATCCCTTGGACAGAGATGATTAGCATATATGCTCCTTTGTTGTGTATGTTTTCCAGATTTATTGGTGGATTCGTTTGTCTTGATTGTAGGTCAAAGGGATTTTCAACAGCTTGGGGTCGTGTGCTATCGCAAATGACACTTGATGGTATGAGGTATGCTTGGGGCTCATGTATGTTAGCCCACTTATATTGAGATTTGCACGAGGTTGTCTATTACAAGGTGAAGAGCCTGCCATGTGGCATCACACTATGGTAGACCTGGGCATGGGAGCATATAGTCGTTACTCGGCCCATGGGAGAGAGACATCAACCACCAAGGAGACCCTATGTTTTTAGTTATAGTGGTCCACATGTCCAACAGTAGCTCGGTAAGGTTGCCTATTGGAGGCGTGTGCTAGATGATTTGGAGATTGTTGCATGGTGGTCGTACTTGGATTATGAGCAGTGGCTAGACGATTAGCTGGAGATGCCATATATGTTGTTATCTAGCTATCTGATTAGGGAGACACATGTTGTCCTTGACCGATACCTGTACCTACAAGTATGTCGACAGTTTGAATGGGTTCAGGGGATGCCCTTGGGAGTTTCCCATTATGCACGGCAATGACGAGATGTTTTAGAGTGGGGCCCCTATGTATCATATGAGGAAACTTGTATAGATTATTATACCTTGACCCCTAGTTTATGGGATTATGTTCTATATATTACAAACACCAAGATGACCAGGGATTATTTAGACTTCTTCCACATGCATCCCTTTCCTAGATTTACTCATCGAGAGGAGCTAGTATCATCAGTGGATGGAGAGGGAGGAGAAGACGAGGGTGGTGATGATGGTGGAGAGGGTGCTTGAAGAGGTCATGATGGTGGTGCAAAGGGTGGTTGCAGAGGTGATGGTGGTGTATTGGGTGGTGGGGATAATGATGATAGAAGATAGTCATCCATTGGATTTTGTAGTTTTGAGGCATAGGAGGAGCATCACCGTAGCTCAGGCGGTGCTTCCCAGGATTCAGTTTGGGATACCCTCACATTAGCATTCAACATAGATAGAAAATTTACAGGCAGAGGTTCAGTCATTTCAGAGCAAGATAGCACAAGCTCGACCACAGATTATGTCCCTTCAGGATGAGTTAGGGAATTTTTGGGTACAAATTTGAATTTTGAGGACTGATAGAGGGACAAATAGACAACAAAAATAGTAGTTGCAGGCATAGATGATCATACTTACTTTAGAGAGGGATTCCTTTAGACATTGGATAGAGCAGGATGAGGCCATTTCTGAGAGGATACAACAAACAACACCATTTTTAGGTACAATGAATTTCTTTAGAGAGATCAGACACATTTCTCAAGAGTTGCAATTTTACAGAGGTAAATATCATGATTTGGTTCCTCCTGAGCGATGAGAGAGTTTTGTATAGTCTCGATCTAGCATATCTCATTCTCATACTGTGAGCATGGGTGTCACGAAGCCATTTCCTAGAGATAGGAGAGATCCAGGTGCAGGTCCATTAGGTAGAGGAGGTACTAGTTCCATGAGAGCAACAACATTTGGTGGGAGCTCAACATATCATTTTGTGATGTTCCTTGGACATTGTGTATACACCCTTTGTGAGATTGAGGATATGATTCCCATGATACAATTCCCTTTTGGATTTTGATGCATCTCATCCTACTTTTGGATATCCTTGTACACGTGGACATTATGAAATTTTTGATGATATATGATATGCAGTGGTGATTATGATGCATTTTATTTCCCTATTATGATATGCAATGTTGTGACTTTATTTAATTTCAATGTGATGATAATGATTAGGAAATGTGATGAATGTATTTTTGATCATGATTATGCAATGTGATGTGATTAATACAATGCGATTTGATTTATTATGATGTGTAATGAAAATGATTGGATGTGTATGACTTCAAAATTTCAAGGCCTTACGCTTAAATAAGTGAGTCTTTCAAACTTCCAAAAGTTGTGGGAAGACTACAGTAGATTGATATTTTAAGCTTCATTACTTTCACATATTTCCCTACTTTCTTGGAAATCTGAAGAGACTCACTTATTTAAGTGTAGTGGATGACATGATTTTGATGTTGAAAATGATATGCAATGTATGTCCTTTATTATTTTCTTTTGTATTTTCAGATGCAAATATTATGATGGAATGTATGAATGTAAATGAGATGAGAATGTTTTCTAGGATATGCAAATGATGATGTAACTGATGTGCCACTAAATTGGAATGAGGTTTTTTTTGTTAATGTCCAGTGTACTCAATCGATTAATAATAGAGATGACACCATTGTGAAAGTGTTTCAGCATTGAAAAACCCCATAAATACACATGCAATACTAACATGAATGAAGTCTAACTTAACTATGCAAATCTCGTTTTCAAAAGTTGTCATCTATATTAACCAAATTTTCATGCTTTTTATCATCATTGGGCCTTTAAAATTTTGAAAGTGAGTACACGCATCAATGGAATGGTTTAGACCAAGATAACTTGAGTACTACTTCCATGATGTTTTAAAATTGCAAGTTAACACAAGCATCTAAGCATAATTAAGCTGAGATGACTTGAGCATCACTTGCGTAAATAGGCAAGAGTTAATATTTTTCCTATGAAAATTCAAAATGTCATCAGTGATACTTTGTAGTGCACATCTTGTGGCAACTTGCATAGTAATAACAATAAACTCACAGACAACAAACAAAGAAAAATCATACTCCTTCCTTGCTCCTCTATTTCGATACATCATTGAGGACTCGAGAGATATGATATAAAAAATCAAAGTAGAACAATTTGAATTTTCGTGTTTAATGTGATAAACCCTTGATTCATAAATATCATCATCCATTTGAAGTTTTTGTTTGTAGCTTTGGTCTGACGACTATTTTTCTGTTGGTTCAAGCTCAACGTTTATTTGCCCCTAGTGAGTGTAGGATTTTCCCCCCAGTCCAGGGTGAGACATGACCATTACAACCAAGACCTAACCTAAAAACCTATCCTAGGGGCATCAGGGGCTGATCAAAAGATTATCCTTTCCTATGTTATACATGGAGAGACCACATAGTTCGACTGATGGCACGACCCAAGATTTACAAGACAAAAATATGAACATAGCGAACACTTAAAAGACTGACCTAAATGTATCAGAGGATAATCAAATATCACCCTTGCCTATGTTCAAAGCTCAGAAGCAACGTAGTTCAAATGACGACTATGTTTTTGACTTTTTGACTTTTTGACCTGTTTTTGGATTTTGACATGTTTTGAATGTTTTTGGATTTTTCATATGTTTTGAATGTTTTTTTGATTTTTTTTTTTATTGTTTTTTTTTTGATATGTTTTGAATGTTTTTGGATTTTTGATATGTTTTGAATGTTTTTTGTATTTTTGATATGTTTTGAATGTTTTTGGATTTTTGATATGTTTTGAATGTTTTTGGATTTTTGATATGTTTTGAATGTTTTTGGATTTTCGATATGTTTTGAGTGTTTTTGGATTTTCAATTTTTTGACCTTGAGAATGTACAAGAATCCAATCCAATGTAGGACATGCCCCCAGTGTGATATGATGGGACAAACTAATTTTTAGAATGGGCCGAGTAATACCAGGGGATACCATGATACAAACACTAGATCAAGCTATGATGCGAACATGGAAGCATGAAAAACGCAAAGATGAAAGTATGATGGATAAATGATGCGAAGCAAGTCACATAGCCCAAGATAGATGGATAGTGCTTATTTTATGCAAGTCACCTATTTTCTAGTTTTTCACCAAGGTACTGGCCCAAAGTGCCACCGAAGTGGTTTTCACTAGAGGATGATCTTTTTTTCCTTTACTATTTTTCAATCCTTTTTTTGATTTTTTTAGATTTTTGCATTTTTCATTTTTTTTGGTATTTTTCTAGGACACTAGGTGTAAAACCTTTTGAGATGCAAGGTGTTGAGGGGTTCAACAAATAGATCCCCTTATGGTGTGGATAACTGATATGCTCCTAATCCAAAGACTGATACTATAACAAAGGGACCCAACCTGTTAGGTTCAAATCTCCCCTTCTTCTCTCGATCTTGTTGATTACAAGGATTTTATTTTAAGACTAAGTCACCCACCTGAAATGCTCTAGGTATTACTCTATGATTTTAGCTCCTAGATATCCTTTGTTGATAAGATTTTAGGTGATCAACTACATGTTTCCAACATTCATCCAACAGTTCCAATTCTTGTAGCCTCGATACTCTGTAAACCTCATATGAAATCATCCCTTTAAGTGACACACTCAGGGATGGTATCTCAACCTAAATAGGTAGAATAGCTTCTAATCCATAGAAAAGAGAATAGGGTGTTGCTCTTGTCAGGGTACAAATACTAGTTTTTTAAGCCCACAATGTCAAGTTTAGTTGAACATGCCAATCACGTCTAGGATGATCTTCTTCAAAATCTTCAGAATAGTCTTGTTTGAGGCCTCTTCTTGGCCATTCCATTGGGGATAGTAAAGTGTAGAAAACTAATGTTAGATATGGAATCTTTCACAAAGCTCTTGAACATCTTGATTCTTAAAGGGTCAGCCATTATCTGTAATGATAGATTGAGGAACACCATATCGACAGACGAGTTAATTTAGGATGAATGATGATATTTGTTTCCTAGTGATGGTGATTAGAGGAACAACTTCAATCCACTTGGTGAAGTATTTTGTGGTTGTGATTATAAACTTATGTCCATTAGAAGAAGAGGGGTGAATCTTACCTGGAAGGTCTAATCCCCACTAGAAAAAAGGCCATGTAGTTTTGAAAGGATGCAACTCTTGTGTTGGTCCATGTATTAAGTTTCCATGAGTTTGACATTTGGAACACCTTTTTACATATTGAAATGAATCTTTCTCCATATTCAACCAGTAATACCCCAATCGTAATAATTTCTTAGCCAAGGTTAAGCCACTTGAATGTGTGCCAGAGATACCTTCGTGAACCTCTTGTAAAGCGATTTCAGCTTCGTTATATTCTAGACACCGAAGAAGAGTACCATCCAAACCTCGTCTATAAAGTACATCAGCTATTAGGGTGTTACGAGCCACTTGTTGGATGAAGTTTCATTTTGGGTTTTGAGATAAGTTAATTGGAAGGGTATTGTCTTGCAAGTAGGTATAGATTTCTCCATAGAGGGAATTTTGAGGGTCAAAAATATGGCATATCACTTGAGATTATGGATCGTCATAAGCTAGGTTGGACACTTGTTCTACCATGAATTCATAACCTCTTCATTTCTTAGGTATTTGTAAGAGAGAAGCAATGGTGGTCATTGCATCTACAATTTTTTTCTATTCTAGGAACTTGTGCAAACTTGATCTCAACAAAGTAATTTTTGAAATCACCCACCATCCTCTTGTAAGGAAGAAAATTTTCATCCTTTGTTTGATAATCATCGTTGACTTGGTTGATGACCAATTGTGAGTCACCATAGACTAGCAATTATGTGATTTTCCATTCAACAACTATCTTGATTCCAATGATCAGTGCTTCATATTCAACTATGTTGTTGGTGTAGGGGAACATTAATTTGTAGGATTTTGGGATTATGTATCCTTGTGGCAAGACAAACAAGATTCCTACACCTGATCCATGTTGTGTATAAGAGCCATCTAAGTATAGCTGCCACTATTGTGTAGATATGGTTAGGATATCATTATTAGGGAATTCAATGTTCATTGGATTGTTATCTTAAAATGGTGCTTCAACCAATTGATCTACTATGGCCTAACCTTTAATTTCTTTCCTATCCACCTACTGGATGTCGAACTCACTCAATATCATGACCCACTTGGCTAACCTCCCTATTAGAGCAGCTTTGCTAATTAAGTACTTTAATGGGTCAATTTTTGCAATGAGTTTGATGGTGTGAGTTAGCATGTAATGCCTCAATTGGTGTGTAGTAAATACAACCGCTAAGCAGGCTTTCTCAATAAAGGTGTAATTGATCTCATAACCATTTAGGGTCTTGCTGATATAATAGATGGCTCTCTCCTTTCCTATAGAATCTTCCTGTGCTAATAAGGCTCCTAAAGATATCACAGTGGTTGCAATGTATAGTAATAGTGGTTTTCCTTTGACTGGTGGTATCAAAACATGTAGTTTCATTAGGTACTATTTTAGTTGACTGAAGAAAGCTTCACATTTTTCATCCCACTTGAAATAGGCATTCTTGTGTAACAAGTGGTTGAAAGGATGAGTTTTATCAGCTAGTTGTGCAATAAATCTCCTGATGGACTGGAACCTTCCTTGTAATGATCTGAGTTTGATGATGTTTTTAGGAGGAGGCATTTCCATGGTGGTTTTGACCTTTGTAGGATCCACCTCAATTCCTTTTGCTGAGACAATGTATCCTAAAAGTTTAGTTGATGTTACACCGAACACACGTTTCTTGGGATTTAACCTCACCTTGAATTTCTCCAATCGTGTGAATATTTTTCCTATAATCTCTAAGTGTCCTTCTCCAAAGTAGGATTTTACCAATAGATCATCTACATAGTCTTCCATAAAAGTATGCATCATGTCATGGAAGATGGTAGTCATAGCTCTCTAATATGTAGCTCCAACATTTTTCAACCCAAAAGGCATCACATTCAAGCAAAAAGTGCCCCAAGGACATGTGAATGTTCTTTTATCTTGATCTTTAGGTGCTATTTCTATTTCGTTATATAATGAAAATTCATCCATAAGTGACAACATTTCATGCTCAGCAGTCAAGTCTACAATCATATCAATGTTTGGTAGAGGAAAATCATCTTTTGGACAGGCTTTGTTAAGATCTCTGAAGTTTTTGCATATCTTGATGCTCTTATCTGGTTTGGATACCGGAACAATGTTTGATATCCACTCAGAATAGTCAATAGATTTTATAAATCTTGCATCTAATAACTTTCTCAACTCAACTTTCACTAGAAGGGCGATATGGGGATGCATCTTTCTCAATTTTTTCTTTACTAGTTTTGTGCCAAGTGGTAATGATAAATGATGCATAATGAGTTATGGATCTATTCCTAGAATGTCATCATATGACCAAGCAAAGTTTATTTTCCTCTCCTCAAAGAATTTGGTGAAACAAGATTTCTCCTCTTCTGTCATAGATTTCGCTAAACGCAGAGTCTTCACTATCTCAGTTGTACCAACATTGATGGATTGTGTAGGTTCTATTAGCATTGAGGATCTCTCTTGATAGTGTTTTGGGAGAATGTCAAACCTTCCATCTCTTGGTGCCTCAAGGAGTTTTTCACCTTGAGATACACTCTTTGTTTTTACTTTTTCCTAATTTAACAGTGCCATCAGATGGTTTTCACTATTAGACCCATTTCTTATATTTTTCATTTTGCAGCCGAAAGGTTGGACATTCCCTTCATCAGGAGATTTGTTCTGAGATTCACTGGTAGAACATGTGTCAATATTATTGGAACATAGGAAGTTCATAAGGGAATCATCATTTGAAAAGGTGGGTATGTCAAGTGGCTCATTTTCATCCCAATCAATTAGTTCAGGATGCATTAAGGACAAGGAATCGTTAGATTGGCCAAGGTCATAAGGCATAAGCATCAAGATAGCCATGTTGTCCAATTTTCCAATGAGTTCTAAGATGTTACTCTCTTTCGATGTGTCTATCTCACTAGAAGAATGATCTTCACTTGAGTCAATGACATACTACAATCCATATTCAAGGGGTCTAGAACTAGAACTTTTTCCTTTCATACATATTGGAGTATACTTTTGGATTACATCAATCTCTTTATCATGGAAAGATTCCTCAAAGAGAGAGTCCCATTCATATTCATTGGAATCTGTTTCATGATCTTGACTAGCCTATAGTTGTAAGATTCTTTCGAAAACTCTTTAAATAGCTTCCTCTTTTAAGTCTTCCCTATAGCCTAGTCCTCTTTTGTTTTTGGGATTCATTGTGATGAGTTGTATTAGTTCATTGATGCCTTATTTTATTTTACCCAAAGGACCATTTCCCTCATATCCCATTTTTGTTAGGATCGTTTGACCTTTTCCATATGTATCTGTGCATATATTGGACACTGATACCTATGAAGGTTCTTCATCTTTGTATAATCAGTTTAGGACATCTCTATCTTCTAATTCCTCTGCTTGAGTGCTTGCTTTTATAAACTTCACATCGAAGGGCGTGATGGGTTGTAAAGATTGTTGTCTTGAGGTGGATGGTTTTCCATGTGACTTAGGAGAAGATGAAAGTTGTGATAAGTATGAAGATTGCTCAAATGAGTATTCCCCCATGCCCTTGTATTTTATTTGAATCTTTTCCAACTATTTTGATAAGGCATCAAATTGACTTCCATTGTTGCATGAAATAGAGTCAACGACCCCTTTGTCTTTTGATTGAGCCCTTTCCTCATACTGTCTTGACGAAGAACCCACTGCACTTTATTTTTTGATGGATCAGAGTTAATGACTTCTCTATTATGTGGTACAAAGGTATCTTGACTTGTTCTGAGTGCATTGCAATATTGGGGATTGTTAGAATTGGCAGCAATGGTGATCTCCTATCCATTGAAAGGAAATTCCAGGCACTGATGATAGGTTGATGGTACCGTTTGCATTTCATGAATCCACAGTCATCCCAAGAGTATGTTATATGTCAATTCCTTATCTAACACATGACACACTATTTTTTTGACGATTGGTCCCACTTGAATGGGTAAGATGATCAATCCTTGGGAGGATCTTTCTTCATCATCATATGCTTTTATGGTGATTTTCCTTCTAGGACCAATAGCATTTTTAGAATATCCTAATGCATGAAAAATCTTGAGAGTGTAGATATTTAGGCCTACTCCTCCATCTATAAGGACACGTTTGACACAATGTTTATGGATTAGGACTTCGATGTGGAGAGCAGCGTTATGTGGATGGGTGGTGGATGCATCATCATGTTCAGAGAATGATAATCAATGAGGTACAACCAAATGTCCTACCATAGCTTGAAATGTACATACTTCAAGATTTTTTGGTACTGTGGTGGCTACTAAATCTTGTTCCAGGATTTCTTTGTGTGCCGGTGAAATCTTGAGAAGTTCCAATATGAATATTTGAGCGGGTATCTTCTATAAATGATCAACGATGTTATATTGAGTTACAGAAAAAACATTCATTTTGGACATGGAAGGGGTAGCTCCTTTGAATGTTACCTTGGCTTGTCCTCTTATAATCACATTGATAGGTGTATTGTCTTGATCATTTGCGATTTTGATGACATTAATTCAAGTGTCATTCATGTCAATATTAGTGCTCAAATTTCTAGGTACAAGGTCATTGATTTGATGTGAGATGGTGTCATCATTGTGTTGGGTTTCAGTAGTGGCATCCTTCCCTTGGCTTCTGATTTCAATGTCTTGGATGGAATTCTCAACCATCTCAATACAACGAATGGTAGAATCATAAACATAGTTTATATTCTTTCCTTTGGTATTTGATGTAGAGGACTCTCCCTTTTCATAATTGGGTAAAGTGTTCTTGAACACTTCCTAATCATTGTTTGTTTGGGGTCCTTCAATGTGTACATTTTTTTTATCAACGAGATCTTGGATTGTGTGTTTTAATTGCCAACAATCTTTTGTCATATGACCCTTGTTTTGATGATAATCACCATAATGGGAATCGTTCCACCAAAAGGGCTTGAACTGTGGATCCCAGTTTCATTCTTCTAGCACTGTGATAAGCTTAGCCTCAGTAAGTTCCTTTAAGGTAGAATCTAAGGATTGTCTCAATGGTGTGAATTTTTGTCGATTGGAAGGTTTTGGAAATTGTGTTTCTTTAGTCCCCAGATTAGTCTGATTATTATTTTGGCTAACATTTGGAGTGTTGGGAGGATTGTTGGACTGATTAGTCTTGGTGATAGCTACTATTAGGTTGAATAGTGGTTTTGTATTTTGATTTTCAGCTATGACCTCATTGGTACCCATGTTATTGTTTCGTTGCAAAAATTTAGGTTTGTCCCCACTGTTGTAGTTGTTAGAGGAAGTGGATGAGTTGTTTTCATTGCATACTTTAATGACCCCTCTTTTGATTAAGTCTTCTTCAATTTTAATTCCATTTTAAATCAAATTTTCAAAGGTAGGGGAACCTTGTAATTTCAATCTATAACTCATCTCATCTTGTAGGTTATCAATGAAAATATCTATCTTTTCCTTTTTGGGAAAAGGATGAGAATACCTTGTCAACAATCTCCTCCATTTTTGCCAGAAAATGAGGAAGGAATCACCCTTTTTTTGGTTCAAGTTGCAAAGGTCTTTCATGGTGATATCATGTTGGATGTTGTAAGAGTATTAAGTGAGAAATCTATTGAACAATTCTTCGAATGTTTTGATGGGAGGTGTAATCTTTGAAAACCATTCAAGGCATGTCCCGCCTAGACTTCATGGAAACAGTCACACCAAATAAGTTTCCTCATGCGCAAATTCTAGACTCAGAGTTCATAATTCCCTTATGCGATCTAATGGATTAGTTGTACCATTGTATTTATCATACTTTGGAAATTCACTACGTTTAGGGAATGAAATAATGTTGATGGAAGGATTAAAGGGATAAGGACAAATTTCCTTGATCAAGTATCATTTCAAAGTTCCCCTTTGCATGTCTAAAACTTGTTGTTGAAGGTTCCTCATTTGGTGAGTTAAAGTAACCATGTGTTTGGTTTCGTTTTCAGGATTTTGGAGAGGTGCTTTCAAAATGTTGATATCAAAATTAGGGGGAAGTTTGACTCCTTGATTAGCTAACATCAATAGGTATTTTTCCCCATCTCTTTCAAAAATATTTTCCAAAAACTTATGGAAGTTGGGGTCTTGTTCTACTTGTCAGATATCCTCATCATTTATTTCTTCCCCTTGAGTGTTGTTGAGTCCAGGAATAGGGATTTCTTCTGCTTTAGCCATGTTGCTAGGGATCTCACTATTTTGAGGTTCAATATTAGGAGTTTAGATATCGAAAGCTTCACTACTTGGACTTCCTATGTTTTCTATTTCAAAGTTGGGTGTTCCAAGTTCCTTGTCCTTGAGTCTCCTTTGTTGTGATGTTGCTTGGATGGGCATACAAGTGTTATAATTTAACCTAAGATTCGATCTAAGTTTGAAATAGTGCCAAGGATTACAACTAAGTCAAATAGAATGACAAATTCTATTGATTAGACTCAGTTTGATTTAATTGCATGACATAGTTTCATGACTAAAGCATGGAAAATTCTGAAGATGAAACTATGTTGTACAAGCAAAGATGTGATGGATATTGATGATTTAGGCACCTTGAAATATTTAGATCTAGGTTTAGTTTGGAAAGTTCCACTTGTATAGGTTGATTTCAACAATGTTTAGACTTCTAAGGTATCTAAGGAACTATCTTGGACTTAGAGTTTTGATTCAAGATGTGTAATTAAGGTACTCAAAATGTTGGAAAATTCTTGGATTTTGACAATAGTACATCATTTATAACTCTAGATTGTTTTTACAAGATCTCTTGTAAAAATTCAAGGTTAACCTCTCTCTAAAGTCGTAGAGCATAGAGAAATTTATTTGATGTTGTTTTTGACTAAGAGGTTTGATCTTTGGTTTTCTAATCTTGACCTTTCATGAAATCAACGTGTAAACCACATATTCTAACTCAGTTTTTCCTAAGGTATGGTTGAACACTGCTAAAAGGACTAATTTTCTGAATATGGATGGACCTAACTTACCAACTTGTCCACCTCAATGAATGTAGTTTTGAATCAAGGTTTTCACTTTGAAAATGTAACATTTTTTATGGTGTTTTGTTTGAGTTTCATTTTGAAGACACATCAAGTAGAATATACACTCCTAAGGTTGTGTAAGATTGTATCCTTTTAGATTCCACATGGGTTTTACCCCAACTGCATTATCTTTAGCAAGTGAATTCAGAAGCTTGGCTACATGGGCTCCCCCTTACCATGCACTCTCTTCTCAGGCCAACCAAGCTTTCAGTCCCCATGAAAATCCCATGGAGAACTGATCACCCTACTAAAAACTACGAGAATGTGGATCCCTTGGCAACGACCGTTGTTGCACCAAATAATAGATAAAGGATTTTGGAAAATCTACAAGGGTTTTAATGTGGGAATTTCGTTCATGGGGGATAATCCATACAATGAGAGTCCCTTTCGATCCATCTCATTGGAATTATCCTCATGATAATTGAACTTTCCTCAAGTATCCACATTTATATCCTGGTTGGAAGTTTATTGGCTTTAGTGTGTTACCAATGGGGTCATTCCCTTGGGTGATTACTTTTTCCCACAAGGAAGGCCCTTTAGGATAAACAAAAGCAAGCGAGTATACCCATAGTTTGATCAATCTTTATTTCACATGAATAAAGAGAGAACTCATACCATATACTCCACTTACACTCACACATAAACAAGAATGGATCTAGCTTTTTGGATCACCCAGTTAAGGGGAGAGCATATGCCTACCATCCATCACATATAAAAGACATGGTGTTCATTAATCCTTTAATTAAGTTATGTTCCTAACTTAACCAAAAGGAAAAATGATGTTCATTAACCTTTTAATTAAGCTACGTTCCTATCTTAACCAAAAGAAAAACAAGTGAATAACATCCAACCCCTACAATGTGTTCGTAGTTTATGTTTTGAGTCTTTGACAGTGAATTTTTGGAAAACTTGCAAATTCAAAAAATAGAACGTGGGTTTCTGATTTGGTGAAAAACTACAAGAGGAAACAAAACAGAGACAAGAGGCACCATAACAGAGACGAGGCACCAAAATAGAGACAGAAAGCTCAAAAATAGAGTTAGACAAGCCAAAACTCCCTAAAAAATTTTGCAAGAGGTGCCAAAATAGGTGCAAGAGGTTCCAAAACTCTAGAAAAAGTGCAGAATGGTATAAAAATAGGTGAAAAAGGTCTCTAAACTACTTGCAAGAGGTTCCAAAACTCTAACAAGAGGCAACAAAACAAGTGCAAGAGGCGCCAAAACTCCAAAAGTGGCCCACAATGGTCCTGGAACAAGTGAAAATAGTCTCATAACAACTTGCAAGAGGCGCCAAAACTCTAACAAGAGGTGCCAAAATAGGTGCAAGAGGTACCAAAACTCTAAAAGTGGCCCAGAATGATCCCAGAACAGGTGAAAACAGTCTTGGGACAAGTTGCAAGTGGCACCTAAAATAGGTACAAGAGGAGTCAAAACTCTCAGAACAAGCTAGAATGGTCTCAAAACAGCTGAAAATGGTCTCTGCACTGCTTGCAAGAGGTGCCAAAATAGATACAAGAGGCACCAAAACTCTATAAACAACCCAAAAATGCCTCAAACTAGCTCAAAAATGCCTCTAAATCGGTGCAAAGCATTCCCAAGTCATAAACCTTGAACCTACAATCATGAAATCATCAAAAAATTTAACAATAAGTGAGGCAAAGTCCCAATGGTGGGTGCCATTTTGTGCATGTGTCGAATGTGGAGAGATATTCTAGTGTCAACACAAACCTTAATGAGACAGTTTACATTCAAAGTTTGAAGCAAGTAAAACTACTATATTCGTAATACAACCAAATCTTTCAAATACTTATCATTGTTCTCTATTTGTAGGGATTTATTAAATGGTTTGGCCCTTTGATTTCTATGGGCACAAAGGTTGTTAAAATGACTACCTAGAAAATGAGATTTGATGCTTAATATGCAAGCTAAGATTATTTCTATGTGCAAATGTGTGTTTGAATGATTAGTGGTATGATTCTAAATGAAATAAAATGATGGAAAGGATCATGGATGAAATGATAATCAAAGGATGATGTTGATGATAGATGAAGAAGTGGAGATGAGTGAGATGATATAAAACTATAGTGAACTATCCATGATTGTGCATATGCTCAAATGCAAACATAAAACAAACTAACCTAAAATGTAACTATGATGCAACGGGGATGATAAAATGTAACTATGAAGCAATTAATTAATCTCAAATGAGAATACAAAGTAACACATGATATGAAAACCAAGTAAAAGACTTCATGAAAGCTCCAAGCTCCTACGAGAAACCTGCATGGTAACAATACTCAAAGTGTGGATGAAAAATGGCATTATAATACTAGTCCAATTTGTATCTCAAAATAGCATTATAACATCACTCAAAAGGTGGATGATAAATGCTAAGGAAAGAGGGTGTATTTATAATGTTTCTCAAGCATTTTTTGAGGTGGCACCCATCAATGGTCTAGGTTCGAAGAAGAAATGATAGATGCTGGAGATGAAAGGAATCAAGATGTTGTCCCCTTGACCAAGGACAACATGTCATGTGTGTGGAGAGAATCCCTTGACCAATTGGAAACATGGCAAATGTATGGGATTCCCAAGTGTGTAAAACAAAAACCCATGTGCTCCAAATTTGTTGGAAGTGTGGGGGCATAAAGTCATGTGCCTTTTCTCATTGGTAGAAGTGTGTGTGAGGATAATTCTGATTAATAATTAGGCTTATTTATTTTCATGTGACCTTTATGAGGTGGCACACAAAAAGTTGTAGAAATGTGATCTAATTATTAATTAGGATTAAGGAAGGTTATTTAAATAAACAGGTTTGGGGTATTTTGTTTATTTAATTATTTAGAAGAATGTGAATTAGAAGAATTAAAAGGAAAGTGAATAAATATAAATAAAGTAAGACCTTATTTATATGTAGTTGAAGCATTAATCAAATAGGTTGTATTTAATTAATTTAATGAGATGAATTTTTTTAGGTGTATACATTTTTCCCCTCTTTCAAGTAATGTGTTTACATGTTGCTTCAAATAAAATTTTGATGTCGATGCTCAGAAAAGATTTCAATGCCCCAGACAATGCAAGATTTTGATGCCCCAAACTCTTGAGTTTCAGGTATTGATGGATATATGCCCCCTGGAGAGATAAATCGGTGATTGTGGGGATATTAAAATGAAATGTTGGATGAGGTGATGGTGTTGTGATGATTATGATGATGATCCAATGTTGATTCAGTGAGATTTGGATTGCAGAGAAGATTTATCTCTCGAAAGTTCATTGCCAGTGCTTTCTTTGAATAGTGTTGATTAATTACCCCTCCTTTTTGATAAAAATGGGAAATAAATCCCACCATAATTCCCTCCATTTTACCCCTAAAAGGTGAAAATGGTAAAATGGGACTCATTTTTTACATTTTGAGTTTGGAGAAGTTGAAGATTAGAGAGGTTAGAGGAAGATGGTGATCCAATACCACAAGCATCATTTCGAGCGTCTTCGCCAACCTAATCAACCTGTTGCCTCTACACCTATGATACTCTTTATGAGAAACCTCTTTGCTAGTCATTTTCTTGCTTTTTAGAAGCATTTTGAACTTCATAGATAGATTTTGTATCTTATGGGATGTTAGTTATGCACTTTCGAGTGATGTTTTTATCGTTTTTGAGTGTTTTTGAGCATGTTTAAGAGTTTTGGCGCCTTTGGGGTCCCAAATGGTGCCTCTTCCAAAGGTGAAATTGATTTTTTTGAGTAATTTGAGAGTTTTGGCCCCTTTGGGGTCCCAAATGGCACCTCTTGCAAGGGTGAAAATGCATGTTTTTGGGTGGTTTGAGAGTTTTGGCACCTTTGGGGTCCAAAATGTCACCTCTTTGCAAGGGTGAAAATGCATGTTTTTAGCCTCCAACACTATTTTGGTGTCTTTGGTGTCCCATGTGGTGCCTCATGCAAGCTTGGAAATGGAGGTTTTTGAAGTTATACTCTATTTTGGCGCCTTTGGGGTCCCAAGTGGCACCTCTTGTTGCTTTGGAAAGTTTTCATCCTTGTTGATTTGAGGTGGTTTAGCTTGTCGATTGAACCGTTTTGTGGGGTGTGATTGTGGAAAGCCCTCAAGGTGATGTTTGCAAGATGTCCTTGAAGCCTAGGAGTCATCGGTTTGTCATGTTTTGGATTGATTTTAGTCATATTGTGGTATGTGTAGTGTTTGATTGATGTTTTGCATGATGATTTAATCTCATGATAGGCGAGAATCAAATGATAGAACCAATATTGTATCGACCTCATGATAGGTGAGGAATGATAATAGGATTGATAGTAGATCATCCTCATGATAGGCGAGGAATGATGGTAGGATTGATAGAAAATCATCCTCATGATAGGCAAGGAATGATGGGTTGATTGATAGCAGATCGTCCTCATGATAGGTGAGGATCAATGGTACGATTGATAGTAGATCATCCTCATGATAGGTGAGGAACGATGGTAGGATTGATAGAAGATCATCCTCATGATAGGTGAGGAATGATGGTAGGAGTGATAGTAGATTGTCCTCATGATAGGTGAGGAATGATAGTAGGATTGATAGCAAATCATCCTCATCATAGGTGAGGAATGATAGTAGGATTGATAGTAGATCATTCTCATGATAGGTGAGGAGTGATTGTAGGATTCATAGCAGATCATCCTCATGATAGGAGAGGAACTATAATAGGATTGATAACAAATCATCCTCATGATAGGTGACAAACGATGGGTTGATTGATTGAGATGTTGATTGTTTTGATTGTTCTGATTGAACCTTATTTGATTAACTATACATTACCTTGAATAATTGATAGTCTTGATTGAACATGACATTGTTTGACTGATTTTTGCTTATGATTAGGGAGATGGAGATGTACTCTAGTCTTAGGAGTGATTCCCAAAGACCTAGAACATGGTCCACTGATTGTCCTCAGCTGACTTAGAGATTATCTCCCATTGTGGATTGACTTCCTTTTTAGATATTCCACAATATAGAATCAACAGAGGTTTTTTGACAACATTGGCAAAGAGATTGCATAGTGATCATAACATGTTTCATTTATCGACTAGAGAGATGACCGTGACTCCCGAGGATGTCTATCGTATTTTGTGGATCCTAGTGATGGGAGAGATAGTAGTGTGCGATAAGATAGAGTAGGGTGGGATAGATGCATAGCAGAGATTATGCCAAGATGATCATGTTACGAGGTGATGGATCCCTTAGATAGAGATGATTAGAAAATATGCTCCTTTGTCGTGTGTGCTTTCCAGATTCATTATTGGATTCCTTTGTCCTGATCGTAAGTCAATGGTATTTTCAGGATGTTGGGGTTGTGTGCTATCATGAATGAAACTTGATGGTATGAGGTATGCCTAGGGATCATGTGTGTTAGCCTGGCACTATATATCAAGATTTGTAAGAGGTTTTCTATTACGAGGCGATGAGCCTATCATGTGGCATCACATTATTGCAAACCTAGGCATGGGAGCATATAGCTATCACTCTACCCATGGGAGAGAGACATCAACCACCAGGGAGACCCTATTTTTTCAGTTATAGTGGTTCACATGTCCAACATAAGCTGGACAAGGTTTCCTATTGGAGGCGTGTGCTGGATGATTTGGAGACTGTCACATGGCGGTCATACTTGGATTGTGAGCAATGGCTAGAGGATCAGTTGGAGATGCCATATATGTTGTTATCCTACTATTTTATTAGTCGAACACATGTTGTCCTTGAGTGATACCTATATCTGAGGGTATGTCGATAGTTTGGACTGGTCCAGAGGATGCCCCTGAGAGTTGCCTATTGTTCATGATAATGACAAGATGTTTTTGAGTGGGGCCCCTATGTATCATATGAGGCAGCTTGTATAGATTTTTATACCTTGACCCCTAGTTTATGGGATTATGTTCAGTATATTATGGATGCTAGAATAACTGAGGATTATTTAGAGTTCTTCCGCATGCATCCCTTTCCTAGATTTACTCATCCAGAGGAGCCAATACCATTAGTGGATGGAGAGGGAGGAGATGACAAGGGTGGTGATGATGGTGGGGAGGGTGCTTGTAGAGGTGATGATGGTGGTGTAGAGGGTGGTTGCAAAGTTGATGGTGGGAAGAGTGATGGTGGTGAGGTGGGTGGTCGGGAGAGTGATGATGGTGTAGATGAGAGTCATCCATTGAATTTTGTAGTTCTGAGGCACAGGAGGAGCGTCACCATAGCTCAGGCGGTCCTTTTGAGGATTTGGATTGGGATACCCTCACATCAATAGTCAACATAGATAGAAGCTTTGTAGACAGAGGTTCAATGATTTTAGAGTGAGTTAGTGCAGGCTCGAGCAAAAATTGTGTCCCTTCAAGATGACTTAGGGCAATGTCAGGCACGAACTGATATTTTGAGGACTGATAGAGGGGCAGATAGGCAACAGATACAATAGTTGTAGGCACAAATGATCATATTTTCTTCAGAGAGGGATTCCTTTAGACACTAAATAAAGTAGGCTAAGGCCATTACCAAGAGGATACAGCAGATGACACCATCTACATGTACAACATATTTCTTTAGAGAGATCCAACACATTTCTCAGGAGTTGTCGTTTTACTGAGGTAAATATCATGAGTTGGTTTCTCCTGAGCGATGAGAGAGTTTCGTATAGTATTGTTCTGGAAGATCTCATTCTTAGATTGTGAGAATGGGTATCATGTAGCCATTACCTAGAGATAGGAGAGATCTAGGTGCAGGTCCATTAGGTAGAGGAGGTACTAGTTCCATGAGAGCAACATCATCTGGTGGGAGCTCAACATAGCATTTTGTGATGTTCCTTGGACATTGTGTATACACCTTTTGTGAGATTGAGGATGTGGTTCCCATGTTATAGTACCCTTTTGGATTTTGATGTATCTCATCCTACTTTTGGATATCATTGTACATGTGGACATTATGACATTTTTGATGATATATGATATGCAGCGATGATTATGATGCATTTGATTTCCCTATTATGATATGCAATGTTGTGGCTTTATTTAATTTCCATGTGATGATAATGATTAGGTAATGTGATGAATTTATTTTTGATCATGATTATGAAATTTGATGTGATTAATACAACGTGATTTTATTTATTATGATGTGTAATGCAAATGATTGAATGTGCATGACTTCAAATGTTCAAGGCCTTAAGCTTGAATAAGTGAGTCTGTCCAACTTCCAAATGGTGTGGGAAGACTACAATAGATTTATCTTTTAAGATTCATAACTTTGACATATTTCCCAACTTTCTTGGAAATCTGAAGAGACTCACTTATTTAAGCATAGTGGATGACATGATTTTGATGTTGAAAATGATATGCAATGTATGTCCTTTATTATTTTCTTTTGTATTTTCTAATGCAAATATTATGATGGAATGTATGAATGTAAATGATGATGCAACTGATGTGCCACTAAATGAGAATGATGTTTTTTTTGGTTAATTTCCATTGTACTCAATCCATTAATAATAGAGATGACACCATTGTGAAATTGTTTTAGCAATGAAAAACCCCATAAGTACACATGCAATACTAACATGAATGAAGTCTAACTTAACTATGCAAATCTCGTTTTCAAAAGTTGTCATTTATATTAACCATTTTTTTGTGCTTTTTATCATCATTAGGCCTTTAAAATGTTGAAAGTGAGTACAAGCATCGATGGCATGTTTTAGACCAAGATGACCTGAGTACTACTTCCATGATGTTTTATAATTGCAAGTTAACACAAGCATCTAAGCATAATTAAACCGAGATGACCGAAGCATAACTTGCATAAACGGACAAGAGTTAATCTTTTTCCTATGCAAATTCAGAATGTCATCAGTGATACTTTTTAGGGCACGTCTTGTGACAACTTGCATAGTAATAATGATAAACTCACAAACAACATACAAAGAAAAATCATACTCCTTCCTTGCTCCTCTAGTTTGATACATCATCAAGGACTCGAGAGATATGATATCAAAAATCAAAGTAGAAAAATTTGAACTTTCATGTTTAATGTGATAAACCCTTGATTTAGAAAGATCATCATCCATTTGAAGTTTTGTTTGTAACTTTGGTCTGATGACTATTTGCCTGCTGGTTCTAGCTCAAAGTTTATTTGCCCCTAGTGAGTGCAATATTTTTCCCCCAGTCTAGGGTGAGACACGACCATTACGACCAAGACCTAACCTAAAGACCTATCCTAGGGGCCTCGGGGGCTGATCAATAGATTAGCCTTTCCTACGTTATACACGTAGAGACCACGTAGTTCGACTGACAACATGACCTAAGATTTACAAGACAAAAATATGATTATAGGGAACACCTAAAATAATGACCTAAATGTATCGGGGGATAATCAAAGATCACCCTTGCCTATGTTCAAAGCTCAGAGATGACGTAGTTCGAATGAGGACTAAGTTTTTAGATTTTTTGACTTTTTGACCTATTTTTGGATTTTGACATGTTTTGAATGTTTTTGCATTTTTTATTTGTTTTGAATGTTTTTGGATTTTCGATATGTTTTGAATGTTTTTGGATCTTTGATATATTTTGAATTTTTTTTGTATTTTCAATATGTTTTGAATGTTTTTTGAATTTTTGATATGTTTTGAATGTTTTTGGATTTTCGATATGTTTTGAATGTTTTTGGATTTTCGATATGTTTTGAATGTTTTTGGATTTTCAATATTTTGACCTTGAGAATGTATAAGAATCCAATCCAATGCAATACATGCCCCCAATGTGATATGATGGGACAAACTAATTTTTAGAATGGGCCGAGTAATGTCAGGGGATACCATGATACATACACTAGATCAAGCTATGATGCAAACATTTGCATGTAAAATGTAGAGATGAAAGCATGATGGATAAATGATGCGAAGCAAGTCACGTAGCCCAAGATAGATGGAGAGTGCTTAGTTTATGCAAGGAACCTATTTTCTAGTTTTTCACCAAGGTACTTGCCCAAAGAGCCACCAAAGTGGTTTTCACCAGAGGACGATCTTTTTTTTCTTTACTATTTTTCAATCCTTCTTTTGATTTTTTTTGGATTTTTGGATTTTTTTATTTTTTTGGTATTTTTCCAGGACCTTTACCAATGCACTGGATGAGCTAGGTGTAAAACCTTTTGAGATGCAAGGTGTTGAGGAATTCAACAAATAGATCCCTTATGGTGTGGGTAACTGATATGGTCCTAATCCAAAGACTGATACTATAACAAAGGGACCCAGCCAGTTAGGTTCAAATTTATCCTTCTCTCGATCTTGTTGATTATGGGGATTTTCTTTTAAGACTAAGTCACCCACCTGAAATTCTCTAGGTATTACTTTGTGATGTAGCTCCTAGATATCCCTTTTTGATAATATTTTAGGTGATCAATTGCATGTTTTCAGATGTTCATCTAGCAGTTCCAATTCTTGTAGCCTCGATACTCTATAATCCTCATCTGAAATCATCCCTTTAAGTGAAACATGTAGGGATGGTATCTTGACCTTAATAGGTAGAATAGATTTTGATCCATAGACAAGAGAATAGGGTGTTGCTCCTGTTGGGGTACGAATATTGGTTCTATAAGCCCACAATGTTGGGTTTAGTTGAACATGCCAATCACGTCCAGCTTCATTGACGGTCTTCTTCAAAATCTTCAGAATAGTATTGTTTGTGTCCTCTACATGGCCATTCCCTTGGGGATAGTAAGGTGTAGAAAACCGATGTTGGATATGGAATCTTTCACAAAGCTCTTGAAAATATTGATTCTTAAAGGGTCGGCCATTGTCTGTAATGATAGATTGAGGAACACCATACCAACATACGAGATAATTTTGGATGAATGATGAGATTTGTTTCCTAGTGATGGTGATTAGAGGAACATATGCGGTATCAACATAGGCAATGTCATTAGGTACTATTTTAGTTGACTGAAGGAAGCTTCACATTTGTCATCCCACTTGAAATATAAATTCTTGTGTAATAATTGGTTGAAAGGATGAGTTTTATCAGCTAGTTGTGCATTAAATCTCTTGATGGACTAGAACCTTCCTTGTAATGATCTAAGTTGGCTGATGTTTTTAGGAGGCATTTCCATGATGGCTTTGACCTCTGCAGGATCCATCTCAATGCCTTTAGATGAGACAATGTATCCTAATACTTTAGCTGATGTTACACCGAACACACATTTCTTGGGATTTAACCTCACCTTGGATTTCTCCAATCATGTGAAGATTTTGTCTAGAATCTCTAAGTGTCCTTCTCTAGTGTAGTATTTTTCACAAATCATCTACATAGTCTTCCATAAAAGTATGCATCATGTCATGGAAGACGGTAGTCATAGCTCTCTGATATGTAGCTCAAGAGTTTTTCAACCCAAAAGACATCACATTCCAACAAAAAGTGCCCCAAGGACATGTGAAGGCTGTTTTATCTTCACCTTTAGGTGCTATATTTATTTGGTTGTATCCTAAAAATCCATCCATAGGTGATAAAATTTCGTGCCCAACAGTCAAGTCTACAATTAGATCAATGTTTGGTAGAGGAAAATCATCTTTTGGACAGGCTTTGTTAAGATCTCTAAAGTCCATGCATATCTTGATGCTCTTATCTAGTTTGGATACCAAAAAAATGTTTGATATCCACTCGGCATAGTCAATAGATCTTATAAATCTTGCATCTAATAGCTGTTTCAACTCAGCTTTCACCAGAAGGGTGATATGGGGATGCATCTTTCTTAGTTTTTTCTTTACCGATTTTGTGCCAAGTTATAATGATAAATGATGCATAATGAGTTCTAGATCTATGCCTGGCATGTCAGCGTATGAAAAAGAAAAGTTTATTTTCCTCTCCTTAAAGAATTTGGCGAAACAAGATTTCTCCTCTTCTGTCATGGATTCCACTAAATGCATGGTCTTCACTATCTCAGTTGTACCAACATTGATTGATTGTGTAGGTTCTATTAGCAATGAGGATCTCTCTTGATAGTGCTTTGGGAGAGTGTCAAAGCTTCCATCTCTTAGTTCCTTAGGGAGGTTTTCACCTTGAGATACACTCTTTTTTTTTACTTTTTCCTAATTTAATAGTGCCATCAAATGGTTTTCACTATTAGACCCATTTCTTATATTTTTCATTTTGCAGCTGAAAAGTTTGACACTCTCTTCATCAGGAGCTTCGTTATGAGATTCACTAGTAGAACATGTGTCAAGACTATTGGAACATAGGAAGTTCACAAGGGCATCATTGTTTGAAAAGGTGGGTATGTCAAGTGGCTCATTTTGATCCCAATCAATTAGTTCAAGATGTATTAAGGACAGGGAATTGTTAGATTGGCCAAGGTCATAAGGTGTAAGCATCAGGATACCCATGTTGTCAAATTGTCCAATTAAGTCTAAGATGTTACTCTCTTCCAATGTTTCTATTTCACTTGAAGAATGATGGTATTCACTTGAGTCAACGACATACTGCGATCCATATTAAAGAGGTCTAGAACTAGAACTTTTTCCTTTCATACATATTGGGGTATACCTTTGGATTACATTAATTTATTTGTCGGGGAAATATTCCTTAGAGAGAGAGTCCCATTCATATTCATTGGAATATGTTTCATGATCCTCACTAGCCTATAGTTGTAAGATTCTTTTGACAAATTTTTGAGTAGCTTCCTCTTTTAAGTCTTCCATGTAGCCTAGTCCTATTTTTTCTTTGGGATTCATTGTGATGAGCTGTATTGGTTCACTGATGCCTTCTTTTATGTTACCTAAAGGACCATTTCCCTCATATCCCATTTTTGTCAGGATCGTTTGACCTTTGCCATACTTATCTATGCATATATTGGACACTGATATCTATGAAGGTTCTTCATCTTTGTATAACCAGTTTAGGACATCTCTATCTTCTGATTCCTCTGCTTGAGTGCTTGCTTTTATAAACTTCACATCAAAGAGTGTGATGGGTTATAAAGATTGTTTTCTTGAGGTGGATGGTTGTCCATGTGACTTAGGAGAAGATGAAAGTTGTGATAACTATGAAGATTGCTCAAATTAGTATTCCCCTATGCCCTTGTCTTGTATTTGGATCTTTTCCAACTTTTTTGATAAGGCATCAAATTGACTTCCATTGTTGCATGAAATAGAGTCAACAACCCCTTTTTCTTTTGATGGAGCCCTTTCCTCATACTTTCTTGACAAAGAACCCACTGGACTTTCTTTGTTTGATGGATTAGAGTTGAATTCTCTATTATGTGGCACAAAGGTATCTTGACTTTTTATGAGTTCATTGCAATATTGGGGATTGTTAGAATCGGCAACAATGGTGATCTCCTATCCATTGAAAGGAAATTTCAGGCACTGATGATAGGTTTATGGTACCACTTGCATTTCATGAATCCACAGTCATCCCAAGAGTATGTTATATGTCAATTCCTTATCTAACACCTGGCACACTATGTCTTTGGTGATTGGTCCCACTTGAATGGGTAAGATGATCAATCCTTTGGAGGATCTCTCTTCAACATCATATGCTTTTATGGTGATTTTCCTTCTAGGATCAATAGCATTTTCAAAATATCCTAATGCACGAACAAGCTTGAGAGTGCAGATATTTAGGCCTGCTCCTCCATCTATAAGGATACATTTGACATGATGTTTATGGATTAGGACTTTGATGTGGAGAGCAGCATTATGCAAATGGGCGATGGATGCATCGTCATATTCAGAAAATTATAATCAATGAGGTGCAGTCAAATGTTCTACCATAGCTTGAAATGTACATACTTTCAGATTGTTTGGTAATATGGTGGCAACTAAAGCTTGTTCTAGGATTTCTTTGTGTGCCAGTGAAATCTTGAGAAGTTCCAATATGGATATTTGAGCGAGTATCTTTTGTAACTGATGAACAATGTTATATTGAGTTACAAGAAAAACATTCGTTTTGGACATGGAAGGGGTAGCTCCTTTCAATGTTACCTTGGCTTGTCCTCTTGTAATTGCATTGATAGGTGTATTGTTTTGATCATTTGTGATTTGGATGATGTTAATTCGATTGTCATTCATGTCAACATTAGTGCCCAAATTTCTAGATACAAGGTCATTGATTTGATGTGAGATGGTGTCATCATTGTGTTGGGTTTCAGTAGTGGCATCCTTCCTGGGCTTTTGATTTCACTGTCTTAGATGAAATTCTCAACCATCTCAATACAAGGAATGGTAGAATCATAAACATAGTTTATATTCTTGCCTTTGGTATTCGATGTAGAGGACTCTCCCTTTTCATATTTGGGTAAGGGGTTCTTGAACACTCCTTGATCACTATTTGTTTGGGGTCCTTCAATGTGTACCTTTTTGTTATCAATGAGATCTTGGATTGTGTGTTTTAATTGCCAAAAATCTTTCATCATATGACCCTTGTTTTGATGATAATCATAGTAATGGGAATCGTTCCACCAAAAGGGCTTGACGTGTGGATCCCAGTTTCATGCTTCTAGCACTGTGATAGGCTTAGCCTTAGTAAGTTCCTTTATGGCGGAATCTAAGGATTGTCCCAATGGTGTGATTTTTTGTCGATTGGAAGGTTTTAGAAATGGTGTTGCTTTAGTCCCTAGATTAGTCTGATTGTTGTTTTGGCTAACATTTGGAGTGTTTGGAGGATTGTTGGACTGATTAGTCTTGGTGGAAACTACTGCTAGGTTGAATAGTGGTTTTGTATTTTGATTTTCAGCTATGACCTCATTGGTACCCATGTTCTTGTTTCATTGCCAAAATTTAGGTTTGTCCCCACTGTTGTAGTTGTTAGAGGAAGTGGATGAGTTTTTTTCATTATATACTTTAAAGACCCCTCTTTTGACTAAGGCTTCTTCAATTTTAATTACATTTTCAATCAATTTATTGATGGTAGGGGGATATTGTAATTTCAATCTATAACTCTTCTCATCATTTAGGTTTTCAATGAAAATCTCTATCTTTTCCTTTTTAGCCACATGATAAGAATACCTTGCGAACAATCTCCTCCATTTTTGCAAGAAAATTAGGAAGGAATCACCCTTTTTTTGTTTTGCATTGCAATGGTCTTTCATGGTGATATCATGTTGGATGTTGTAAGAGTATTAAGTGAGAAATCTATTGACCAATTATTCAAATGTTTTGATGGGAGGTGTAATCTTTGAAAACCTTTCAAGGCATGTCCCTTCTAGACTTCGTGGAAATAGACTCATCAAATAAGTTTCCTCATGCACAAATTCTAGATTCATAGTTCAGAATTCCCTTACGTGATCTAATGGATCAGTTGTACCATTGTATTTATCATACTTTGGAAATTCACTACATTTAGGGAAAGGAATCATGTTGATGGATGGATTAAAGGGATAAGGACAAATTTCCTCGATCAATTATTTTTTCAAAGTTCCCATTTGCATGTCTAGAACTTGTTGTTGAAGGTTATTCATTTGGTGAGTTAAAGTAACAATTTGTTATGTTTCCTTTTTAGGTTTTTGGAGAGTTGCTTTCAAGATGTTGATATCAAAATCAAGGGGAAGTTTGACTCCTTGATTGGCTAACATCAATAGGTATTTTTCCCCATCTCTTTCAAAAATATTTTCCAAAAACTTATAGAAGTTGGGGTCTTGTTCTATTTGTCAAATATCCTCATCATTTATTTCTTCCCCTTAAGTGTTGTTGAGTCTAGGAATATTGATTTCTTTTGTATCAGCCATGTTACTAGGGATCTCACTATTTTTAGGTTCAATGTTGGGAGTTTTGATATCGAAAGCTTCACTACTCGGACTTCCTATGTTTTCCATTTCAAAGTTGGGTGTTCCAAGTTCCTTGTCCTTGAGTCTCCTCTTTTGTGATCTTTTTTGGATGGGAATACAAGTGTTATGATTTAGACTAAGCTTTGATCTAAGTTTGAAATAGTGCCAGGGATTACAACTAAGTCAAATAGAATGACAAATTCTATTGATTATACTAAGTTTGATTTGATTGCATGGAATAGTTTTGTGAATAAAGGATGACAAATCTAGAAGATGAAACTATGTTGTACAAGCAAAGATGTGATGCATATTGATGATTTAGGCACCTTGAAATGTTTAGATCTAGGTTTAGTTTGGAAAGTTCCACTTGTATAGGTCTGTTTTGACAATGTTGAGACTTCTAAGGTATCTAAGGAACTATCTTGGCCTCAGAGTTTTGATTCAAGATGTGTAATTAAGGTACTCAAAATGTTGGAAAAGTCTTGGATAATGACAATAGTACATCATGTATAACTCTAGATTTTTTTTGTAAAAAATTGAAGGTTAACCTCTCTCTAAAGTCATAGAGCATAGACAAATTTTTTTTATGTTGTTTTGGACTAAGAGGTTTGATCTTTGGTTTTCTATTCTTGACCTTTCATGAAATCATCGTGTAAACCACATATTCTGACTCTGTTTTTCCTAAGGAATGGTTGAACACTGCTGAAAGGACTGATTTTCTAAAGATGGATGTTCCTAAGTTATTAACCTATCCACCTCAATGAATGTAGTTATGAATCAAGGTTTTCACTTGCAAAATGTAACATTTTTTATGGTGTGTTTTTTTAGTTTAGTTTTGAAGACACATCAAGCAGAATATACACTACTAAGGTTGTGTAAGATTTTATTCTTTTAGATTCCATGTAGGTTTTACCCCAACCGCACTATCTTTAGCGGGTGAATTCAGAAGCTTGGTTGCATGGGTGAATTCAGAAACTTGGTTGCACGAGATCCCCCTTACAATGCACTCTCTTTTTAGGTGAACCAAGCTTCTAGTCCCCATGAAACTCCCATGGTGAACCAATCACCTCTACTAAGAACTATGAGAATGTGGATTCCTTGGCAATAACTGTTGTTGCACCAAAGAATAATCCATACGACGAGAGTCCCTTTTAATCCATCTCATCAAAATTATCCTCATGATACTTAAACTTTCCTCGAGTATCCACAAGTATATCCTGGTTGGGAGTCGCTTGGCTTTAGCGTGTTACTGGTTGGGTCGTTCCCTTGGGTGATTACTTTTTCCCACAAGGCAGGCCCTCTAGGATAAACAAAAGCAAGCAAGTATACCTATAGTTTGATCAATCTTTATTTCACATGATTAAAGAGAGAAATCATGCCATATACTCCACTTACACTTGCATATAAATGAGAATGGGTCTATATTTTTGGATCACCTAGTTAAGGGGAGAGCATATGCTTACCATCCATCACATACAAAAGACATGGTGTTCATTAATTCGTTAATTAAGCTATGTTCCTAACTTAACCAAAAGGAAACATGATGTTTATTAACCTTTTAATTAATCTACGTTCATATCTTAACCAAAAGAAAAACAAGTGAATAACATCCAGCCCCTACAATGTGTTAGTAGTTTATGTTTTGTGTCTTTGACAGTGAATTTTGAGAAAACCTACAAATGCACAACACAGAATGTGAGTTTCTGATTGGTGAAAAACTACAAGAGGCACCAAAACAGAGACAAGAGGTGCCAAAATAGAGACAAGAGGTGCCAAAATAGAAATAGAAAGCTCAAAAATAGAGTTAGACAAGCTAGAACTTCCTAAAATAGTTTGCAAGAGGCACCAAAACAAGTGCAAGAGGTGCCAAAATAGTTGCAAGATGCGCCAAAACTCCAGAAACAGTGCATAATGGTCTCAAAACAAGTGAAAATGGTCTCTAAACTACTTGCAAGAGGCACCAATACTCTAACACGAGGCACCAAAATAGGTGCAAGAGGTGCCAAAACTCTAACAGGAGGCACCAAAATAGGTGCAAGAGGCGCCAAAACTCTAAAAGTGGCCCAGAATGGTCCTGAAATAGGTGAAAATAGTCTTGGGACAACTTACAAGAGGTGCCAAAATAGGTACAAGAGGCACCAAAACTCTCAGAACAAGCTAGAATGGTCTCAAAACAATTGAAAATGGTCTCTGCATTACTTGCAAGAGGCACCAAAACAAATACAAGAGGCGCTAAAACTCTAAAAATAACCCAAAATTGCCTCTAAACTAGTGCAAAGCATTCCCGAGTCATAAACCTTGAACCTACAATCATGAAATCATCAAAAAAATTAGCAATAAGTGAGACTATTTAGCCTACTAAACTAAAAACTTAGAAATATTTCTTGTAGAAATAATGCATATGTCCTTGCTAGAGGTTTGCATTGTATGATCTATGCAACCTTTTCTACCACTTCCTCCAACTCGACAATTGATCTTCTTAACTCAATCTCATTCTTTTACATCTCCTTAGCACGCTTTTCAATCAAAATTTCTTTCATTTTTCCCTTTCTTGTGCAAACTCATCAATCACTCTCCATAGCTGGTGACCAAGTGACAAGGTGGTATGGTGAATTGTATTTCTGATGGAAGGAAGTTTTTGATCTAGTATTGCCAGTTCTCCATCCCTAGTTTTAGTTATGGCCAGTTGTTCCAACAAGTAAAGTTTAGTACCATGTGTTGGTGTAATTAATATTTAATTACACTTGCAAAAATTTGCTTAGGTATTATCTATTTCCTAGGTTAATTAATTCTCATCTTTATCTTTTGAGCTATCTTGTTGCTCAAGATAAGATTAGGGTTATGCATCTTTTCTTTTATAAAGAAAATCATTATCTTGTAATTAAGAATTCTCAAATAATATTATGTTGCACATCTTTTTGCAATAGCTCTACTTTTTTGTTTTTCTCTTATGTGGAAGGTCTATTCTAGTTTGCAAATCTAATCTTGGTTTCTAACATGGTATCAGAGCCTTGATTTGCAACCCCTTCTCAAATTTCTGGAGAGATTCATTGTAGAATTGTTCACGATTCCTCGAGGGTTTCATACCTTGAGTTTGTCTCTCTATTTGGGTTCTCTTGCATGGTATCTTTTAGCGCATGTTGGAGGAAATATGAGCTCATATTCGAGTTTAGGGCTATCGAAAAAGTCAAGATCGACTTTTTTTTTGCTTGAATCCGACATTTTATGCCAAAGTTATGAGGGTTTGAAGATTTTCCAGATCTGGGAGTTGCGAAGCTTCTGGTGCATTTTTAGGAAGATCGGACCTCTCCATCAGATCCAGAGTGTCTGAGAGATGTAAAATGACATATAATATGCCCTATTTCGGCGTCAGCTGTTTGTGAGGAAAAAAATTTTTACCCAGCAAGTTGTACGGCCCACCAGGTATAGGGTACAATATTTATTTTGCAGAATAAAAAAAAATTCTGCATGACTATATAAAAAAAAAAATCGGGCTTTATAAAAAAATTTGGGCTTTTTACATAAATGGTGGTATTTTTAATTAAATGGGGGTTGTGTTTTATTTTCGGTGGGATGTTGGTACCTTCGTACTAGGACCTGTCAAATTTGACAGTCCTTGCTCGACCCACCAGCCTTCTCCCACCGGCCAATCTTCCCTCACCTCCCACTGGTCGGCATTTCCTCCATCTCCGATGCTCGCTGCAACTGCCGGCCTATCTTTTTTTCCCACCGCCGGCCACCATTGCTCCCTCCTGTCAGCGATCCTCCTACTTGCCAGTTCTCCTCCTACTCACCGGTTCTCCTCCTGACTCTCACTGCTTCTCTAGCCTGAGCCCTTTTTTCTTAGGCCCTCGGTCATATTGCCCGCCCCGAGGAGGGCTCCCTAGCCAGTGGCGCTACGAGCGACGCCACCTCTACTCAACCCGCCCAGCACCCGCCTAGTGGTGGGTTCTTTTTTTGATTTTTTGGAGACTGCGGTCACATGGAGGACCAGCCGCCAGTGCCCAGGGGCTGGATTTTTGCGCCCGGTTAGCCTGCTCGTACCCTGAAGTGCCCTTCTATAGCTGTTTTTTTCATTTCATCATAAATTTTGATCCTGGAGGCAATTGTTTTGAAATGAGATATCGCTGGAAAGCTGGCGAGCCTAATTTTTTGATGGTTTAGTTTGTTTCCAAAAAAATTTTGGTTTGATGGGATTTGTTTCTAGTTGAAGTCAGATGTTCATATTTTGCTTCGGAGGGCATATCTTTTGACTCAGTGATCCTTTCTTCATCATTCTCGTGGCATTGGAAAGCTGATTTTTTCCTCTACACAGATCTAACATCAATTTCTATTTTCTATTTATGCATGTTTTTATGCTATCCTTTTACAATAATTGGGTTATTGTAATAAATGAACTGAGATAAAGTTCCATTCAGAGGGGGTTTCTTGCATAATAATCTGATTAGAGTGTATTTTTCACTTTGATATCCATATCCATTTTGATTTGATGATAGCTCACATGGGTTATTTGGTTTCCTAGTTTCTTTTGGACACATCCTTGCTATTGCTTGACACATATCAGATTCATCAGTTCACACTTTAGTTGGGAGATTATGTTTCTTGATCCTCATTGGTTCAGATTCTTCTCAGTTTGAGGGCCATGTTTTTATGGTTAATGTTCTAGAGTCTATTTTTGGTACTCCTTCCCATGGAAGAGTTTCAGTCATAGTTTGGCATCAACATCGAGATACATGGCTTCCAGATTCTATCATCATCTCATCTACTGTTGCTTCACAGATTCCAGGGTTGTTCTAGTTTGTGATTTTTCCAGTGTTCTGTGGCATCGGGTCTGCTATCGCATTATCATGATTCCTGTTTTGGTTTCAGTTGTAGAAATAAGTATCTTTCCTTGCTTGTTAGATTGCGGTTCCAGTGTTACTCCACAATGTTCTTCCAGTGCTTCTTTGCAGCATTCATCTCATTTTAGGGGAGTTTTTTCCCACTGGGTTTTTCTTCTCTACTTCATCATTGCATTTGTACATGAGTACCTGATCAGGCCTTATTGTCGGGACTCATATTTGCATAATATTTTTTCTTCTCCCTAAGTTGCACTTATGGGGGGTGTTGGTGTAATTAATATTTAATTACACTTGCATAACTTTACTTAGGTATTATTTATTTCCTAGGTTAATTAATTCTCATCTTTATCTTTTGAGCTATCTTGTTGCTCAAGATAAGATTAGGGTTATGCATCTTTTCTTTTATAAAGAAAATCATTATCTTGTAATTAAGAATTCTCGAATAATATTATGTTTCACATCTTTTTGCAATAGCTCTGCTTTTTTTTTTTCTCTTCTATGGAAGGTCTATTTTGGTTTGCAAATCTAATCTTGGTTTCTATGTTCACCATGGCCATACATTTGCAATTTATCCTCCATTTCTTGTATTTTTTTCTCTTTCCTTGTCCTTCTTTTCATATCTTTTTACTAATTCTTTGAAGTGTTTTATCTTGTCCAAGGCTTCTTTGAGTTCCTTCCTAACATCACTTTCTTCTATATACAATTCATCTATTTCCATGAATTGCTTTGTGCATGTGTTGAATGTGGAGAGATATTCTAGTGTTAACACAAACCTTAATGAGACAGTTTACATTCAAAGTTTGAAGAAATTAAAACTACTCTATTTGTAATACAATCAAATCTTTCAAATATGTATCATTGTTCTCTATTTTTAGGTATTTATTAAATAGTTTGGCCTTCAAATTTCTATGGGCACAAAGGTTGTTAAAATGACTACCTAGAAAACAAGATTTGATGCTTAATATGCAAGCTAAGCTGATTTCTATGTGCAAATGTGTGCTAGAATGATTAGTGGTATGCTTCTCAATGAAACAAAATGATGGAAATGATAATGGATGAAATGATAAATTAAGGATGATGTTGATGATAGATGAATAAGTGGAGATGAGTGAGATGATATGAAACTATAGTGAACTATCCATGATTGTGCATATCCTCAAATGCAAACATAAAACAAACTAACCTAAAATGCAACTTTGATGCAATGGGGATGATAAAATGTAACTATGAAGTAATTAATTAATCTAAGATGAGAATGCGAAGTAACACGTGATATTGAAACTAAGTATAATACTTCATGAAAGCTCCATGATCCTACAAAAAATATGCATGGTAAGAATACTCAAAGTGTGGATGAAAAATGGCATTATAACACTATTCCAATTTGTATCTCAAAATAGCATTATAACATTACTCAAAAGGTGGATGATAAATGCTAAGGAAAGAGGGTGTATTTATAGGGTTTCTCAAGCATTTTGTGAGGTGGTACCCATCAACGGTCTAGATTCAAAGGAGAAATGATAGACAGTGGAGATGAAAGGAATCAAGATGGTGTCCCCTTGACCAAGGACAACTTGCCATGTGTGTGGAGAGAATCCCTTGACCAATTGGAAACATTCCAAATGTATGGGATTCCCAAGTGTGTGAAATGAAGACCCATGTACTCCAAATTTGTTGCAAGTGTGGGGGAATAAAGTCATGCACCTTTTCTCATTGGTGGAAGTGTGTGCGAGGATAATTCTAATTAATAATTAGGCTTATTTATTTTCATGTGACCTTTATGATGTGGCACACAAAAATTTGTAGAAATGTGCTCTAATTCTTAATCAGGATTAAGGAAGGTTAATTAAATAAACATGTTTGAGGCATTTTGTTTATTTAATTATTTAGAAGAATGTGAATTAGAAGAATTAAAAGGAAAGTGAATCAATATAAATAAAGTAAGACCTTATTTATATGTAGTTGAAGCATTAATCAAATAGGTTGTATTTAATTAACTGAATGTGATGACTCTTTTTAGGTGTATACATGCTCATTACCTCCCCCTTCATAGTCCTCATAGGTAAAATTGTCTAGGTTTTCCTTTTGTTTTTCTTAGTAGTAAAAACATCTTCTGATTCTAAATAAAAAATAGTAGACACATATATCTTCATTTTCATAGGTATATTTACATTTCTAGGGATATATCCCTTCCCTTCAAAGTCTATTTCTACTAACATGATACATTCCCCGTATTGTTCTTTTCTCTTTTCCTCTTCTTCAGGTTTCTCTACATTTCCCCTCATGACATCTTGTCTCTAATCTTCTTGAACATCTAGGTGTAGGTTTCTCCTTCTTAACATTCTTCTTCTTTTGAAAACCCTTCTTCTTTTCAACATCCTCCTTTTTTATTTTAGAAGGTGTGGAGGATGTGGATGTACTGCCTCTCCTACTCTTGGGTCTTTGTGATTTTGAAGAAGATTGAATTTCCTCAATTATAGGTGACCTATACTCTGGATCATTATGTTCCTCATGTTCACCTTGGCTATGGGTAGGTGAAGCCATAGGTGAGACATGAGGGCTTCCTCTTATAGGTTCATCTTGTAGCTCTACAGTCTCAAGTACCACAAGTGCATCCAATAAACTATTAATAAATTTACATTCCTTAAAATATTCTTAGTTTACTTGTGGGTAATGAATCCTCAAACTTATTTTTACTAGTAAAGAAATCAAACAGTGGTGTGATAGGGAAGTGTCACTTTATTTCCTTTGATACTCTCATTCCATTCTTTTCAATAGATTATAAATAAATTTTGGCACATTTACCAACTTATTATGCTGAAGGTGACTAAGTAATTTACAATGTACAATATACAAGAGATTTTTCCTACTGTCATAGGTAAGATAACCAAGGAAGAGAGAGTCTCTTTGTACCTTGTGAAGATGAGTCTAAATCCTCTCCTCGTATACAAAATTCCTCTTTGGCTACAACTACATTAGTGTGTGCCGGAAACTCTGCTCCAGTTCTAGGTAACCCAAAAAATTGTGCTATGGTGACCTTTGATGCATCCACTGATGGTCCTTTCACCATTGCTTCATCATATTCAAGCATAGCTAGAAACCTTCTTGTCATATCATCATCAAATTTTGTTAGTTTTAGGAAATAATCATGCCACCAACCCTGGTAAAAATGGGTAAAACCATTGCATCCTCCAGAATTTGCTTATGATCCAATGACTCTCTCTTGATAATATTGCATCCCATTATGAATTTCTTTTTTCTATTCAATGTGTTTAATTTAGTCTTAGAAATTTATCTCAATTCACTCCACCACCTTTTAAACCCTTCTCCTTCCTTTCGTTTCCTCATATACTTTTACTGTCATACCAGACCTTCCAATCCCCTATTGGCATATGGCTTTGAGAGATTGTTTTTGTCTACTTGTTTTGTCACTGATGGAAACTAGAGTTAGAAATATGATCTGCAATATTATAATTACTCATATCAGCAAAGAACTTGAGTTTATGTACTCTACCAGAAGTAAATATGAAAAATAGGACATCCGATTGTGCAAGTGAAACTATGCATGATATCGCTCACTACCAGATCATTATTGCATGGTGTGGATCCCCCAGGTAATCTTTCTTAGAAATTACACTATCCTCTAGTAAGTTTTGTGGTATGGTATTAAGTCAGAGTTGGAGTTAAGAGATTCGGTAGCATGAATCATGGCTTATTTTCCATTGTGGTTAACATGCTTCGTATGACGTGTCGTGGATCTATGTGAAATATGTATCTCGTTATCTCTTATGTTTGGAACTTTATTTTTGGGTCCCTACTAAAGTCTAGCTGACTTGTGTGGGTTCACTTTACTTCTAATTTGAGATGTGAGCCGACATAAAGAAAAATATTATATCCTATTGTGAGACTGACATACTTTGAATTTATGTTTAGTGGGTATATAAAGGAGATTGGTAATTCATTTTAATATGAATATGAAGGTGTGTGTACGAATGTGTGAAAAAGGAGTATGTATGCATCTGGGGAAGAGTGAAAAAGAGCAGATCAATTTTTGTATGTTGAGCAGTGTAGTGCAGAAGTAGAGTAGAGCAGAAGTGCAGTCCACTCAAGTGATCCGGAATCTAATATTGAGCTTCATTGGAACTGAATCCAAGCATTTGTTGATGTTATTTTCTTAGTTCAATTTTTTTTTGTAAACTTTATTATATATGTGGGCAGTGAGCCTTTTTCTTTTGTGTAGTGAGCTCTAGGAAGTGTGCCTAAATGCAAGTGCATTCCCCTCTTTTGTTTACTTTTAACAGAGTAAACATTGTGGATTGATCTCCACCATGGTTTTTCCCCCAACAGGGTTTCCATGTAAAAATATATGTGTTATGGTGTTGATTAATGTGCCTAAATGCTTCAATCTATTATATGATAATGAAGTTCTATTATTTTTGTTGATAATTTCAGATTTGTTTTAATTGTTAGAAATCTTTGAACACTGATTCACCTGCCTCTCAGTGTTCCCAGTGTCCAAAAATTGGTATCACATTTTTGGTTCCTCTTCACAAGTTTAATAGCTTGAGTGGATCTTGAATCTCAATGGACGCTGGTGGTATTCAACAACAACTTATGGTGGCACTTGATCATCTTGATCAATCTAAAGCAGAGGTCATGAAACTGAAAGCAAATCTTGCAGATGCTAACAAATTCATTCAATCTTTAAAGGATAAGATAAATGGGTCAAGGGAAAAGAGGAAACAGTTGTGTGATAAGTTGATGAAAAAAGAAAGCAAAGGTCTGGATGATGTCCATCTAAATCAAACCCTAAAAGAAATAATAGAAGAATGTGAAAAGATAGCCAAAGATAATGCAACTCTAAAAATTGACATGGAATCTGTAACAATGAAGTTTATCAAAGAGATCGAACAAATAAAGAAGAATGAGGAGAATCTTTCCCAGTCTCTAAAAGAAAAATACGAAGAATGGAGCAAAATTAATAGTAGAACCATTCAGTTGAAGGTAGAACTACAACAGGCTAGAAACTATGAACATGAGATTGAAAGACATATAGTTACTCTTGGAAATGAGCTTGCTACTACAAATGAATTCAAGGATAAACTCAAGATAAGTTCTGCTAAGCTTGATGAGATAACAAAAAGTCAGAAGAATACAAATGACAAGCGAGGTCTTGGCTATGAGAAAAGTGAAACCTCTGGATTTGAATAGAAGAAATCTAAAAAGAAGAACAAAGGAAGAAGACGTCTGGTAAGGCAACCCAATGCTCAAAAATTTAATGGATATTGCTTTGCTTGTAATAAATTTGGGCATATGGCTTCTTAGTGTAGAAGAAGGATAAACCCTACTACTCCATCATTTTCTGTTCAATGTTTTAAATGCAAAAGCATGCTTGTCAATACAAGTAACATTAAATGCTATACATGTGGGAGATTTGGACATGTTGATAATCAATGTAGGTCAGGAGGAAATTAAAGGAAGGGCTAGTACAGACAAAAAGGTCTAGTATATTTTCATTGTAACAATCTTGGACACCTTGCAAAATTCTGTAGGAACAGAAACATGAATAAAAGAGGTCTGGTTTATCAAGGAATAAATTCACAGAAAGAAAATAAAGGAAAAGAAAAAGCTTATGTGGAAGAGATAAGAGATCAGATGAAGAAAACATGGGTGAAGAAAAGTGAATTTGATGAAGGAAACAAGACTGTACCAGAAGTTCCCTTTGGTAACTCTTCCGGTAACTGATATCAAGCCAGTGGCCTAGGGGGAGTTTTTCATGTAAATCTCTTGTTCCCTTGTGTTAGATTGGCACCGAATTGTTGGATACTGTTAGTCATCATGTTATTCATTAATGGAAGTTTCAGCAATCACATGTTGAGTTGGGTGAAATGGTATTGGTCCGAAGTTGAATTTTTTGCTTGTTGTCTAAGTTTGTAGAGTGACCAAAATTTCTAGGGCAATGCATTTAATGCGGTAAAAATTAAAGTAAGTGAAGTTAAAAATGGGGCATTTGGAACCCTAATTTTTCATGGTACGTTGAAGGAAAATAGTTTTAGAGCATTTTCTGAAAAAAAATTCAAAGGTGCAAAAGGTGGTCCTTGTGGTGAATTTCCAGGTATTTATGTTGATCATTAATTTCATATCTATTTTTGTGATCGGTAGGACTCTGTTTGATGTGAATGATGAAGAAATTCAAAGGAACCTTAACTCTAGATGAGTATAGCGGTCAAAAGATTAGGGATGAAAGGAATTTGTTGTCGATCGCCGATTTCAGGATGCTTGAAGGATCTAAGCATAAAAGTTTGGATAAATGGAAGGAATATTCTCATTTTGTCAATTCTGAAGTAATTTGGTTTGTTCTGGAAAAATTGGATGGAGATATCCTCACTCTAGATAAATCTTATCAAATTACTAAGGATGTGATTAGAAACCTAACATGCTTATGCAATATTGGTGATTTACCAAGGAAGAAGTCGATTCACAATGTTGAGGTCGAAGCCCTAACCAAAATTAGGGGAGATAAGAGGGCTCTAATAATTGAATCAATTAAAGATCCTTTGGAAAGGTATGTGGCACATGGAATCTCATACAAAATCTTCTTTAGAAATTGAGAAGGATCGACCTCGGCAAGTGCTGCATATATCACTCATAAAATGATAATTGAAAATAAAGATTTTGAACTATGTAGTTTGGTAAATGATCAACTAATAGAAAATGTTCAATTAACAAGAGATATTGATTATCCTTTCAAGTTTTTCACTCTAGTAACATGAATTATGATGTATTTTCTAAACTATTTTCCTGTGAAAGAAAATGTAGTATGGAGAGAAAATATGCCTATTTGTAAGCAAATCTTCAATCATTATAATTCTTTTGAGAATTGTGAGCAAGTGTATGAAATATTTTTTAGAAAAAATGTTAGAAAGGTTTGGGGAAAGTGTTATACCTATCCCAGTAAATATAATAGAAGGAGAGTCATCTTCTAGCAATGCTAAGAAAAAGAAAAAGAGAGGAAGTGATATGAGAAATGTCACTCCACCAGTACCCAAGTCAGCTAAGATTGAAGAAAAGGGGAAAGGTCAGTTAGTTTTCGATGTAGAATATGAAGTTTCTAAAGTTCATGCTCCAAAGGATCAACCAAAACTAGTTGAACTAGTTGTGGAAATTAAAGAAGAAAGTGATGATGAAAGTGCTCTATTCAAAGCAAAGATATTGCAGATTATTCAGGATGAGGATGGAATGCAAAAGTTATCAGATATATGGTTGAATGGACCATCCTATGAGTAGGATGTCATTGAGGACACTCTAGGAAGATATTTTGTTGACAATAAAATTGAGTTGGAGAGTTTGAAAGATGTTCTCCCAAATGAACTAATTGATTGTGTCAAGTAAGCTATGGAATCTGTACCTCTGGATAGAAAAGAGGAGATAATTTCTCATTTGAAGATGCAATTTAGGCTATCTCTTTCCAAGTTGAAGAATAAAATGAATGAGCTAAGACAATGTGTTTATTTAGGCAATAAGTTACTCAATTACTATCTAAAGTGGCCTCATGTGGTAGGAAAGTACAAGGACAAGTTGGAGGAAATTGAGGATGAGCTTTCAAAATTGGTCAATATTATAGTATGTCTTTGGATACAGATGAAGATGTTAAGAAGGTTAATGCTCTGTAGGATGAGCATACAAAGGTCTACTATGCTAGAAATACTCTTATTGATACCTTTTGGAAAGTAAAAGACCTAACTGAAGGGAGATTAGAGTAGATGGTTGAAGTGCTAAAGTCAAGAAAAAAGTTGGAAGTTGCAATCACCATTCCTGAGTCACTCATTCAAATAATCAACAAAAACATCAAAAAATAACAACTTGATCATTACCATTGGGATCGCGGTAGATTCCTGGAATAAATTCCTTCCAGAAATAAAAGCTAGGTATAAAATAATTTTTTGAACTCTTGTTGCACTTGTCAAATTTTGATCAAATTTTTGCATCATCAATTGGGGAGAGAGTGGAGTAAAAGTAAGTGCAAAGTAGATCAAATATAATAGAGCTTTGACATTTATGTCAAAGGGGGAGAGAATGAGTGGAAAATCTCTCAGATATCCATAGGGGGAGCAGTAATTTTGTTTTTGGTTTTGACACTTAGTCAATTTTTCACTAAGTGTTGCCATCAATGCCAAAGGGGGAGTTTGTTGGCATATGGCTTTAAGAGATCATTTTTGGCTACTTGTGTTGTCATTGATGACAACTAGAGTCAATAGTATGATCCGCAGTATTAGAATTACTCATACCGGTAAAGAACTTGAGTTTTTGTACTCTACCAATAGTAAATATGAAAAATAGGACATCTAGTTGCGCAAGTGAAATTTTGCATGATATCGCTCACTACCGGATCATTATTTCATGGTGTGGACCCCCCAGGGAATCTTTCTTAGCAATTACACTATCCTCTGGTAAGTTTTGTGCTATGGTATTAAGTCGGAGTTGGAGTTAAGAGATTCAGTAGCATGATTCATGGCTTATTTTCCATTGTGGCTGACATGCTTTGTATGACATATCATGGATCTATGTGAAATATGTATCTCGTTATCTCTTATGTTTGGAACTTTATTTTTGGGTCCCTACTAAAATCTAGCTAACTTGTGTGGGTTCGCTTTACTTCTAATTTGAGATGTGATCCGACATAAAGAAAAATATTATATCCTATTGTGAGGCCGACATACTTTGAATTTCTGGTTAGCAGGTATATAAAGGAGATCGATAATTCATTTTAATATGAATATGAAGGCATGTGTGCAAATGTGCGAAAAAGGAGTATGTATGCATCTGGGGAAGAGTGAAAAAGAGTAGATCTATTTTTGGATGTTGAGTAGTGCAGTGCAGAAGCAGAGCAGATTAGAAGTGTGGTTGGATCAAGTGATCCAGAATCTAATATTGAGCTTCATTGGAACTAAATCCAAGCATTTGTTGATGTTATTTTCTCAGTTCAAATTTTTGTTGTAAACTTTATTATATCTGTGGGCAATGAGCCTTTTTCTTTTGAGCAGTGAGCTCCAGGCAGTGTGCCTAAATGCAAGTGTATTCCCCTCTTTTATTTAATTTTAATAGAGTAAACATTGTGGATTGATCTCCACTATGGTTTTTCCCCCAACTAGGTTTCCATGTAAAAATATATGTGTTATGGTGTTCATTAATGTGCTTGAATGCTTTAATCTATTATGTTATAAATGATGTTCTATTATTGTTGTTAATTTTAGATTTGTTTTAATTGTTATAAATATTTGAACACTGATTCACCCCCCCTCTCTATGTTCCTAGTGTCCAACATCCCCTTCTTAGTATCAACTTAACTTGAGCTCACAAATAGGTTCTAGGTTAGAATCTAGTTTGGACTTAGCTCAAGTGCTTAGGATTGGAAATTTAGAAATTGGAAGTATTAGCAAAAAGTGGGTATAATTTAGGAGTGTTTGGCATGTTGCATCTATCTATTGCATTTGATTTGGGTGGCAGATTTTTAAAAACTTGGCTAAGTTGTACCCTTCCCCCAACTCAATGGTTGAAGTGACCTCACTTCATGTTGTGATTGGGAAGTGGTATAATTAGAAAGAATAGTAGTTAATAGTATGAATATTTCACATGCGTGAATTAATATGAAAGACATAATGAAAGTTTAAAAAAATCTATAGTAATTATGATAGTGTACCTTGTGTACCTCTCAGAAGAGATAACTAATCGTCACGTGTGTAAACTGAATAGCATGTATCTAGATTATGATTTTATGTGATCGAAAATAACTACAAGTGAATGAATTGTGAGGTGGAAAATGCAAATTGATAGGATGAATTAGACCGATAGTAGTTTTTGATGTGATAGATCGAATATTTGAAATTTGAACCAGCAGTAGGAAATAATAGAATCATGTTGTGGGTACTTATTGTGAAGAGATGGATATTGCATGTGAGAATTTTGAGGTGAAGGCATGTGAACTATAGTTAATGTGGTACCAAGTGATTTGAATTTTTCTTTTCTTCTTCTAGAGGACACTACGGTTACCTTAAACAACAAGACCCATTTTGAATGTTGATAGATATTATGCTATAGGTCCCTATGGCATCAAGAACCCTTCTGAATATGAAACAAAAATAGGTCCCTCTAGAGAAAATATAAACATCATTATAACTGTGTTGTGTGTGCTTGTGAGATAAAGTAATAAATTAATCCCTAGAGATCTTAGGGATTGAGTTGTGTAGCTCAATCATTGGGTCACTAGATGTGCTTGGTATATCATGTGCCGCTCAAATATCATTGTGTTTCTGAACATGTATCTGAATCACTACAAGCACCATATTGCTAGAATAGAGAGAAATTAAAATTGTCTTTCTGTAATGGCTTCTTATATAGTTTCAATCTATGTCCATTAACCAAAAGAGATAAACTAGTCACATCTACGGTGTGCAACTTGACTGCTCCATTAGGATAGACTTGACTAATTTTATATGGTCCCAACCACCTAGATTGGAGTTTTCCTTTGAATTATTTGTACCTTGAATCACATAACAATGCCAAGTCCCCTCCATTAAACTCCTTTTTTTTGATGTACTAGTCATGCCACTTCATCCTTTGTTGTTGTACGACCTTGATTTAATGGATTGACTCCATTCTCATTTCATCCAATCCATTTAAATTATGCAGCCTCTCCATTTGAGTTGTTGTTATGTCTATTTATAGTTCCACTGGTATCCTTAATGTCTTATATTCAAACTCAATTGGAAGGATTGTTGTTTTACCATACACTAGCTCATAGGGTGTAAAACTAGTTGTTGTTTTATAGATTGTTCTATATTCCCATACTACTTCTAGTAACCATGCAACCCAATCTTTCGTATGTAGTTCCACTATCTTGGTGAGAATAATTTTAATTTATCTATTAGTAACTTCCATTTGACCATTAGCTTGAGGGTGGTAAGGTGTTGAATTTTTATGCCTAATTTGGTATTCTTCAACCATTTTGGTTATGAGGTTTGAAGTAAACTGTGGACCCTAATCAATGAATATTTATCTGGGTACTCCATACCTAGTGAATATATCCTCATACAAGAATTTACCCACATTTGCATCTCTGAAAAATTGTAAAGCCTTTACTTCTACCCACTTAGTCAAGTAATCAGTGCAAAAAATAATGTATTCCTTGTTATTGGAAGTAGGTGAGATTGGTCCAATAAATTCTAGACCCCATTTGTCAAAGGGAGCTAGTGTGATTTGAGGGTGCAATGAAATTTCATCGCTTCTTGTTGGTTTACCCATCCTTTGGCACCTATTACAACTCCTTGTATATTTGGTAGAATCCTTATGAAAAGTTGGCTAATAATAACCAGTTGTGAGGATTTTAAATGTTGTCCCAATAATAGAAAAAATATATTTTTTAAAATTATAATATGAGTATTATTTATTTATATATATTTAATTTACAAGATCATGCATTTTGGATCAATTAGCGAGAGCTTGGCTCTGATCGAGTTTGTGTTTTTCTTTTATCTTTGACTTTCCTTATGTCATATCATGCCCTTAGCACAATAAAATATTTTTTCCTTTGCATTATCTTTTATCTAGTCCTTTTTATGGCCTCAAATTAATTCCACCAAACAATTCATGTTGGTCTTGATATTTTGGTGGCTTTGCAAAATGGCTCCTCTAAACAAGAAACCCCAAAATTTTATCCCAAAGGTATTTTAGGAGGCATAAATTTTCAATCCCTGAAGGATGTGGTACTACTCATCCTTTTGTATGGTTGTAGAGTCTAAACTAATGTATTGTAAACTTGGTAGAACATACACAATTCAAAGGTTTATCTAACTAAACAGTCCACTCAACATTGCAAAGACTACATTAAAATGTCAACCTAGGGTTTGTAAACTTGTGATGGTGTTGCACTATATGTGCCTTCAAAGACTCAAAACTATCAAATTTATTCTATTCAAGATGTTATACTTGTTGGAAAACTCAAAGAATTGTAAAACAGTAAAAGAAACAAACTAACGCTAATGGCTACAGGTGCCTACAACTTAACCTATAACTAAACTGCTGCTAATAAAACATTACTATACCAACTCAAAACTAATCAAAACTAATAAAAAATAACAACTAAACTTATTCTAACCTCTGGAGTGCTACTAGTTAACCAAATACATGCATCCTCATGAATATTCATTACCAATAAGTAAAGTGTGTTATTCTAGTTTAAGATGCCTATAGTTCATGAAGTAATGATAAATAGGAAAACAACTATTTGTAGCATAGAAAAATGGATCATTGGACATTTTCACGCTCATTTGGGTCCTTCTTGTGGATGTTGGCTTAGTTTTTCCTTGATCTAGTGTTGCAATGTGGTCAACACATTCACATTAGGTCTTGGGCCCTTGTGAACTAATAAGAATTTTATGATGCCTTACGAAATTTTTGTTAAGTGTTGTAACACACCTTCACACTTTTCTAGGATCTTCTTAATATATTTCACCTAAATAACCTCTTTTTATCATTTAACAAGCCTTATTTCAAAGTGTTGTAAATTTTTGTAACAAACTTTCACACTTTTCTAGGCTTGTCATTAATAATTTGACCTTTCTTATGCTTTTATTGGCCCCATTTTACACTTACAGGCCTTAAGTGTATTTTTGAAAATAATCCTGATAAAAATCATTTAAAATATTTAAATTCTGAAACCCACTTAAAATTCCTTAAGTGGGACCCATTCACCATTAAGGGCGAATGAGTCCCCTTTGGCACAAAAATCAAAATTATTTCAAATTTATGGAAAGTTATTATTTTCTAAGATCTAAGATTGGATTGTGATGTGGTATTTTCAGGAATTATTGCATAATTGTGTATAAATATAGGGTTTTCCCTCTCACCCCCCCCAATCATTCCATCAATTAATCAATCTATCGCTTAAGCATTCTAAGCATTTCAAGCATCTTCAAGTCTACATCCATTGGAGCTTTTACTTGCATGTCTTCATAATTCTACTTCAAGGGTTTGGTGAATTGTAGCATTATTTTTTTTCATTCCTCACTCTCTTTCCTTATTTCATTTCATTTTCAATGTTTTAATTACCAATCCAGGGTTTGACCAAGGCAAACCCCTATTCACTAACCCTCAACAATTTTTCCCTCTCTTTGCATGTGTTTTATAGGTCTAGTTTGTATATTTTTCAAAGAGAAAGATTATAAAAGTTTTCAATAAATTATCAAAGCTATTCAAAGTTTTCAAAACCCTAAAATAATCTTGGAGAATACCTACAAGATAACTTTTGCAGTTTCAGATAAAGAAACCTGTCAGAAGCAGAAGTGCAAACCGAGGGCTACAGGTTCCACTCTTGAATTTCTAGAAATCAAGAAGTGGATTGATTCACCATCAATGGTGAATGAGTCCCACTTCCCAAGCCAAAAAAAATATTTTGTAATTTTGAGTACCTAGTTGTCCAAAACCTATTCCGTTAGAGTCTTCCCAAAATAGGACTAAGTCACCCAACTTGGCATATGAGTCCCAGTTGGCACCAACAGTGAATTCTTCAGGATTCTAGAGTCCCATTCCATCTCTTTCTAGTCTCTAGGTGCATGCTTCCATTTTCATAAGTTTTTCTTATAGTTTACTTGCATTTCTAGGTCATTTTTCATATCACAGCATGTTTTCAAACATCTTGTAGTTCATAAGTTTTCCATTATTAGTTAATATATTTTATCATTTTTTAGAATCTAGGACATTCCCCTTTGATATATTTCAATCACCTTTAGATTGGAATCTCAAGGGATTATTCTTGAGTGAGCCATTAATATTTTTGGTACCTCTCTCCTTTTAGGTGCAAAACCCTAGAAGTGTAAGAGAGCCCACATTTCAAAAAATATTTGGTTCATTTTAGTGAACCCAAATTTGGAACATCATATTTCTGATTTAGAGTGCATTTACATCCTAGGAATAGCTTACATTAGCATTGCATTGCATTCTACATTGTTTAGTTTGCATTCTAGGGTTTCAAACTTTGCATTAGTGAAAAGCTCATTTAGCTTGCATTATTGCATTTCATCTCATCAAAAATTAGTAAAATTGTGTATTTTCATATCATATATGTACTGGAAAACATAAAAAAGAATATAATTCATTTTCAAAATTCTAAAAAATTTCTAAAAAATCACTACCTGGACTCATTCGCCACCCTGGGCGAATTGGTCCAGTTGCATATTTTGCACTGTAATTTTTGTCATTTCCAGTTTATTTTCTAAATTTATTTTTCCTGTTGTTAAATTTCTATTTTTGTTTCCAGATTTTCTATTTCATTCAATTTCTTGCGTTTATTTTACTTTTCATTCATCTTGTGCAATCTAAAAGTTGCATCATGGATATGTGTTTTAATAAGATTTGGATGTCCTTAAAATCCTTAATTGATATGTCAAGTTGTGCCTTTGGAATTGATCCTAATGACATTGAACTTACTCATGCTCCTTCAACTCATAATAAATTTCCTCCTCATGATGTTTACATCATTGGAGAAGATGACAACATGAATAAGTTCCTTAAAAATTGCCTCAACAACCTTGAAGCTAATGCATCCTTTTATCCATCCATGAAACAACAAGATCTTCCTACAGTACCACATCCTGAGATGTTTGGTACTTACATCCTAAAGAAATGTAGAATTGAAGTTCCCTACACAAGGTGAACCTAGTTCTTCTAGACAAGAAAACACTCAACCATTTTATGATAACAAAGTAACAAAAACCACAATCAACATTGAAGAAACATATGGAAAAGGATTCACAATTTTGAGAAAACAAGGATGTGACACAACAACTAAACATGGAATTCATCAACTCTTAGAGAAAACTTCAAAACATGCAAACACAAAAGGATTAGGATATCAAGATCCCCCTTGTAATAACAAGCCTCCTAGAGAATATCTGAGGCTTTGTGATGATTTCATGATGATCTTTGATTCCCCTCCCAACCTGAATGTCCTTCTTCCTATAGAGAAACCCTTGACTAATAATAATGACAAGAATGATAGGATTACTTTGGGTCCTCCTCCTTCAATTTGAGAGAAGGGCGAATCTAGAAAATGTAAGAGTCCTTAAAAGTTATAAAACTAAAGTTTCCTCTCCATCAACCTCCTAAAAGTGAATGAAAATTACAAATAATGATAAACAAAGGACTCATACTATTAGCACACATGAATAGGTTGGTGACATATCCTAAAGATGTCGAAGTTCCACATTATGCATATCATCATATTCTTGGACTTAGTAGTGATGAGTGTCATACATTGAAAGAAATACCGAGCAAGTATTATTTTGATGGCAATAATTTCTATCCAGTAACCCCATAAAATACTCTCCAACTCCTTGTCATGTAATAGTTGTAGAACAATCCCTTCTCACTATTACATGATCTTTCCCATCACCTACCTCAGCTCATTCTTTCCTTGCACCTAATGGGGGCAAGAAGTTTCTATCCTTGTCCTAGTAATGTAGTTTTTATTGTCCCTTAGCTGTGCTATTCACCTTCTATTTATACCAACTAAGACTGGGAGGTAGATGACTTGCTTGACAGTTGACTCGCATTTTCCTTACTAGTATTTTGCATTTTCTTTTTCTTTTTATTTTAGGTGATTGCATGTGCATAATGTGATCCCCCGTGATGTTTTGTTTGATGTTCTCTCTCTCTTTGTGAAATTCCTCTATTTGTACCTTCATTTTTCTCTATGTCATGCATCTCTTTCGATTTTATTTTGTGTTTTCCTTTTGGGGATGACACAAGTCATTGAGACATTCATGTCTCTTTCATGTTGACCCAAAAGGCCCTTTTCTTTTACATTTTTTTCTTGTCTTTTTCTTTTTGGCTTGTGTTTTCCTTTTGGGGATGACACAAGGAATTGAGACATTCATGTCTCCTTCATGTTGACCCAAAATATTTTCCTTGTTCTTTCACCTTTTCTTTTTCATTTGTCTTGTGTTTTCCTTTGGGGGATGATGCAAGGCATTGAGACACCCTATGTCTCTTCCATGTTGACCCAAAAGTTTTTTCTTTTTTTTCCCTCTCTTTGTGTCATTCTTCTAGTTCAATGTATTTGGGGGATGATGAAAGTTCCAAGATATCTAAAAAAAATATTGTAGCAAAGAACATACTGACCCCAAATACATAGGGGTATGTGCAGGATCATGATGGGCCAAAAAGTGGCAATATGATGGGTATGTGGCTGATGACCATTTTTTACCCAAAATTGATGAAATGAAAAAGGTTCTTAAAGGAGATTATCAGCTTTCTACTGATATAAATTATGCTTTACTTTGAATTTAATAAGTAATTATTATTCATTTTCTATTCAAATTACAACTAAAGTCCTCCTTGATAGGTTGATTGAAAAGCATCTATAGCTTTCAAATGGTATCGCATTTCTTGAATCCAAAACATGCGTCACATTATATGCTTCACATACTATATGATTAAGAAAATAAAAATTGAATTTCATGAAGTTTTGACCAGGTTAAGGTGGTCAGACATGCGAGTTTTTATATTTTTAAAAAAGTTATAATAAAAAAATCATAATTAATTATTTACTTGGAAAAAAATTACAAAGAAATATGCATCACATCGGGGCATCATTCCTTTACTTATATCTAAAATATTATAAAAAAATATTATCATTTTATTGTGGTTAGGGTGGTCAGACAAACACCTACTTCTTATTTTTTCCCTGAAATTTAAGTACCTCTGCATTGAAATTTCAAATTTTCACCAAATAGATTTTTTTTAAAACAAACCTAGTAGTTTAGAAACTACATTCAATTTTCTACAGATTCTATTCTTACATATTTTTGAAATAATATAAATAAATTTATACAAATTTTTATGTCAAGTTGCCTAACTCGATTTTTTTGAATTTTTTGCCACTTAAGGGCATGTTTTTGCCATGACGATCTTGCACATTCCCATAGATCCCTTATGTGTTTGGTGTTTCATTTTGGGGGCAACCCCTCCCTTTTCTTTTTCTCTCACATGATGTAGCCTTACTCAAAAACATATGATTTGGCATAGGGATTTCCAAGTTGGGTCTCATTTATTTCTCTTTGTTAGCATTTTTCATTTGCTACTTTAAAAGTAATTGCTCACAGTATGGTGTTCAACAATTCCTTTAAAGTGGGGGCATACAATGGAATTATTCTTTTGCATTTTTCCTTTTTCATGGTTCTTAGTGCAACCTTCTTGCTTCATACGATGCATTTTTGTCGCTCTTTGGATGACATTTGGTACAGTTTCCTTCATGAGTGTGATCTATCTTATCATATTACATTCCTCTTGGTGGTTTGACACGATGCACTGCATTCCCTAAGTTGAAAATTTTCTATTCTTTGATTGGTCCTCTCTTGGAGACATTAGGCACAATGTTCCCTAAATTAAAGACCTCACATGAACTAAGCAAGACTCCTTTGAATATTCTTTGCATGTTTCCTTTGTTATATGGCCACCTTGCATAACACAACTTGCATTCATGTGGTGCCATTGTATTTGTTCATGAGCTCCAAGCATACAAAGTTTTGCTTGTCTCATGAAGCTCGAAAAGCCCTTTTCTTTTGTGGTTCCTTATTAAAGTTATGAGGAGGTATAAATTTGGTATGGTTGAGTGGGAAGCCCATTCTGACACATGACTTCCCCATATCCACCTACATGTGTGTGAGTGCATACCAGCCATGAGTGTATGTTTCTCACCTTCTAGGACTTCTTACCCAGTGGACAGCCATGAGTTTCATCACCTTAGAGTAAGTATGTGTTTTCTGGAAAAATAGCCTAGATCTGATCCACATTAGGATGGAAAAATGATCAAAGCTTGATATGATTCTCTTTCCTTCTCTCTTTCATTATTTACATCATTTTTCATGTGTGTTCCTTTGTGCTTATGTTTGTTTTTCCATGGGATCTTGATCCTGGGGGCTTGATCATCCCTCTTGATTGTTGTTGTATCATCTTGCCAACATGGGTGCATTTGGATCCCTCTTGATATGCATGTTTGGCTACTTTAGTGCAAGTTTGAAGCAAATTCATCTTCTCACTAAAGTGTGGGCTAAATGTAGTGTAGAAAAATGGATCCTTGGAAATTTTCATGCTCATTTGAGTCCTTGTGCATGTAGGCTTATTTTTTCCTTGATTTAGTGTTGTAATGTGGTCAACACATTCACATTAGGTCTTGGACTCTTGTGAACTAATAATAATTTGATGATGCCTTATGAAAGTGTTGTGAAGTGTTGTAACACATCTTCACACTTTTCTAAGATATTATTAATATATTTCACCTAAATAACCTCTTTTTATCATTTACCAAGCCTTATTTCAAAGTGTTGTAAAGTGTTGTAACAAACTTTCACACTTTTCTAATCTTTTCATTATTAATTTGACCTTTCTTATGCTTTAATTGGCCCCATTTTACACTTATAGGCCTTAAGTGTATTTCTAAAAATAATCCAAATAAAATCATTTAAAATATTTAAATTCTCAAACTCACTTAAAATTCCTTAAGTGGGACCCATTCGCCATTAGGGGCAAATGAGTCCCCTTTGGAAAAAAAAATCAAAATTATTTCAAATTTATGGTGGGTTATTATTTTCTAAGATCTAAGGTCAGCCTCTGATGTGGTATTTTTGGGAATTATTGCATAATTGTGTATAAATATAGGGTTTTCCCTCTCATTTTACCCCGAATCATTCCATCAATTAATCAATCCACCACTTAAGCATTCTAAGCATTTCAAGCATCTTCAAGTCTACATCCATTGGATCTTTTACTTACATGTCTTCAAAATTCTACTTCAAGGGTTTAGTGAGTTGTAGCATTTCTTTTGTTCATTCGTTATTTTCTTTTCATATTTCATTTCATTTGCAAGGGTTTAATTACCAATTTGGGGTTTGACCAAGGAAAACCCCTATTCACTAACCCTCAACAATTTTTCCCTCTCTTTGCATGTGTTTTGTAGGTATAGTTTGTAGATTTTTCAAAGAGAAAGATTGGAAAAGTTGTCAATAAATTATCAAAGCTATTCAAATTTTTCAAAACCCTAAAAGAAGATTGGAGAACACCTACAGGATGAATTTTGCAGTTTTAGATCCAAAAACCTATTGGGAGCAGAAGTGCAAACCGAGGGCTACAGGTTCCACTTTTGAATTTATAGAAATTAGGAAGTGGATTGATTTGCCATCAATGGCGAATGATTTCCACTTCCCAAGCCAAAACAAAAATTTTGTAGTTCTGAGTACCTAAGTGTCTGAAACCTGTTCCAACAGAGTCTTCCTGAAATAAGACTAAGTCACCCAGCTTGGTGTATGAGTCCTAGTCGGCACCAATAGTGAATTCTTTAGGATTCTAGAGTTCCATTCTATCTCTTTCTAGTCTCTAGGTGCACACTTTAAATTTCATAAGTTCTTGTTATAGTTTACTTGCATTTCTAAGTCATTTTGCATATCATTGCGTGTTTTAAAACATCTTGCATTTCATAAGTTTTGTATTAGTAGTTAATCTCTTTTATTATTTTTCAACATCTAGGACATTCCCCTTTGAATTATTTCAATCTCATTTGCATTGGAATCTCAAGGGCTTATTCTTGAGTGAGCCATTAAGATTTTTGGCACCTCTCTTCTTTTAGGTGCAAAACCCTAGAAGTGTAAGAAAGCCCACATTTCCAAAAATATTTGGTTTACTATTAAATAGAAATAAGAAATTATAAATGAAATGAAGAAAAATTACCTTAAGTGGCATGCTCAAGTGGTTGTTCTCACTTAACTAAAACCAAATCTAACTATCAGATTCTATGCATCCATGTGAAATTGAATTCATTCATTACTTATCATAGAAGATTACATAATATATTCTTCACAAATTGTATTCAATGAAAATCATTCTGAAAAAACATCATGTCTTGAAATTTAAAAATAACTTATAAAAAAATACTAAAAACCAACTAAATTATCTAAGGACTCAACCATTGGCTATATACAAGCACGAGGGAGTCTTATTCTAAGAAACAACTTAACTATAATCATTAACTTCCACTCCTAGATATTAGAGAGTATAGTTAAGATTGAATCGTTCAAACCATAACTGAAAAGAAAGAAGAATCCTAATAGAATTGAAACTATGTAAAATATAATTGCATGTAAAACACACAAGCATTGATCAAAATCCTATCAACAAAAGAGTTCTTCTTCTCCAATGCTTATTAACTTGTTATAATGATGCACGCTCAATCTCCATCAGGTGTCTTAAAATAGTAGTTATTGCATTCAGGTTAATCTGGATCTCTCCTATTTTGTTGTCCTAGTCTTCCATTTGCTATGGGTTACAACTTCCAATTGCTACATGCTATAGTTCCTCCTTGGCTACAAAAAGGTTAAGTCACAAAACATGTGCACAAGACCAACTACCATAATTAAAACATAGAATTCCATCCACATTTCATGCATACTCAAATATAAAACATGCAATACTATTATGTCATAACCATATTTCCATCATTGTTATTTAGGTCCAAGTCTGTATAATAAGTATGAAAAGATAGCATAATATAGGAGTATTGTCTAAAAGGTATATCTAAAAGTGTCTGAAATTATAGATAAAAGTAATAGAAAATGGGATAATAAAGAAACCCATCAATGACAATGCTTATAAATGGCTAGAGAATTTCACTTTAATAGGGTGATTTTTGGACACACTCCCCCTAAAATCATGCTCTAGAACTAGGTCAACAAGTAATGGACTATGCATGGGGTACGACTTAACATTGTTTAGGACCTCACTAAAGGGTTCTTTCTTTTTTGTATTGTTGAGGGTATCCTTAAACATGAACCTTGGTATTTTTGTGCATCATTGTTAGTATTTCAACCTTGGATGTGAGATTTCACTATCTTAGATGATAAGAAACTTCATCTACTTGTTTGGCTGGAGTTTCTAAGTCTACCCCTCTCATACTAGAATGTTTTACACACCATAGTTTCTTCCTATGGAAGTTCATATGTGTCAACCTTGATTGATTTTCTTAGGTTCATCCACATGAACATGTTTGTATTGAGATTGACCTAGCCAATGATTCAAACAAATATGTAGATATTCATATTGGTAACCTTTGTCACAGTATGTGTGCTTTACCTCAATCTACCCAACACTTACTATTTATGCCAATCCACATAACAAAAAATTAAGGATTTCCCTCTAGTGGCCCCTTGGGTACCTCCTTAATTGGCCATGGCTTCCTAGTCTGCAGAGGTTCCCACCTTGAAATCTAATGATAAATGGATAATGGTCTCTCATTGTAAAGGAAAAAATGCCAAACCTAGCAATTCTCAAGCTAAATTCCATGACACTTTGGATCATTTAGTTGCTAAAGTGTAGCTTGAAAATGTTTCACATCATTCTAAGAAGGGGAAAGAAGAATCTCACCCACGGATGAGACCTCATCCAAGCCAAGATAATTTTTAATTCCTTAGCCAACATTGATTTTATCTTCTCAATCAAAAGTTCCAATTTAATCTCCCTGATCGCCTAAGCCTTTGGGATAATATTGTAGCTCTCTTGGGTGGTTGGAGGAAGGAGAGTATACTCTATAAAATAAATGAAATTCAATCTCCAACACTTAGTTTGGTAGTTTCATCCTAGATGATTTTTTTAGAATAATTATTCCTCCATCTAAGAGTTGGATAGTGGATGTGCCACTTGATTCTTGCTAATGAATTTCCTCTCTAGAATGCCTAAGGTCTTACTAACCTCTCCAAGAAATGTTTAGTGCAAGATATTCATTAGAAGCAATAAAATTTATACACTTTATATTTATGGAAAGTAAAGATTACTAGTTTTTACTTTCAATAACTTGTCATGTTATTTGGTCATTCAGTTCTAGTCTTTGCAACAATCAAAATGCTAGTCATGGAGGTCTTTTCACCTTTCTCTCTCCTAGGTGGCTTTAGTATGTTGTCGAACATAGTTACGATCCCAATGATTGTGTGATATAGCTTCTTCTTAATGTCAAAATTCATTCTTTTTGTATCATAAATATTTATTCTTTCAATGGTGTTATTAAGAGATCTCTTTTGTGGCAATGGATTGCAAATTTATTGTATGTTGTCACTTGGGTTATGTGTGTGGACTTCAATATGCTTTAGATGGCATATGATAAATATGTGACCCTTCATTTATGATGGACAACTAGAAAGCAGGAGGCATGGTATTATATGCATAATACATTGGGTCTTTTGAATCCCAATATGGGACACCATGATGATCATGTTCATTGGTGTACATGGAAAAATTTATAGGTTGGCTTTGATAGAGTCCTTAATGGCAGTAATAATTCCCATTGGAGCAACCTTTATTTACTCTATAGTCTACAATAAATAATGTTGTTGAGTTATTGGTGAATATGGTTGTGTTCCATAATGGCATCTCTCTTTTGGATCTACATTTAATAGATTCCCTGCCTCTCATTTCATTAAGGAAATTTGGGGATTTTGTGTAATTTCTCGTCTTGTGATCAGTAGATCACCATTTGTTGTTTTATTTTCCTTCATTTGGTATCAGAGCCAGTTCATGATAAATCCACCAGTAATTGTATGAGATATAGAAGAAATCAAATTGTGGTTTATCTCAGTTGAGGTGAAGTCATTACTTGCATGTATAAAGGAATATTGTGGTTCAAGTGATGATTGAAGATTGCAGTCCTTCAATAGATATTTTCCCAGTCCAAATAAATTGTTGTATGTATTATGTGTTATCTATAGGTTGAAAGAAGTTCCATGTGAAGAGGTGTACAAGCTAAGTAGGAGAGTTGTTGTGCAGGCTGTAGCATGAATTAATTTTCCCTATGTGAAAAAGTGTCCAAACTATGGAAGAGGAAAGTAGTGTGTCAAAGTCTCTTCCTCTGTTTCCCACGTAAAAGTCTTCATACATTTTTTAAACTATAAAACTTGCCCCCCTTTCTTATATTCTATGTTAGAAAGAAATTAGAATCTTAATATTTATAAGGCCATGTTAAAATTAGGTCCTTATTTAAAAAAAGATTAGAACAAGGATATCGATATAAAATCATTTTTAAAAAGGGAGTTTTTAGAGTATAGTTTGAACTTTAATATTTTATTTTGAGATCTACCCTACATAGTTATATGAGAGTAATATATTGATGAATAAAAATTTTCTTTAGAGGGGTTATTAAAGTGTTTTTTTGTTAAGTGATAAATAAGTTCTTTGTAATCAAGTGCATTATCAGTTGAATCCGACACTTATTCTCTAAAAAAAACATAATATAAAAGTTTTTGTGTGTTGTTCCTATCTGAAGGGACAAGGGGAGTATCCATTTGCAAATTTCTCTCTAAAAATTGTGTTGAACTTTTGGGTTATTGTGAACATTTTTCATGACAAATATGGCAAGAAATGTAATGTCTAGCATGCTAATTCCCATCTTTGAAGGAGACAATTTTAGATATTGGTGTACCAAAATGAAAACCCTTCTCAAATCCAAATATTTTTGGGATATTTTTAAACAAGGGTATGTAGAACTAGTCGATATAAATGTATTTAATCCATTAAATGATCAATAGAAAAGAGAGTATAAACTAAATATCAAGAAAGACAATGAGGCCCTATTTTTGATTCAAGGTGCAATTAATCAAGAAATTTTTCCTAGGAAAGGTTGTTCTATTCATTCTAAGCAAGAATGGAAAATACTAAATAATGCATATCAAGGTGCACAAATTGAAAAATTATAGATAATGAGGAACTTTTTAAAAATGTAAAAATGACTACTAGTGAATTTGTGAATGATTTTCTAAGAAAGCTAGAAGGTCTAGTAAGTCAAATGAAAGTTCTAGGGGAAGATGTAGATGAAAAACATGTCATTGAGAAAAACCTAAGAAGTTTGATTCTTAAATTTTATGGTGTTTTCTCTACAGTTGGGATTTTTAAGGATCTCACAAGTATGCAAATAGATGAACTAAGCAAAATTTTATTAATTGTTGAAGAAAGAAGGAAAAGTAATGAAGAAAGCTTAGAACAATAATTTTCCTCTAAAAAAAATATGAGGAAAAGGAAATATTTTTTTTTAGAAATTAGAATAAAGGTGATTATAGCCATAAAACCGAATACAAATGTGAATCTAGTAATTTTAGAGGAAGACGTAATAATTTTAGAGGAAGAAGTAGCAACTTCAAAGGCACAAGAAGAGGAAGAGGTAGAAACAATGGGGGAGACTATAATAAAAGGAATGTCTAATGCTTTCATTACAATAATTTTGGACACTATGCATCAGAATGTTGGACTAAACAAGGTGAAACAAAAAAAAGAAATGCTCATAGCATTGAAGTTAAACAAAATTTGTTTATTTCTTGCTTTAGTGCAAATGCTAGTGAAAATAATGTATGGTATATTGATTCTAGATGTTCTTCACATATGACATCTAATGAGCATTTATTTGTCAATTTGGATGAAAAACATCAAAGTATAGTGGTATTAGGAGATAATAAATCTAATGGAAACAAAGGTAAAGGTACAATTTTAGTTACAATAGAATATGGTGAAGTTAAACATATCAATGAAACACTATTGGTTCCAACACTAAAAAATAATTTGTTTTCCATTGGAAAAATGCTAGAACAAAATTATCAATTGAATTTTGATGAGAATGAGTGCATAATAAGAGACAAGTTAAAAAGGAATGTAGTTGTTGTAAGAGCAAAGATGACAGATGATAGGATGTTTCCTCTTCATTTCACTCACGAAAACCAAGCATTGAGGTCTAGTGAAATGAATTAAAGTAAAATTTGACACCAAAGATATGATCACCTTAGTTTTAGTGGGTTAATTTTACTCAAGAGATTAAAAATGGTTGAAGATCTACCTTTCATTGAAAATACAAAATAGGTTTGCAAAGAATGTATTGTTGGAAAACAACACAGGGTTAGCTTTCCAATTGGAAAATCTAGTAGAGCTAAGAAACATCTTGATATAATCCATATTGATTTGTGTGGTCCTATGGAAACACCTTATTTGAATAAATATAAGTATTTTCTCACCTTCATTGATGATTACTTAAGAAAACCTTGGGTGTATTGTTTGGCCATAAAATCATAAGTGTGAAAATTTTGTAGAATTCAAGAAATTGGTTGAGAAACAAAGTGGTAATTACATCAAAGTGATAAGGTTAGAAAATGGAGGCAAGTACAAATTAAATCAATTTCTATTTTCTTACAAAAATCATGGAATCAAGACAGAGTTCACTAGGTACTTCCTACACTCCACAACAAAATGGATTTACTGAAAGGAAGAATAGGAAAAATGTTGAAATGGTAAGGATTATGATGAAAGAGAAGAATTTAGATAAAAGTTATTGAGCAGAAGCAGTATGCACAACAGTGTATCTTCTAAATATAATTCATACAAAAGAAGTTAAAAGAATGACTCCTAAACAAGCATGGTCCAAGATAAAGCCAAGTGTTGATCACTTGAGATTATTTGGTTATGTTGCTTATTCACACATACCAAAAGAAAAAAATATCTAAGTCAGATGATAAATGCCTAAACTGCAATTTTATTGGTTATGGATCTAAAAATAAAGCATACAAATTATATGATTTAGTTGGGAAAAAGCTTGTGGTAAGCAACAATGTTGTATTTAATGAAGCAATGGAATATACCAAAGAAAATTAAACAAAGGGAAAAGAGATAGTGATTGATGAAGCCGAGGAGGAGGCAGAAGAAGACAATAAACCTGAATCATCTAATTCAAGAATAAGACAATATCAAAAATATCAAAGAAGGATAGAAAATAATCATCCATCAACTCTTATGTTAGATTCAAATTTTGAGAAAATGACAATAAGGTCACAAGTAAAAGTGAATTATGCATTGGTGACTCAAATTATGGAAAATAACGAGCCACAAATGTAGTCACCCTAAAACTAACATTACTTCCTCTTAATTAATTAAATAGCTTTATTTAATTAATTTACTCATTCTTTCCCTTTTAATTAATTAAATACATTTATTTAATTAATTAATCCATTTTCCTCTTATAATTAATAAAATATTTCATTTAATTAATTATATCATTATCTAAAACTATAGTTCTTGTAATCAATTAAATAGTTTGTATTGTTTAATTGATCCCATTAAAATCCCCTGTGCTTCTAATCCCAATTATGTTAATTAATCCTTGATTAATTAACCTACTAACCTCCATTATCACATTCTCCAATTATTAACTACACGTAAGTTAATAAACTCGTGGTTTATTAACTCCACCTATCCTATTAAGCTAATTAATCACTAACTGGCCACCCTAACCCCCATCATTACCATTATTTTCTAATTTAAAATTCATCTCCAACCCCTTAATCTTGTTTCATTAATGCCACAAATCTCACCTACCTCCATCATCTTAAACCTAGCCTCCAAAATTAAATGAGGTGTCATTCCAAGGTGTGCTCACACATGTGTGAGCACACCTCATCTCCTCTCTCACACTCAAATGTGACACTTGTCACAATGCTAATTAGCCACATCTATTGATCTATGCATCACATTCACATTCAATCCTAGCACTCCATCAATTTTCAATCTTATCCCTCCATTTTACCCTCCAATATTCTATAAATTGGGCCTTCATCCCCTTATTTTTCCATCTGGAATTGTGCTAATATTATGCTGGAGTAATTGTGAGCAATCTACATTCCAAGTTAGATAAATCAAGCAAGATTAGGGTGCAATATTGAGCTCAATCAAAGAATTCATCAAAGGTACAAACAATTGTGTTGTGTTTTATGCTTATTCCTTTAACCCCTCCACATTTGGCACACCTAGTGGGACCCAGATCCCTACTAATATTTGTTGTAAATTTGTGTGATTTTAAGGTTTGCAGGTTTGGAAATTGTAGAATAGTACCTTCATGATTACTTTTGATGCTTTTGTTGCAACCTGTAGTACCTCTACTTCAATTTTCGTGCCCATGATCATTCTTGCAGTGCCTACAAGCCAAATCATTGTGCCTTCATTTCTCAAATATGCGCCCACATTCTTAGAGTTTCATTTCCTTATTTTACTTACAGTCTTCCATTTTTGTAGGTTTTCTTTGGCATCATAGGGTTGTGTTCGACTCTCTAATAGGGTTTTTATCCTTTTGTTGTGGTTGTTACAAGTTATTATAGTGAACTCTCTTTTTGTTTTTCTATAACTACAATCATCATATTAAGAGGGAAAGATAAAAAATAACAACAATCTAAAAGTAACTTAAAAATTTACCTAGGCTAAGCAAGATCACTAGATATCACATAACATTTGATTTTGGGCTTCAAAAAAATTACCTAAAGATCAAAGAACTCACATCTTTTTCCATTTTTCTACTTGTTGGGTTGTGCTTGGTTTTCGATGCCTATGTAGAAACTTGTTATTCCTGCATCGTGACTCATAACACCTGCATTGTTGTGCCTTCACATTGACTCTCTACACCTACATCCCAAGAAACTGTGCCCCCATTTTCAGTTAGATTAAGTTGGTTTAACTAGCATTAAATTAGTTTTTATTATTTTAGCATCATTATCTATTTGAAGAAATCCTGGTATTTTACATCTTTTGGTTAGATTAAAGCAGTGTCCTTGTCATTTTTTCATAAATTTGAATTAAATAGGTTTTATGAGTGTAGGTGCAATTTTGGTCATAGTTCGACACCTCTGATCAGGATAGTTAAATCCTTTTTGCGATATCCATGCACATTCCACTACTTCTCTTAATTAATCAATTAGGAATATATCAGTAGCTAGCATAAATTTCATCACACATAGTTAGCATCATCAATATTTAATTCTAGGGTTCATTGTTTCCCTTAGCTTGACAAAAGTGTCATTTTGTGAATAGTAATGCACTTCTAACCACTATTTTATATTCTGAAATTCTAGTTTTCTAGGCCTACACTTCTATTTTTTGCAAAACTGTGCTTCCATTTTGTTTTGTATTTTTTGAGCCAATGCTTGGACTAACGAGTGGTGAAACTATTCAATCACCAAAGACAAATGTTATAAACTACTAATCTATAGTTTTATAGATGTTTGACCAAGACCTTTTTTCCATTAATCTAGGCACTAAATTAGAGTAATGGGTTAATTAACTTGTTTGATGTGCTTAGAAGGGTGAAATAGACATATTCTCTCCCCTTGAACCTAGTGTGATCTTGGGGATCATAAATATTTGCATCTCTTCATTTCATTTACATCAATGTTTTAGGTAAACATAAGGTTGCTAGCTTGTGTGTATGCTCTCCCTTTACACTTCGTGCAATCTTGGGGATCAAAAAAACCTAGTATACCTTTCCCTTTAGGAGACCTACCTAGGGATTTCATCACTCTAGAGGACGATCTCAACCATGTGTACTGATGGGGTATATAAAGGGGGGAGAACTAAATTTGTACCACAATCTAGTTGCATTGTAATAGGAAGAGCTCTTATTGCTTAGGGTGTTTCCAAGCTAGGAGTGAAGGGTTGGTTTAAGCTTTCAATACCTCATTGAAGTTCTTAGCCTATGCTTGTGATGGAGAAGTGTTCAAAGTTTATGCCTCACATACCTTGTGTATATCAAGGACTCCCTAGAAAAACATTGTAAACTTGGAAAGGCGTTTGAACATAGATTAATGTGGTGTAAGGGATGTGTATCGTACCCTAAATTTACTCACCACATACTCTCTTAGGTTGAGATATAATCCTTGTGGTGAACTTCAATAGCTCCCAATGAGAGAGAAAAGATGAGATTGTGGTATCCGTTGACAACCTTCTACCACTAGATCTCTGCCTATTTGGCTTCATGAGAAAGGGTGCTCTAGTGAACCATCCAAGTATCAATGAGTATTAACCCAATCTTTCTTGGGTGGTTGTCCCACATTATTCTATAAACCTACTTGAGCTTAGAACTTGTAATTAAGTGCTTGAAGTGTCCTTTTTTTGTGAAACCCTTGAATATGAATCAACCAAAGGGATGATGATTTGGATATACCCTTTGAAAACATCAAAAACCCTCAGTTTTGGATGATGTGTTTTAATGTTTGACAAATGTCCTTTTGTAATACCTAATACTGTCAAATTGTGCCTATGACCAAACCTATTGTGCCTATGATTTTGCACCTCTGTCAAAACCTGCTTCACCTACATTTTCCTAAAATCGTGCCTGTTTCCTATCACAAAATTTGAGTCTTTAACTTTGACCTCCTAGGGCTTCTTGGTTTACTCTAACATAATCTGCAACTCTACCATCTTTTGATCATCAACCACACCATCTTCATACCCAAATTTTTCCATTATCAATCCCCAACCCACCCCATCATTCAAATCTACCCCTTTGCACCCAGGGAAACCTTAGAACTACTCATCATTTTAACACCTTGGAATTAGTATCATCCCCTCTTTTTTTCCACATCATCATTAATCATCATTATCCAAATCCAACCTTAGGATACATCCTATAAATCTTGAAAGTCATCATCTATCTTCACCCTTTTCAAACCAAATTTTCTATTAATCTAGATCCTCCATCATCTTTTCTAATCTAAGATTAGCTTAAGAAATTTCCTATCTTAAGTTGCATCTTTGGTTAGATCATCCTTTTTTGGATAATTTAGCCTAGGGAGTGCCCCCCTTTTCCTAAGTTTTTCAAAATCATCCCCACCTACCCTTGCTTAGGAACTTGCTTATCCTAAGTAAGAAAATCCTAAATCATCCATCCTAAGGATCTAGGTTACAAATTTTAACTACTACCTTTGGTTGTCTACCATCAAATTAATCCAATCATCCCAATCCAATCTTATCATAACAATCCAATCAAAACATCCTTAGTCACATCATCTATTCAAACATCCAATCATTTTTAATCAATCCTAAGGGCATCCTAATAATCTAAACATTAGTCTAAACCTCATCACTTAACCAAATCATCATAAATCTAAGTCCAAACCTAATATAAGTTCCACACCTGTAATCTCTAAAAGAATCCCTCCTTTCCATTCCAATCACTAGATCACAAGCAAATAAATTAATAAATTCTCAAGGAGAATCCTTCTTCAATACCACTTTGTCCCAAATTCCAACCCCCCATGATGACATGGTAGATGCTCCAAAAGAATCCCCTAGACTAGGGGAATTTTTTAATAATCCTTACAACCAAGAAATGATGGAGAAAATTATTCTCCTTGAAAAATACCACCTTGTCCTTAGGCTCATAGCATAAGGGGATAAAATAGCTTCCTCTTCCAACAAAATGGGTAGTGACCCTTCTAAATATCCCTCATCATCCAATAATTTCTTCGACCATCTCATTGGTCCACAACTTAACACCAATATCCCATCTTCCACCAACACAAATCAACCTAATATACCTCCATTAATAAACACAAACACAAAATCATCTAACACCAACACCACAACACCTCTCATCATAAACACAAATGTTCCTCTCTCCATAAATGTAACAAAATCCCTCAATAACATACCCCTACTTGCATCAAATCTAAGGGTCACTATCCTCCCTAATGATAATGTCACTTACTCCCCTTCCAACCCAACTATACCCACACAACCTCTCCTCACTTCATCTATTCATGCCAATTACATCTCCTCAAAAACTACATCCCAAACCCTTAACAACAACATACCTCCCCCACCCCCTAATAACCCATTAAACCCCAATCCCCAAATCATCCATAACCAACCTCCACATAACACATTCACTTCTAATCCCCAAATAAAAACTACCAAGATTCCCACCCAACATAATAATCCTCCACCCCCACCTCCTCAAAATCCACCACATACCAACAACCAAGTCCCAACTACTAATCATCAACAATATAACCTCAACATCAATAATCCCCCGTCAACACCCTCCTATCAATCCACATATAACCAACCACTCCAAAATCCTTCCCAAAATTACCTTGCCCAAGAGTTACATAAAATGAAAGACATGATCCAAGAAATCCAAAGTGGTCAAGCTAAGAGGACCTTTAGGTACAAAGAAATTTTTCCTTATCCATTTGATCAATCTATACTAGCAATACCCTTCCCTAAGAACTATAAGATCCCAAATTTTGAAAAATACAAAGGGAAGAGTAACCCCATCAAACACTTAAAAGAATTTAGAGTCCACTTCCAAGAAGTGGCCTAAAACAACATATACCTCATGAGGTTATTCCCTAAGAGCCTTAGTGGTATAGCCTTGGAATGGTTCACACAATTACCCTATGGATCCATTAAGTCCTTTGCAGACTTAGCCGAACATTTTGTAACGCACTTTTCATACAACATTGACCAAGAAATAACTTTGGATAAATTATGCACAACAAAACAAAACAATGGGGAAATATTTGTTGTATTCCTTCAAATATGGTGATACCTTTCAAGTAGATTTCCCTTACAATTACCTAAAAAATAAATGGTTAACATTTTCATTGAAAATTTATACCTTAAAATTGTGTTACACTTAATATTACAATGTGTCACAACATTTGATGAAGTCATTAAAAAAGGATTAACCATTGAAAGAGATTTAATTGCGGAAGGGGTAATTAAAATCTACAAGGACCAAAAAGACAATAACCAAACCTCTAATGATAAACCCAAATATTGGTCAAAAAATAAAAATGTTGTAAACAATGGTGTAACTGATAGTAAATGTGTTCAAAACATACAAAACACATCATCTCACAACACACAACAACAACAAGGTGTCTACAAGACCATCATCATTCCCCAAGGAAAAGGAAAGAAAAATAATAATCAATCCAAATGCAAATGCAGTCCTCTTGGGGAACCTCTTGATGTCATATTTCATAGATTGGCACAAGCAAACATGATCAAATTCCCTATTACCACACCCCTTGATGAAAGAAAACCCAAACCCAAATGATATAGGGAAGTCAAATATTGTGAATACCACCATGTTAAAGGGAATAGCACCATCAAATGCATGAGATTAAATAATTACATTTAAGATCTCATCAATAAGGGAGAAATTAAAATTAAAAATTAAAAATCCAAAAAATGAGCAACTAGGAAATTATACACAACCCTTCCCATAACACCATAACCATAAAAGCACCCTGTTAGCTCTCAAAAACGCAGGTTTGAACCACGAAAGGTTGTCAAGCTTTCACATCGTTTAAGGGTAATAGAACAAGGCTTGAAACAATCAAACCTTCTACTCTTCAGGTGCTGGTAGACCTAGGTGGGTGAACCTCTCTTGAACAATGCAGACTTATCTTATGATTATCCTTCTAATGTGCTTTGTCCAAAATGGTAGATAACAGTGAACAAATGAAACCAAACTTGATAACTACCTTCTGATCTAAATCCTAAAATGCTTAATTAACTGATAAAAGAGATTGAATGAATTCAAATAATGAAATTGCAGAGACCAGTGCTTTATTGGGTATGCGGAGTCAAACGAAACAGGAGTGGGCAACTTATTCTGGCAGAAAATTAAATTGTAGGCATATGATCTGTTCATAACTTGTATAAACATGCAAGATTATGACTACTGAGCTCTTCTTTAATAATCCAAATGAATCTTCCTGATTACTATGATCAATGAAAAGGGTTTAATCCCTACTTGAGAGAAACAATTAATTAATCACACAAATGCAGCACATGTGCACAGATAAACTGAAAATAAACTTGTTATTCCAATTTAAACAACTAGAAAAAATCAAATTGGAGACAACTTCAGCAATACTTTTCAATAAGCTTAACAGACAATTGATACCAAAAATAACCGGTCACACCAGCTAAATTTCATTGAAACCACCATTTAAGAACATGCACCATGGTCTCGAGAATGAGAACTTCATTCTACCATGCCCATTCCTAATCTACTATATCTATCTATATTATCCTTTTTCTCAATTACAATCTAGGTGCCATATATATACACCAGCATTAGAAAATATAATGCTTCAAATTCATGTCATCCATCAAAGAAATTAGGCTCAAGATCATGTCGGCCACAACAATATTTAGAATTTCACATGTCGGCCAATAGCTTTTGAAAATTTTATTCACCAACCAATCGCCAAGACAGTTCGCAAGTATGCCGAAGGAAAAATAACGTCAATCGCCACTTGCTAGTGTTCCCCTCTTTTGCATTCGCCATGACCATGCATATTTCTCACTGATGTAATCCTTTTGTTTTTCTCACTGTTGCCATAGCTTATCATTCTTGGGGAGACCTCATGTAGACTTCATCCTGTTTCACCGAAAGTCATTGCTTACCCTGGGTCGCCATAGCACCTTGCTTGTTACACCGAGGTCAAAGGATATTCTTCTAATTTTTTAAGTCTCGTTGTAACCACACAACATCGGTGAGACTCCATAGTGAGTTAACTTCATTCAACCGAAAGCCTCGAGCCACAATATACCACCAAGACAGTAATGTTCATATACCATTAGAAACCCTTCATCTCATGTTTGTCACTATAACTTGTAACTATCAGGGAAACCTTACGTAGATTATACAATGTTTCACTGAAGGCCTCTCACCCAACTCTAAGTCGCTGAGACAAAGCAGCTTCTATGCTGAAAACCATTCCCCACTCGCTTTTTCCAAGATAATACAATATTGGTGAGACATCTCGGAGACAACACCATATCATACTGAAATACCTTGAAGTCACTCGTGTTTGCTAAGACCAAAATATTTTCATACCGATGGAGTCTCCATATGCATTATCGGTGAAACCAAGGTCATTCACCAAGACGATATATAGAAAGCCCCAACTCACACTGAAATGTATCCCTTAAGCGCCGGTCGGTGAAACAAATGGAAATTGTTATGACCTTATACCGAATACCCTCAGTCTAGCAGAAAAGAACATTCAATGTGATTTTTGGTGAAACCATGAGAGCTCGCTAAGATGTTATGCAAAAACAAAGTCTTACACCGATAAAAATCCACTTTGACCAGTCGATAAGACAAAATGATTTTGGCGTGACATTATAATGACGCCCAAACTCTTTCTGAAATATGCATCTTCCTGTCGCTAAAACCCTGTGAAAGCTATGCTGACAACCATCTGTAGATAAAATCTATTCCCTGAGACACTGGATGAGCCTTGTCGATAGCCAATATAGACTCATGCAAGCTGAAACACGCAAAATGGATCAAGGAGACATATACCATGATGTGAATCATAAAAGACCCAATGGATACAATGGACGCAAAATGAGCAAAATGATAGGAAAAAAAACCCTAGTGTTTTAGGATGAGGACCATATGGAAACTTAGGGTCAAGCAAAATATGTGAAAATATTGCAAAAATTTACAACTCCAATAGTGGCTCCGTCTGGGGATGAATGATAGTCAGATCATTGCAAGGATCCAGAATCTTTGGGTGAGTAGACTAGACACAAAATGATGAACCAGTGAGCAGAAATGGAATGAATGGAAATGGAAATAAATGAAGAGAATGCAAGATGGAAGTGAAATGGATGCAAAATGAATGCAAAATCGAGGTGAACCAGAACCCTAAACTACTATGCATGGAAAAGAATTTTAAAGAGGATAAGCAAGAGTTGTCCATGCACTGGCAACCCTCAATCCTCTGTGTTTTAATTTCTCCTGTTTTGATTTGTTACAATCTGAAACTCCAACCATGCTTTCCCCTGTCAAATACCTGGTTTTGTTTTGAGTTCATCATATTTCTCTTGAAGACATAGATGCAATCCTTCCTGTCACTGTTAGTGCAAGTTTTGAGAAAACCACCAAGCTCAACTTGGACCAACTTCCCAACTATATTCAATAGTTTATATTATCCATCATCAGATAAAACTCTATTATCTCCAACATTCAAAATGCATACATATGAAATACAACATTCCTCATTATCTCTCTCATTGTTATGTATTCTGAAACACTCTCCCAGCTATATAAGAATTTCACAATCAAAGTGCTTCACTTGAGAAACAAAATGTTCTGTTATATCAATGCTATCTGAAACACACAAATCTGAAACCTTTTGCACCTCTTTAGTATCATTATTTGGAATCAACATTAGATTATAACTCACATCTCCAATATCTAGCATATATGAATCAATAAAATCTAGAATTATATCATCTTTGGTATGTAAATAAATGTCTTCTTCACATGAATTAGAAAATTCAGAACCACATACCTTCTTCTGAACAAACATAGACTTTTGATCAATACCAAAAGTATCACCATCATTCCAAGATATACATAGGGAGTCATAAGAATCTTTACATAGATTTTCCACTGTCAAAACAAAATTAAGATGGAGACAAAACTTCAAGATCTTCATCATGTGCACATCCCTGGTATTCAGAAGTAAACCAATCTACAATCTGTTCATTGACAAGTGAACAAGTCTCTATATTTTCATCACTACAATTATACTCACTTTTGGCATCATCAAACATAAATCCAATAACATCAGAGAATGGGAAATCAGAAACATCATCAATGCAATCATTTATTCCATCATTTTGCTTGTCTAAAATTATTTCCTCCTTTTCATAGAATGGATTTGAAAATATCTGAAACTTACTCATTAACACACCTTGGCAAAAAATCATCTGATCTTCATTTAACTCTTCATCATACAATGAGTTTGAAAATTTTTGGAAATCACTTTCAAATGTACAAACCTCTTCTTCATCAGATGTATCTTCATAACTTTCAACTGCAGCCAGAGGTATTGTATACTTACTATCTGATGAATCAATATCTCCCATTGCCTCTTCATCCAGATCCTCATAAGAAGTAGAAGAATCCCTTGACTGTAGATCAAAATCCTTATGTTCATCATCAGCATTAGAATATTCACAACAAACACTGCTCTCTCTATGACAATCTATTGTGCAAGAGATAAGCCCTGCACCCTCATCCTCCTCAACATGGTGAAAAGTATTTGAGGCTAGATATACTGTGTGATCTTCTTCATTGTTTTCCATCTGCATTCCCTCCTCCTCTACTCTTTGGGCTACAACACAATGATCTGGGGAATGTGGCTTATCACAAAAATCACAAAATTAATTATTACTTACCATATAGGTTCCTTTCTTGCTCAATGGATCAGAAGCTCCCTCACTTCTAGGCCTAGCTGTTATAGGTTTGCTATCCTTCCAGTCTGTATTATAAGGCATACCATGCAACCTCGGCCTTTCGTTCCTGTATATGTTGCTTTGCTGAGAAACCCTACGAATACCTCTTTTACTGATCATCCCAACAACCTTCCTATTGTTTTCAATTGTTTGTGCCATCTTCTGTGCTTCAGCCAAATCTCTTGGGAATTTATTTCTAAGCTCATACCCTGTCTTTGGATCAAATGCATTCAAATAAATACTCAGTGCTACAAAATATGGCAACTTTGATCCAATAGGTATTTTATTTTGCAACTTATTGAATCTCCGATTGAAATCATAAATTGTATCACTTTGATCTTTCTGAATGTGCAATAATTCACGAAGAGAAAAATCTGGTGCACTTAGATTCCCAAACTACTCGAGGAATTGATCTTGAAATCCTTGGAGAGAATCAATAGAGACAGCTGGTAAGTTGTTGAACAAATCCCTAGCATCTTCAACAAGTGATATCATGAATAGCTTCGTGCGTAAATCTTCATAGGGCACATCCAAATCTTGGATGAAAGCATCAAAACTTCTTAAATGATCTTTAGCAATGATTGCATCAACCCTATAAACTTTGGAACAATACCCCTCCAACTGCCATCCAATGGAATCCCTGACAAATCAAACTGTCTAATCATGGTTGTATACTGATAAGGGGGAGCATTATGTGGGTACAGATGCTAGTACATCAGACTGTAGTACTATGTATGATAATATGGCACATACTGCTGACCATGAGGAGCTCCAACATGACCTCCCCTGAACTGAAATCCTCCTCCATTCATGTTTAAAAAACTACAAAAAATCTTTCAGAGTCGCCACCTACTTTTCCAAAAGTAGGAAAATCATTATTTCTGATCTTTTCCCAGCGGAATCACCCTTTCTGAAATTTCTCAAATTACAACTTTTCCTCCAATGACTCTATAATGTGGTCTTCAACTGAATTTTCTGATATAATCCCCAGCAAAGTCGCCAATTTGTTAGCTCTCAAAAATGTAGGTTTGAACCACGAAAGGTTGCCAAGCTTTCACAACGTTTAAGGGTAACAGAACAAGGCTTGAAACAATCAAACCTTCTACTCTTCAAGTGCTGCTAGACCTAGGTGGGTGAACCTCTCTTGAACAATGTAGGCTTATCTTATGATTATCCTTCTAGTGTGCTTTGTCCACAATGGCAGATAACAGTGAACAAATGAAACCAAACTCGATAACTACCTTCTGATCTAAATCCTAGAATGCTTAATTAACTGATAAAAGAGATTGAATGAATTCAAATAATGAAATTGTAGAGACCGGTGCTTTATTGGGTATGTGGAGTCAAACGAAACAGAAGTGGGCAACTTATTCTGGCAGAAAATCAAATTGCAGGCATATGATCTATTCATAACTTGTATAAACAATGCAAGATTATGACTACTGAGCTCTTCTTTAATAATCCAAATGAATCTTCCTGATTACTGTGATCAATGAAAAGGGTTTAATCCCTACTTGAGAGAAACAGTTAATTAATCACACAAATGCAGCAAATGTGCACAGATAAATTGAAAATAAACTTGTTATTCCAATTTAAACAACCAGAAAAAATAAAATTGGAGATAGCTTCAGCAATACTTTTCAATAAGCGTAATAGACAATTGATACCAAAAATAACCTGTCACACCAGTTGAATTTCATTGAAACCACCATTTAAGAACATGCACCATGGTCTCCAAAATGAAAACTTTATTCTACCATTCCCATTCCTAATCTACTGTATCTATCTATATTATCCTTTTTCTCAATTACAATCCGGGTGCCATATATATACACCAGCATTAGAAAATATAACGCTTCAAATTCATGTCATCCATCGAAGAAATCGGGCTCAAGATCATGTCAGCCACAACAGTATTTAGAATTTCACATGTCAGCCAACAACTTTTGAAAATTTTATTCACCAACCAATCGCCAAGACAGTCCGCAAGTATACCGAAGGAAAAATAATGTCAATTGCCACCTGCTAGTGTTCCCCTATTCTACATTCGCCATGACCATGCATATTTCTCACCGATGTAATCCTTTCATTTTTCTCACTATCGCCGTAGCTTATCGTTCTCGGGGAGACCTCATGTAGAGTTCATCTTGTTTCACCGAAAGTCATTGCTTACCCTGGGTCACCATAGCACCTTGCTTGTTACACTGAGGTCAAAGGATATTCTTCTGATTTTTCAAGTCTCGTTGTAACCACACAACATCTGTGAGACTCCATAGTGAGTTAACTTTTTTCAGCCGAAAGCCTCGAGCAACAATATACTGCCAAGATAGTAATGTTCATATACCGATAGAAACCCTTCGTCTCATGTTTGTCGCTATAACTTGTAACTGTTCTGGAAACCTTATGTAGATTATACAATGTTTCACCGAAGCCCTCTCACCCAACTCTGAGTCGCCAAGACAAAGTAGCTCCTATGCCAAAAACCATTCCCCACTCGCTTTTGCCAAGACATTACAGTATCGGCGAGACATCTCGGAGACAACACCATGTCATACCGAAATACCTTGAAGTCACTCGTGTTCGCCAAGACCAAAATATTTTCATACCGATGGAGTCTCCATATGCATTATCGGTGAGACCAAGGTCATTTTCCAAGACAATATATCGAAATCCCTAGCTCACACCGAAATGTATTCCTTAAGCACCGGTCGGTGAAACAAATGGAAATAGTTATGACCTTATACCAAATATCCTCAATTTGGAAAAAAAGAACATTCAAAGTGATTGTCAATGAAACCACGAGAGCTCGCCAAGATGTTATGCAGAAACAAAGTCTTACACTGAGAAAAATCCACTTTGACTAGTCGATAAGACAAAATGATTTCGGCGATACATTATAATGATGCTCAAACTCTTTCTGAAATATGCATCTTCCTATCACCGAAACCCTATGAAAGCTATGTCGACAACCATATGTAGATAAAATCTATTCACTGAGATACCAGATGAGTCTTGCCGATAGGCAATATAGACTCATGCAAGTTGAAACATGCAAAATGGATCAGGGAGACATATACCATGATGTGAATCATGCAAGACCTGATGGATACAATGGACGAAAAATGAGTAGAATGATAGGAAAAAAAACCCTAGTGTTTTAGGATGAGGACCATATGGAAACTTAGGGTCAAGCAAAATATGTGAAAATATTGTAGAAATTTACAGCTCCAACACACCCGATTGTGTTGTTACCACCTATCATGGCTGAGTGAAAATATAAGGAGCCTCATCCTCATCATCCACTCCATCCAACACTAATAAATATAATATTATTGAACACCTTGGAAAAATCCAATCCCAAATTTACATCTTAGAACTTCTTCGTACATCACCCACTCATAAACAAGCACTTAAAAAAGCTCTCCAAAAATCCTAAGCACCAAGTGATATTAATTTCAACCAATTCCAAGCTATAATTAGACATCTCTCATCCTCACATCAACTATCATTCACTAATAAATATCTTCACACTGAAACACCTCATAATAAACCATTACACATTGAATCCATTTTTCATAAGCATAACATCAAAAGGTCTTAATAGATGTGGATCTGGTCTAAACCTTTGTACATTAAAATTAATAAAACAATTGGGCTATTAAAATGATGTCATTGATCCCCATAAAAAGATAACTATAAAAGCATATGACGATACAAAAAGGAAATTAGTAGGTACCATCAAACTATCTATTCAAGTTGGACCAGCCATTATGGATACAACATGTCACATCCTTGACCTTGAGCTACCATATAACATTCTCCTCAAAAGACCTTGGATACATGTCATGCAAGCCATCCCTTCTGCCTATCACTAATGTTTAAAATTCTCCCATAACAGAAAAGAAATTACCATTCTCACCAACCCACAACCCTTCCAATATTGTAAAGCATTGGAAGGAAAGTAAAAAAGCTACAACCATTTCCCCGTTAATGATGAATCCTCCACCTCATCCACTTACATTAACCCATCCACATTACAACCATCATCGACACCACCCTCCATTTCTGAGGACAAGGTCACGATATCTGATAAAGATGTGGAGATATAAAATTAAAAATTCTTTTTGCATAGGGAAACTCCCTACATCTCCACGCTCATATGGTCAAACACTCAACTTGAAACTAAAGGAAACCTTCAAAAAATTCAATAAATGGGGGTTACTAGACAAAGAAGACTTGGACCTATAAATTGATGTATCATCTTTGTTGTAAAAAGAAGAAAATGATATTCCTATCCTAGAGACCCATAGGTATCCTAAAGGACATGACTTATGTGAAAATTTGGGCTACAAAGGCAAAGGATTGGGGGCACAAGAAGAAGGAATCATAGAGCCCATTCAACTTTGAGAATACAAGGATGATCAAGGACTTGGCTTCTTGGCCACTGATTTGGTAACCATAAAACCCTAGTGTTCTCATAATAAAGGTGGAAAGACTTCTATTGATAAGAACTCATATGAGGAAGCCATTGAGTAATCCTTTCACAACAACAATAAATTTTTTGACACTAATCACATATTCACCATTTCATCCTCCCTTGACCTTCCAACTCATATACCCTAAATTAATTGATTGGGACCAACAAGGACCTCCAGCCTTGGACACATTTCAAAATGATGAAGAAATTATAGAAATTATGGGAGCCTGAGAACACCTCCCATTAGGAGATCACAAGTAGGGTAACCAAATCATACTACACAAAGATTCTTACTTTGGAGAACAAATCATGTGCCTTAGTAAAAAAAAAAAAAAAAGATAAACATAAGAAAGAAAGATCCCTTAGTGAAAACCTCGATGAGGTTCTTTTGGATCATGGAAAAGTAAAAATAAAAGATGAATCCTCCAATGAAAATGTTCCATAGGCATTGGAGGATGGGGCACATGATTTGATCCCCAACCATGATGAGACATATATTGTAGTGATTGAATACATCACAAACATCAATTTGGGAACAAATGAGGAACCTAAAATTACCTACATGGCCAAAGAGCTCGAAGAGACACTTAATGAAAAACTAGGAGAATTCCCCAAAAGAAGATCTGTTAATTTTGCTTCAAAATACAAAGACATGATTAGATTCGATCCAAATGCAAAACCTATCAATAAAAAGTTATGAAAAATGCATACACAAATAGCTCTCTTAGTAAAATCAGTGTTACAAAAACTCTTGGAAGTTGGATTTATCAAACCTATTGATTACCCTAAATGGGTGTTTGATATTGTACTAGTTGTAAAACCTACTGCAAGCATCTACATATGTACAGATTCTAGAGGTCTCAATAAAGCATGTCCAAATTATGAATTTCCATTGCCCAATATTGATATGATTGTAGATCTTACTGCTAGAAATGAAACATTATCCCTCATGGATTTATTTTTAGGATATAACCAAATCCGCATTGCCGAAGAAGATCAACATAAAATAGCTTTCATAACTCCATGGGTACCTTTTTCTATTAAGTCATGCCCTTTGGACTTAAAAATGTAGGATCAACATATCAAAGAGAAATGACTATCATCTTCCATGACATGTTACAAGACATTATGAATGAATATGTGGATGATCTCCTAAGAAAATCAAAAACAAAAGAAGGAAACATTGAAGTACTTGAAAAAATATTTGATTGGCTGGAAAAATATAAACTATGTCTTAATCCTAATAAATGTGTATTTAGAGTCTCATTCAGAAAACTATTTGGCTTTATTATTTCCCATTGAGGAATTGAAGTATATCTAGCAAAAATAAAATAAATAAGAGAAATTCCTCCACCAAAGAACATCAAACAACTTAGAAGTTTTCCAGGAAAGCTACAGGCACTCCAAAGATTCATTGCTCAGATGGATGAAAAATGTCAACCATTTTCCCATCTCCTTCGCAAAAAAATCACATTCAAATGGGGCGATAATTTTCAACAAGCATTCTAGCAACTAAAAGACTATCTTAAAACACCATGAGTCCTAGTACCTCCATAAGTAGACAAACCACTCCTCTTGTACATATCAGCTACCCAAGTGGCATTGGGGGCATTGTTAGCTCAACATGAAAAAATGGAAATGAAAGAGCCATATAGTACATATCTCACGCATTAGCCGACAGTGAGTTGAACTACACATCAATAGAAATAGCATGCTTGGTTGTGGTATTTTGTGCTAAGAAATTGTGGCATTATATGATTAATCATAAGACTCTATTCATCTCAAAGGTTGATCCATTAAAGTACCTAATTTCAAAAGAAACACTCCAATCATGAGTAGCTAAATGGACCATGATACATAGTGAATTTGACATTGAGTATGTAGACAAAAAAGATATTAAAGGACAAGTGGTTGTTGATCAGCTCATCGAAGCCCTCTTACAGGATAGTCACCCATTGTTGTCAAAATTCTCAGATGAACACATATTAACTGAAGAAGAAGGAACATGGTGGAACCTATACTTTGATGGATCTTTCACACAACATGGCTCAGGGGTAGGAAAACTTTTTGTTACACCTCAAGGAGACTATATCCCTAATTCATACTGAATTTAATTTCCTTGCACAAACAACATAGCAGAATATGAGGCATTGATAATAGGACTTAAGCTTGCCATCCAATCACTAGTACAAAAACAATAATATATGACTGAAAAAACTACTAAAAACTACATATAAATGACTGAACATGATCACGTGACAATTAATAGTTTATTTTTAGTCATTTATAATGAGACTAAATTGATGACTAAACCATTTTTAGTCATTTATTGGTTGTTTTGATTGATTGATTTGGTAGTATATTTAGTCATTTATTTAGTCATTGATTGTTGTAATTGGGTCACTTATCTAGTCATTTTTTATTCATTGATATATTTAGTCATTGATTTTTGTAATCTGGTCACTTATTTAGTTATTTTTATTCACTATTTTTTTTCCATTGTTAGTGTATTTAGTCATTCATTTTAATCATAATTTTGATTAATTTGGTAGTATATTTAGTCATTTTTATTTCACTTGTCATATATTTAGTCATATTTATTCACTGTTCACTAATTTCTATCAATTGGTAGTATATTTAGTCAATTTAATCATTAATTGAATTCAATTAGTAGTATATTTAGTCATTTTAATCATTAATTGAATTCAATTAGTAGTATATTTAGTCATTTTAATTTACTAATATTTGAGGATTTAAACATAAAACACATAAATACACATCAATCATCAATTGCACACAATAAGGTAGCCATTGAGAAGGAAAAATCACTGAACTTTATTAAAAGAAAGGTGTTCTTACAGCTTGCACAAGTCTAAAATATCTATCTTGCTTGAAAAATTCTTAGAAATAGAGTATTACAATTATTATTTTCAATCACAAGACTAAAAATATGAGTTACAATGCATAGAAATAACAAGAAAGAAACTTCTCCAAAAAAAAATTGTAATGATGGAAACACATGCTTGAAGCCCTTCAATGTGATCACATGCCCATTTCATCTCTTAAAAATTCTACAACATGGGCAATCTTCTTGGAGAAAGTTATAACATGTAGAATCCAAGAAGGAGAGTGTTGATTGTGTCCCATATATGAATCTCTCTCCTTCAATGTAGTCAACAATAACTCTAGAACCTTTCCTCCTTTATATGCAACATGCCATTTAATATGAGCAACAAGGTGTTGCCTTTTCCACCATGAATGAAGTTGTGCCTCAATACAACCAAAAATATTACTATTAGTCTCAATTCATAAAGAATAAAAGTTTATGAAAGTAAGTCCAAACATAGTAGAAAGATAAATCAATTAAAAAATTATAGCAGACACTAGATCACATCCACAAACATGGGAGAGCTATGCAAAATTGGAGAAATTGGCTTGGATAATTGATATAAATATAGGGAGGCAATCGATTCTCTTTCACAATTCAAAAGGTTTCCAACCACTATTCTTCCCTCAAAACTCACTCTAGGCTTGTTTTCAATTTTCCACATAGTCTCCCTAGTAGGTTTGCAAACCTATTTTCTCCAACTTAACCCTAAAAATTCCTTAACAACCTCTACAAAAAGCCACCATTTTAGGAACCATTTAAGCCTTCTTCAACATACATCAAAACCTCATAGGACTCTTGTTACCATTTTTTTGCTACAACTCAATTGGTGGAGCTGAATAAATATTGTTATATTTAAAAGTGGAAAATACAGTTATTTCTGCATATGCTAGGTGTTGATTGCATCTTATTTATCATTTTATAAGTGATAGTTATGCATTGAAATGAGGAAACTAAGTTTCAAGAAATTTCTTTTCAGTGTTTCACAATCAAATGGAGTATAGGATTGAGCATACAAACAACAAAGCATGACTGAATGCTTTCTTTTATTTCATGATGCTTTTCATATTTACAACATTTCATTTGATTACAAGAATTCAAATGGTGATACATTCAAATGATGGTACAACATTGCATTATAAATGCATTTTTCTTTTCAAAATGAAAAGTAGAAAGAATGAAATTAAATATCCACACAAGTCCTGGTTTTAGTCGTTCCATCATGACAATATACAACTAAAAGAGAAAGTGACAAGTAACATGGGACATATCCATCATTGCCTAAGTTAATCTTCAATTGATGCTTCGTAGCTTCCTCCATCCTACTTTTGCTCCTGGATGTTGGTGCAGGAGCACCCAAGCTCATTAGGAGGTAGTTGAAGAGTCATGAGAGTGAAGGAGACATGAAGGTTTTTCCATCATTCCAAAGCATCAATTATGATGTATTGAAGCCTATAATGGCATTTGGCATGGATAAAAATATTGGAGTCAAAAGTCCTAAGGGTCCTGATAAGGACCCTAGGACCAAAATGCTTTGTAAAGGGAACAATAATGTTCTAGGAGGTTAGATAGGAGTATAATGTTTTAATTGAGTCAAATAAGTTTGAATAATGAAATGTAATAAGTTTTAGAAGGATTTAGTTTATAGGAGTTAATAAATTTCAAGTTGGAGTATTCAAATTTTTTAAATCCACCTTTGGGCGGGAAAGTGAATTTTAGGAGTTTTAGCAACTTTAATGTAATCAAACCAATCCCAATCAGTTGGGATAGTTAGGGGATGAGTCTATAAGGTTAGGTAAGCCATTTTTATGGAGGGTTGGTTGCTGGTAAGGATTTTGTATGGATTGCTACAGGAAGAAGCAAAAAAAATAGCAATTTATTGCATTTTCTTGTGTTTTTTGATGAATATCTGATTGTTATTGATGAAATGAACCATGGAATGATTTAGAGACTTTTATGTACATGTATTTAAGCCTTTTCATGTCCTGATACATGTTTATAATCAGTTCTTTGTATTATATTACTGACTGTCCTAAGAAAGTGCAGATTTTTCACTAGTTTTTGGTGGTTTTCATGGGTGTTTGATCCATTTCATGAAGGAATGCTGCTATAACCTGTGAAATGGATCTTTTCTAACATGTATAATAAAAATCTAACAAGATGACATGTAGGTAAGGAAGAATACTTGGGTGTACACCTTGTTTTTACAATGCAAAGTGCATGAAAATGGAGGCTAAGGTGTAGCAGCAGGAGATGTGCCTTAATGAGGGGTATATTTTTTAGTTGAAGGTGTTTATTTATGTTTAGTTATTGGTGAAAAGTCCAAGAAAAGGTTCTGGAAGTGTGGGGAAAGCTAATTTTCAAGAGGCCCTAGTTTTGGAGCAATTTAGTGAGGGTTTTGTGTTTGAGGGTGTCAAGGGTGTCATAAGTGCCTAAAAACTTGAAAATCCTTGGTTTGGGAACATTTTAAGGGACTGTTGAAAGTTTCATAGTCAGGGGTTGAGTTTAGAGAGGGGTTGCTTTGAAAAAGAGGGCTAATTAGGCCCTAAATTGGAGGAAACAACAGATTTTGATTGGTGTGCTGCAAAACAAGTGCCATCAAGAATCTAGTATGTTATGTATCATCACAAACCACATCTGGTTCAATCATTATTTTGGAGGGTCCTTTGGGAACATTGAGTGGAAGTTCAAGAATTCACTGTTGGAGGCCTAGTTGGGCTAGAAGCGTAGTCAAGGTGCAAAAGTAAGTTTTCTCTAAGACAGAGGGTTGGGGCTTTGTAGTCATTCAAGACAAGTGTAATTGTGCCCTTTAAGAGAATTCCCAGGGTTTGGGTCCATGGGATAAGGAATTGTGTCATTTAAGTGAGCCATTTAGGCATTGTTTCCACAGGGGTATCTAGAAGAGGTTTGTGAGTGCATCTTGGCAATCCTTGAAATCATTGTTGTTTTCCTAAAGTTCCCATACCCTCTACATTAGAGTTGTATTAGAGCAGTGAGTAGGTCCTTTAGGGATTGAAAAATCAGCAATGGCACCTAAAAATCAATTGGCAAGAGAGTTGGAGGAGTTAAGGGAAATCTTGGAAAGGAAGAGAAGGGAAAGAAGAGAACAAGAAGCAGCAAGAGAGTAGGCCAGAGAAAGGGAAGAAAGGCAGTGGAGAAGGGAGAGAGAGACCATGCAAGAAAGGATAAATAACCTTGAGAGGAGTAGGAGGAGAGAAGAACAAGAATACCAAGAAAAAAATGATGAAGAAGAAGAGCATGTGAGGGTAAATTAGGAACAACAAGCAGATGAGACAGAGGACCCTGAGGAAAGGAGGTTACTGAGATTGTTGAAGGTAGTACAAGGACATGGAGGAAAGAGTCACATAGACTTGCATATCTATCAAGGGAAGATGGATAGTGAGGAGGTGTTAGGATGGCTTGATGCCTTACAGAACTATTTTGAGTTCGAAGAGATGGATGAAGAGAGGAAGGTTAAGTTTTCCAAAACCAAGTTGAGAGGTATGGCATTGACATGGTGGGCTAGTTTTCAGAATGATAGGATGGCCAGGGGATTGGCAAAAGTTTCTACATGGGAAAGGATGAAGAGTTTGGTCAAGGAACAATTCCTACCATCTAATTACACAATTCATGTGAAGAGGATGAGGCAGAATTTAAGACAAAAGGACATGGATGTGATGTCCTATACTGAGCAATTTCACAAGCTTGGTATTAGAGGAGGTTATGAGGAAGAAGATGAGAAAGTAGCCAGGTATATCAATGGCTTGAGGTACAATCTACAAGATGAGATTGGTTTGCAATTGCCAAGGACACTAGGAGAATGTTTTCAATTGGCCATTAGAGATGAGGAAAAGGTGAAGAGGAAGCAAGAAAGATCAAGCAATGGTGGAAGAGGAGGTAGTTCAAATAGGGGCAGAGGTAATAGAGAACAAGGACAAGGCAGCAATGACAAAGGCAAAGAGGTGTTTTCTGATCAAAGAGGAGGATACACTCCTAGAGGAGGAGGAAGATTTGGACAAGGTAGAGGACCATTCACAAGTAGGTGTTTCAATTGCAATGAACCAGGGCATCCTTCCTTCAAGTTTCCTAAATGGGAACAAGCTAATAAGGGCAGAGATAGGAGAGCTAACTTGGTACAAGAAGAAGAAGAGAAGAAGGAGGAATCAAAAACATTCATGGCAGACCCTGTGACTGATGGTGATTTTCTTATGGTCAAGCAAGGAGAAAGACTTCATCAAGAGCCAAAGGTAACTATCTTTAAGACTAATTGTCTTAGTCATGGTAAAATATGCAGATTGCTCATAGATTCAGGGTCACATAGCAATTTAGTTTCAGTTGATATGGTAACCAAGTTAGGGATTGAAACATTTGATCATCCTACTCCCTACAAGGTCACTTGGGTAACTCAAAGGCAGCATGTAGAGATTGGTATGAGAGATTTTGTGGATTTTTCAATTGGATCTTATCATGACAGGGTGCTTTGTGATGTCATTCCAATGACTTGTGGTCATATCATCTTGGGAAGACCATGGCAGTATGCTAGGAGGACAGTGCATGATGGATTTCATAACACATATTTGGTGCATAAAGATGCTAGTAGATATAAGTTGGTTCCTTTTCCTTTGAATCAGTCTAATGAGAACTTTGTAATATGTTTTGAGAAGCATTTGTAGGTAAATGAGCAGGGTAGGATGGAGGAAGATACTGGTTGGAAGAGGAATGTTGAGTTGTAGCAGAGATATGAAGTACACAGTCCTAAAAATCAGAACCTATGGGACTTGGAAAGTATTAAGGTAGGGAATATTGAATGCCCTATTGTTGAGGTTAATGGAGATGGTGTTCTTTCACAAATGAATCAGTGGCATAGAGGCAGAAATAGGGCACAAAGAAAGATTGAGTTCAAATAGCAAAGAGGACAAACAAATCATTGTTTTGCTTCTCACATGATGAATGACATGAGTGCAGATTGGCAGAAGAGGAAGACAATGACTTTGGGAGATTACATGCCCTATCATTTGAAGATTAAAATATATGAGAGCAAGGGGTCTTTTGGTGGCAGCAAGTTGGATGCTTCTTGGGGCAAGAAACTTTTCTTTCTTGGGGAGAATGGTGCAGGAGCACCCAAGCTCATTAGGAGTCAGTTGAAGAGTCATGAGAGTGCAGGAGACATGAAGGTTTTTCCATCATTCCAAAGCATCAATTATGATGTATTGAAGCCTATAATGGCATTTGGCATGGATAAAAATATTGAAGGAGTCAAAAGTCCTAAGGGTCCTGATAAGGACCCTAGGACCAAAATGCTTTGTAAAGGGAACAATAATGTTCTAGGAGGTTAGATAGGAGTATAATGTTTTAATTGAGTCAAATAAGTTTGAATAATGAAATTTAATAATTTTTAGAAGGCTTTAGTTTATAGGAGTTAATAAATTTCAAGTTGGAGTATTCAAAATTTTTAAATCCACCTTTGGGCGGGAAAGTGACTTTTAGGAGTTTTAGCAACTTTAATGTAATCAAACCAATCCCAATCATTTGGGACAGTTAGGGGATGAGTCTATAAGGTTAGGGAAGGAATTTTTATGGAGGGTTGGTTGCTGGTATGGATTTTGTATGGACTGCTACAGGAAGAAGCAAAAAAAATAGCAATTTCTTGCATTTTCTTGTGTTTTTTTGATGAATATATGATTTTTAGTGATGAAATGAACCATGGAATGATTTAGAGACTTGTATCTACATGTATTTAATCCTTTTCATGTCCTGATATACGTTTATAATCAGTTCTTTGTATTATATTGCTGACTGTTCTAAGAAAGTGTAGATTTTTCACTAGTTTTTGCTGGTTTTCATGGGTGTTTGATCCATTTCATGAAGTAACACTGCTGTAACCTGTGAAATGGATATTTTCTAACATGTATAATACAAATCTAACAAGATGACATGCAGGTAAGGAATAATACTTGGGTGTACACCATGTTTTTACAATGCAAAGTGCATGAAAATGGAGGCTAAGGTGTAGTAGCAGGAGATCTGCCTTAATGAGGGGTATGTTTTTTAGTTGAAGGTGTTTATTTATGTTTATTTATTGGTGAAAAGTCCAAGAAAAGGTTCTGGAAGTGTGGGGAAAGCTAATTTTCAAGAGGCCCTAGTTTTGGAGCAATTTAGTGAGGGTTTTGTGTTTGAGGGTGTCAAGGGTGTCATAGGCACCTAAATAATTGAAAATCCTTGGTTTGGGAACATTTTAAGGGATTGTTGAAAGTTTCATAGTCAGGGGTTGCTTCGAAAAAGAGGGCTAATTAGGCCCTAAATTGGAGGAAACAATAGATTTTGATTGGTGTGCTCCAAAACAAGTGCCATCAAGAATCTAGTATGTTATGTATCATCATAGATCACATCTGGTTCAATCATTATTTTGGAGGGTCCTTTGGGAACATTGAGTGGAAGTTCAAGAATTCACCGCTGGAGGCCTAGTTGGGCTAGAAGCGTAGTCAAGGTGCAAAAGTAAGTTTTCTCTAAGACAGAGGGTTGGGGCTTTGTAGTCATTCAAGACAAGTGTAATTGTGCCCCTTAAGAGCATTCCCAGGGTTTGGGTCCATAGGAGAAGGAATTGTGTCATAAGTGAGCCATTTAGGCATTGTTTCCACAGGGGTGTCTCGAAGAGGTTTGTGAGTAGATCTTTGCAATCCTTGAAATCATTGTTGTTTTCCTGAAGTTCCCATACCCTCTACATCAGATGTGCCTACAAAAGATTAAGAAGGGCATCAATTAAGAGCTCAGGATATGAACTAAACTACATGCCAGACTAACAGAGATATATTTCAATTCTTGTGATGCATAGAACCAACTAAAGAAAAGTGCATAAAGATGAGCTAAAAGAGATACATCAACATCATCATATATTGTTATTGTTTTATGCTAACATCATTTGTTTCTTTGTGCAGGTATAGGGAAAATCATGAAGTTGTTTATCATTTGAAGTTCAAGCATGTGGAGGAAAACGGGCTCCCACAAGGGTAGAGCTCGGCATGCTACCCCTTATTGATTACAAGTGGGATAAGATAGAGATTGCAATCATCATGTTCATCAAGAAAGTAAATATACAATTGAAAGAGTAAAATAGAGTTCATCCATCAAGTTATTAAGCTGACTGTTTGCTCATAACAGTCAAATACGTTTCTGAAAGCTATAGGTGAACAGTGGGTTTAATCAGCTCAATCAATTCAACTGAGTACATTCATCTCAAACACTGCTCTATGGTTATATTCTTTTCCATAGTATTATTTGTTCATCATGTTCATAATATTATGTAAAGTTCAACAGTGCTCATGCTCATGACAGTGATAGTGAACAGGCATACATAATGCCTGAATGAAGATAAATGTTACATATTTTCATTTCAGAAGAGAGCAAGTGCATGGAATAGTTTTATTAAATGGAGCATAAAAATGCATGAAGAGTGCCAGGTTGAAGACCAAGATTATGAAAGGATAGACAAGCATGAGGGGAGCTTCATGTTTTCAAGCATCAAGTAATCCATTATGTTATGGATCAATGCAACTGTGGTATTATTGCTTCAGAAAGTTGTTTCTATCATTTAGCTATGCTTTCGAGGTATGTTTTTAAGGATATTTAGCATGGAGTTAAAGGAAGGAAAATATGAATAGATCGAACAAAATTGCAATGTGAAAAGTTACTTCCAGAATGAGCAGAGTTTACAAAGGAATGGTATGAATGAGGTTTTGGAGTGCATCCATGAAGAGCGTAACTATGAGTGCATAAGAGACTAAAGCAAACAAATAATCTACAGAGTTAAATTAAAAAGATTTATGTGTGAAAGGATGGTTCAAAAAATCATGGAAATGACACTTGAAAATTCAAACAAATACAGATGTATGAAGGAGGTGCTTTTGAAAGTGTTAGTTGGCTGCAAGAGAGAGTACAGTCTATGGATCTACAATAATCTATTTTAAATGATGCATTAAATGAAATGGATACATCAACTTTAAATAATATCAGGAGGACAAATGAATTGTACAGAAAGGAGGTTTGTTGGAAATTTAAATACATGGGTTTTCATAAAATGCAGTTTTACTCATTACTTTCAGCATTCCCCATTTGGCTTTTCAAACAAATGTATAGATTTTCACTAGATACATTTTAAATACATAGGTATTTTTATGGAGCAGCAAGATACATTTTTCCAAAATCTCATATACCCGTGTGAGGGTTTTCAACAACAATATAAAGGAAATATGTGTTTTCAAAATATTATACACCTAGGTGGCTTTGGCAAAAAACAAGATTTACACAGTATTCTCATGGATGAGATGGAATACAACAAAAAATACATGTAGATAGACTTATTCTTCATAACAAAAAGAACTCATATGGAGGAAATCAGGAATTTCAGAATGTCAAAAGAAATGCCATATTGGGTCAAGCCGAATTTTACATGAATATAAAATATACAGATTTTTGTCTTTTTTCATATACACACATGGGGTTTTCTACAGGAGGATTCAAAGCATATGTTTTCCTTCATTTTCAGAGATACCCATGTGAAGATTTTTTATAAAAATAGCAGAAAGTAAGAGAAATCATGGCGGGTTGACCTTCAGAGGGGGAGATAACAAAGATAAGTGAGATTTCTTCAAAACAACGAATTCCCACATCTAGTTTTGTTTATGAAAGTGCAAAAGAAGTAGAAAACCATGTTGGGTCAAGCCCTAAAGTATTCAAAAAGCTCTTGACAGTATGCTCATTGTGCAACCTAGAGAAGAGATTTTAGTTCTTGAATGGTCTATCATTTCACAGTTAGAAGAAAACTCATGTAAGCTCCATCAGATTTGAGGTTACCTGAAGCAAAATGACAATCATAATGCATGGAAATCTTTATAGAAATCTAGATTCGAGCTCATACATGGCACGCCCTATAGATGGCCTTTAAATTTAGTTTTTTTAATTGATTTATAGAAATCAATTACAAGGGAAGGATAAAGGTTTTTCCTTAGTTTTATTTTGTAAGACAAATATTGCCCATATTTTTATGATTTTTTTTGAAGAAAATCAATTATTGTAATTGGAGAGATAAGGATTATTTTTTTTGCAAAATATTTTAGAATCTTTAGTTGCAAAAAATGAGTCAAATTATGAAAATATAAGATTTGCAAGCTATGTAAAGCAAGGATAAGGCATATTGTTTTATTCTTTGCTATTTTTAGCAGATTGTTTTTGATTTCTTCCTTGGTCAGATTTGAGATTCCTCTTGGAGAGATAAGTTGTTTTATTTTCTTTAAAAGAATATTTAGTCTATTTTTAGAGGTTGGACAGTGTGAACATGGAAAAAAGTGAGTTTTTTCTACTTTTGTGTAGACTTTTTAGACATTTTTGATACCTTTTCCTTGAGATTTCTTGGTGAGCTCAGATTAGGGTTTTTGGAGGGATTTATCTTGAAGAAGACTAATTTTTCTGCTTCTTCTCAGTTCAGATTCTAGTTTCTTGCTCTGACATATTTTTGAGCTTGTAAACTTCTTTGTACTCATATTTTGAGAGTTTTCACTCCACTCAATAAAACAACAAAGTTTTCCTTTCTCAATTCTTGTTTATGATTTGCAATAGTAATTTGATGTCTTGTGATTCAAATCTATTGAATCCTTTTCTTGTCTTATTGTTGTTAGGTGATTTGTAGGAGTTGCATGCTAATTCAGGTTTTTCCTTGTGTTTATTTCAATCCTTTGCACAAATCACTTTTGGATTATATGTGTTGTGAGATTGTGAGAATCAAGTTTTAAAGAGGTGGTGAGAGTGATTTATTATCAGAATATTCTTCAATTTGGTAAAATATTTTAAGTGTAAGGATTTCAATCTTAAGTTTCAAATCCAGTTCATCCTTCTAACTCTTTACCTAAAAATCACTAAGAATAGGATTCATCTTTTGGAGAACCAGCTCACTCTGGAGATTCTCTTTTTGCATAGATCACCCACATCTAAAAAGAGTTTCCATGTATCAACAGATAGTCTATTTTTTGCAAATCTAACAAAGGGTGCATATCTAATTGATAACAACTCTTTTGGTTCAACTTTCACAAAAACATGAAATAGTGTTGTCTGAGACCTCAATTAGGTCATATTTACAAAGGAAGTGCCTTAGATACTTTCAATTGATACTACAAAACTACTCATAAACTTTTAATAGATGACATAAGACCCAATACAACAATTTTTAGAAGCACAAACCCTCATCTAGCCTTTGCAACAAGAAACCCTCACTATACACTAGTAAAAGGTAGGGTTTATTGGTTATAAGTATTATCAACCACTCACAACACTGCCACCACCTCCAATATACTTGGATATGTTTTCCCAAACTCAAAAAAACCATCTCATAGCCCCTACACACATTATTTCATCAAACTCTCTCACAATCCCATCATTTACGTACCCAAATTCATTGCAATTTCCATTAGACACTACTTATTCTTCCCAAAAACTTTCATACATAACAAACCTCCTATCCTACCTTCCTAAACCTAACATCATGATGCCCATTCCACTTAGAAACAGGGGATATAGAAGGTGGAATGGGCTTATTTCATGTTTAAAACCTCAAACCCTAAGAATAGAGTATATCAAACCATTTCAGTAATTTAAGCAAACTTGCACCAAGACTAATATGAAACCCTCAAATCAATTGTAGCCTATATTTAACACACTCCTCTATTGAATTCACAAACTTTTAGAAATATGTGCTATAGTACGGAGATGTACAAATGATTGGTAATACAAAATTCATTGTAAAAACACAGAATTTAAAGCAAAACAGGGGCTTCCTTTATTGATTCTCCATCACAATATTTTCAAAAACCTTTTACATCAATGGAGAGCACATACTTAAAAAATTTCCCACTAAAAATACCATCCAAACTAACCAACTACCTTTCAATTCCCAACTGACTATTGGGCTTCTTCAAAATTGCACTTTTACATTTTTTGCTTTGACAACAATTGACATTTTTTGTCAATTTTGCAAACTAAACCCCCAAACTTCCTAATAACCACTATAATGACTCATTAAAACATTTAAATGGTCCAATAAGACCTTGTTCACCAAAATTCAAGACTCAACACACCAAATTCTATCTAAGACCCTCAATTGCAAATTCTTGCATTTTGTGCATCATTTTGATCACCTTTCATTTTTTTAAAAAAATTGAACTCCTAATACTTGATAATGGTCTATTTAGACCTTATTGACTCAACCAAATACCTCACACCACCAATACAACCTATCACACAAAAAACTTGATCAAATCAAGTTGAAGTAGATTGGTGCTCCTGCACCATACAACCCGCCTAAAAGAGAACCTCATGTCCCATGAGGACTATACTTCCTTAAAATTTTCTCTTCCACAACATCTCTTTGTCTTCCAAATACTCCTTGGTCTAGAATTCTCCTCCATTGGTTCAAATACCCTATTCTTGCTTTATTCTTTGCATTGTTGCACTTAATGCTACCTTGTCATTGCCTCTCCCTTTCAAACAGTCTTGCCTCAAGCTTTCCATAATAATTCTCAACTAAAAATGATGCCATACCTGCAAACAAACATCTACCTCTTGGTTCTTGAACTTTGTCCTTCATCATTCTCGCATGCCTAAATTCAATCAAATTCTTTGGCCAAGTACCTCTTTTCACTTCACTCTTTGTCTTTGCATCTCTTCTCAAGCTCTTAGACCCAAATGCTTCTGTTTTATCAAAGTTTTTGACCTCTATACTAATGCAATACACCTACCCATCAACCTTTCTTCCAACAAGTGGACAAAGCATTGTCCCAACCATTATGTTATCACACTTCTCCAAGATGTTTGGAGTCTTTACAAGTGCAAAATTTGTGGCCTTCTTTAAGTCAATCTCTAACATCTTCTCATCATTTCTCCTTTCTAATTGTGCACTAACCTGCATTATCTCCATCCCAATGTGTGCAGCCTTTGTCATGGCTACTAACTGATCATTCTTAACTCCCCCCATCTTCACATACTCTTTATTACACATCATGATTACCTTTGTTTCCTTTGTCTTCTCGTTGACTTCCTCTTGCAATGGAAGCAAAGTAAATATGTTCCCATCATGTTTGATCTAATATGTATTATCCCTTCCATCATACATAGCATGTTTATCAAATTTACATGGCCTTCCATGCAACAAATGGCAACACTACATTGGTAGAACTCACAAAGTACCCTATCTTTGTACCCTCAAATATAAAATTCAACTAAAGCCTTCTCATTGACTAGAAGTGACTGATCATCATTTAACCATGACACCTTATAGGGTGTTTCATGAGGAAATTTTACCAAACTTAACTTATCTACAATTTCTCTTGATACTATATTATCAGTCGAGCCTGAATCTATTACTAACTTGCATACTTTACCTTTTCTCTTGTAGGTGGTCTTCAAAAGATTTCTCCTTTGCAATGGTTCTTTCTCCTTGGAGGCCTTCAAAATTTTTCTTTGCAGCATCAAAGCTTCACCAAATTCAAGTGCAGCAACAAGACTTGATGAATTGACACTTTCCTCTTCCTCTTCTTGCACAATTTGAACCCTCTTTTCACCTCTTCTCTTACTCCCACTTGAAGTAGCACCAAATTTTTTAGGACACTTAAATGATGGATGACCAAACTCACCATAGTTGTAACACCTTCCTAAAAAAACATTAGAACCTCTCCCTTGATCTACATACCTACCCCTATAACTTGTTCTTCCAACTCTCCATCCACCTCTAGATTCAACCACTTGTTCTTGATTTAATTGTTTTGGTGTAGAAAAGGTTCTTCTCCCTTTAGAAGTGTTGCCTCTTCCTCTTGTGGTCTTCTCTTGTCTCCTCTTCACCTTTTTCTCTGACCTTATAGCCAATTGAAAACATTCTTCTACTATTTTTGGTGTCATCAAACTTATTTCATCTTGTATATTATACCTTAGACCATGAAGATATCTTGCCACTCTTTCTTCCTCATCCTCCTCATGTTTTGTCCTTATACTTAACCTATAGAACTCCTCGATGTATGCTTGCACATCTAAGTCCTTTTGCCTAATATTTTGAATTTTTTATGGCAATTGAACATTGTAATCATTAGAAAGGAACTTACCTTTGATTTTTTCCTTCATTCTCTCCCAAGAAGTGATCTTGGTCTTCCCCTTTTTCTGCCTTTCTTCTTGCACAAAGTTCCACCACAGCAAAGAATGTCCTTTTAACTTGGTTTTTTCCTTCTTCACCTTTAGTTCTTCATCTACTTCTTCACTTTCAAAGTAATTATCCATAACTCCTATCAAATACAAGAGCTCTTCACCATCTATTTTACCTCCATACATAGGAAAATCCATTTTTCTATGTCACCTTTCATATCCTTCAAAAGCTTCAAAATCCTCACATCCTCTGGATCCAACTCTTCCTTTTCACTAAAAGTTTCTTCCTCTTCATAATCACTTTCATCCATGTCAACCCTAGTTTTAGAATTCAATGTAGAAACCTCCTTCTTCAAGGCTTCTAATTCTCTAGCCTGGTTATCAATATTTCTAACAACAATGCTTCCTTTAGGAGGCATCTTGACTCCTCCAATTTCCCTACTTTTCCTTACTTAATCCTTCAAATTTCTCCCTCAAGAGACCTACTCCCTTTTCTTTGATACCAATTGATAGCAATATATGGAGGAAATCAATTCTCTTTCATAATTCAAAAGGTTTCCAACCACTATTCTTCCCTCAAAACTCACTCTAGGCTTGTTTTCAATTTTCCACCTAGTCTCCCTAGTAGGTCTGCAGACCTATTTTCTCCAACTTAACCCTCAGAATTCCTTAACAACCTCTACAAAAAACAACCATTTTAGGCACCCATTTAAGCCTTCTTCAACATACATCAAACCCTCATAGGACTCTTTTAGACCAACTTTCACAAAAACATGAAATAGTGTTGTCCAAGACCTCAATTAGGTTAGATTTACAAAGGAAGTTCCTTAAATACTTTCAAATGACACCACAAAACTATTCATACCTTTTTAACAGATGACATAAGGCCCAATACAACAATTTTTAGAAGCACAAACCCTCATCTAGCCTTTGCAATAGGAAACCATCACTATACGTAGAAGGTAGGGTTTATTAGTTCTAAGTATTCCCAACCACTCACAACATTGCCACTGCATCCAACATACTTGGATATGTATTTCCAAACTCACAAAACCATCTCACAGACCCTACACATAATATTTCATCAAACTCTCTCACAATCCCATCGTTTACATACCCAAATTCATTGCAATTTCCATTGGACAGTCCTTATTCTTCCCCAAAACTTTCATATATACCAAACCTCCTATCCTACCTTCCTAAAACTAACATAAAGATTCCAATTCCACTTAGAAATAGGGGATACAAAAGGTGGAATGGTCTTATTTCATGTTTAAAACCTCAAACCCTAAGAACAGAGTATATTAAACCCTTTCAGTAAATTTGAGAAAAATTGCACCAAAACTAATATGAAACCCTCAAATCAATTGTAGCATGAAGTTAGCACACTCCTATATTGAATTAAAAAACTTTTATAAATATGTGCTATAGTACGAAGCTATACAAATGATTGGTAATACAAAATTCACTATAAAAACACAGAATTTAAACAAAACAAGGGCTTCCTTTATTGATTCTCCTTCACAATATTTTCAACAACCTTTTACATCAATGGAGATAAAATATTTAAAAAATTTCCCACTAAATCTACCATCCAAAATGACCAACTACCTTTCACTTCCCAATTGACCATTGGGCTTCTTCAAAGTTGCACTTTTACATTTTTTGCTTTGACAACAATTGATAATTTTTGTCAATTTTGTAAACTAAATTCCCAAACTTCCTAATAACCACTATAATGACTCATTACAAGATTTAAATGTTCTAGTAAGACCTTATTCACCAAAATCCAAGAATCAACATTCCAAATTCTATCTAAGACCCTTAATTGCAAATTCTTGCATTTTGTGCACCATTTCGACAACCTTTCATCTTTTTAACAAAATTGAACTCCTAATACTTGCTAAAGGTATATTTAGACCTTATTGACTCAACCAAAGACCTCAAAACCCTAAGAAAACCTATCACAAAGTAAAATTGATCAAATCTAATTGAAGTAGATTGGTGCTCTTGCACCACAAATAAAGGTAGCAGGGTATTTCTAGATTCAAGACTTTTACTTAATGTTTGTGGAATAGAAGAAAAAAGAATCATTTATCTACCACCATAGTGAAAAGTTAGCAATTTAATTTGGTTTGTTAAACATGGAAACTAGTATAACTATTAGAGTTGTTAATAACCTTTGAGTATGTTCTAATTTTCACATTGCATCTAAATTCATCTCCAAGATTGTTGCAAGAGAAATTGTCCTAATAGATGTGAACCATTTCCATCATTTTAAATAGGGTCAATGTTCTTGTTGAAAATATTGGTGATGCTAAATGAAACAATCAAAAAAATAGGATCGCACTATAATAATGTGCACTACATTAGATATTGAGTAATAACAAAGGGGCATCCATCAAAGCATAATAGCAAGGATTTTTTTGTCATATGTTGTAGTTACAAGTGCCCACTAGACATACATGAAAATTTGGAAGCATAGATAAGGCAAGTGAATTTTTTCAAAAAATGCCTCAAATAAATGTGATATCATGGAATGTCATGATTGAAGGATATGTTGAAAAGTGGTTTTTCTAAAAATTCCTTAGAAAACTTTAAGAAAATTCAACCAGTGGGTGTAAAGCCCAACTCCTCAACCTCTGAAGGTGTCCTTCCTGCCTATGTGTGAATTGGAGCTTTGCAAAGATGAGGATATGAACATCCATAATAAGCATATTTGGAAGTGGTTTTTTATCAGATATTGTAGTTTTAAGTTCCATTTCAGATCACCAAATCCTTCACAAAACCTTCTACACAACCACTACAACACTACACAATTGTTGTTGGGCCTTCATGGTGATGCAAGGAGCTTTCCCCGCATCACCGCGAAGGCCCAAAAATAACTATGTGGTGTTGTGGTGGGAACCAAAACATCACATGGTTATTTTTGTGCCTTCACAATGATGCGGGGAGCTTTCCCTACATCACCACGAAGGCCCAACAACAACTGTGCAGTGTTGTGGCAGTTGTGTAGAAGGTTTTGTGAAGGATTTAGTAATCTAAAGTGGAACTTGTAACCTCAATATTTGATAAAAATCCACTTCCAAATATTCTTATGACTTAATGAGATATAATCACTCATATAACTGGTTAGTTGGAAGAAAACAGGGAGATAGTATGAGTGCTTAGTTAGCAATAACAATATTGAAAGCACCTTCCTTGAATGAAATTGCAATTCAAGAAGTTGGTTCAAACACAAACTTGTCTTAGCAAATGGTACTTAAGCTTCCTCAAAAATGTAGTGAGTGTGCAGGATTTTCCTCTAAGAGAGCATTGAGGATGACAGGCTATCATGGAGCCATGTATTGTCCATTTTTTTATCCTTTCTGGCTACCACAACAATTTTTGTTTGTGTATGCTTTCTATTCAAGGGACCCCCAAATTCTAGTTCAATTCCACCACTCATGTGGGAAAACATTGGTTATGGTGCATATTAAAGATAAGTTTATTTGGTTGGGATGTTGGTTTTGCATTTTGTGTTGCAAGAAGTTGGATTCTATGGATATCAAGTCTCAAAATTTAGGTCTCAAACTATGCCTTGTGACATTGAACATGCTACATCACATTACACATTCAAGAAGAGTAGATGAAAATTTATTCCATTAGAAAATGAGGGGAGCTTTCTCATCAGCAGATAAGCTATTGTAAAGAGCCCACAAATACTAATGCGGGCTCTTGAGGAGTGACCTAGGAAGAAAAAGAGCAAAGTTTCTGACCTTTCAAGGTTCTTGCTATGTGAATGTTATCATAAATGTGTATTTTAAAATTGTGGCAAAAAATATGTTGTGTATATAATCATAAAGATGCTAATGTGTATTTTGAAGCAGCTTATGGTATTGTACATAGGTGCATACATTCTTTGTAAGGCTTATTTTTGGGTGGGCACAAACATTTCATGACATACCTTCTTCTTAATTGTGGAAAACAACTAGAAATACAAATTTGTGCTGCAAAATATAGGGCACATATACTCCTATTCATTGCTTCTATGGGTGGTATGGAATTAGGTGGATACTATGAAATAGAGTACACTATATGCTATCTTATGTACTAGGGAAACTTTTGTCAATATCTAAGCAGATAAATGATTCTTTTACTGTCAAAACATTATACCTTCAATTCTCAATGTATCTACTATCATACCTCTCACTAACACTATTATTTTATTGACACCATTATCCTACTGCCTCTACAAAAGAGCTCCATTTGAAGGAATCTTGACTACATATTAAATACACAACAAAACTCTACAAGTTGAACATGTTTGCAAGACAAAATATGAATTCATTGAAATATTACTATCTAAGCAACATAATATCTTCAAATGAAGGAGCACTATAATTGTGACTGAGAAAAAATTGTGTAGGCATTGTTAGCACTGAGAAATGAAGAATATAACACATTGAATTATGTGACTGAGATCATTGAAAGGAAAATCATTGTTAGAGAGTTGCAAATTGTGAATTTTACTCTATTCTATAGGACTAATAAAGGAAAATCATTGTCAAATAGTGATTTAATCATAACAAACAGTCCAAAAACAATGAAAATTATTGTCAAATGGTGACAAAGATCTATCCTCTAAGTCATTTGCACATGGTGATTGAGAACATAGTGAGTACGAAGTAAAAGAGCACCAGATCATAGCACTACAAATTGGTCATGAGTTATACAATGAACTTCACTGTTCTTTTGATCACAAAGGAGATCAAGCTAATAACAAACATACTGATGTGCACAAAGAATGTTCATGGAGTGCAGACTTCCTTACAAAGCAATTACCATAGCAGAGTTTGAGGTGAATTGCACTTTCTATTTTATATTGATATGGATATGTTCTAACCTATACTTAATTGTTGTAGCATAATAGATAGGCTAAATAGTTGTTCATATACCATTGTTTCAAATTCAAAATTTCTATACCTTATTCTAGGAGAAAATTGTAGGGGGCGTCTATACATAAGACACCATTGTTTCAAATTCAAAATTGTCATTTGTTTCACAATTGTTTGCTTCATTTATTTGATCTAAGATAGCCTGATGTATATAAGACTCTCTCAAAATCATAGTAAAATCATTTATTCTATGAAGACTGTTCAGAATCTTCCCATCATAACAATGAACAAAATCATCAATCATTAACCTAAAATTTGCAATAGTTTTATCAAATTCTACTTTTCCACTCTCTTTGCCATTCTAGATTTTATTCTCAATTTCATCCATGAAGAAATTCCTCAACCTATAAATCTTGTTGTTAGCCATAACTTTACCAAGTTTTGAGGGTAACTTTGAGTTTTTCCCAAGAAGCAATTGAAAAAATTCATCCTTACCAGATACAATGTGTTGAAAAGATCTTTGAAGTTATTCTGGAAAAGAGTTCCTGAGAGTATAATACATAGTTTTGAATTAACTTTTTTGCATGAATTCCATATCTTTGATTGGTTATTTGAGATTGATGACCTTCATCAAGAATTATCAGACTCGTGCTCTTTAAAAACAGTTTTCCAATATGCTTAACCTCTTCATGAAGGCTCACATTTGTCTCACAAGTAAGTGATATAAAAGAAAAAGTGTGCTTGTTATTAGCTACAATATTTTTGTATGCCTAACTTGTGAGACAAATGTGATCCTTCTTGAAGAGACTAAACATATTGAAAATTTTCTTTTAGAGATCCCAGGTCTACTCATTCTTGATGAAGGCCATCAAGCTCAAAATAGCCAATCAAATATATGGAATTCATGCAAAAAGGTTAATTCAAAACTATGCATTATACACACTGGAACTCTTTTCCATAATAACTTCAAAGAGCTTTTCAACACATTGTATTTGGTAAGGATGAATTTTTTCAATTGTTTCTTGGGTAAAAAATCAAACCTATCCTCAACACCTAGTAAATTTATGGCTAACAACAAGATCTACAGACTAAGGAAGTTCTACATGGATGAAATTGAGAATAAAATTTAGAATGGAAAAGAGAGTGGAAAAGTATAATTTGATGAAACTCTTTCAAAGTTCAGGTTAATGACTGATGCTTTTGTTCATCATTATGATGGGCAGATTCTAAACATTCTTCCTAGAATACAAGATTTTAGTGTGATTTTTAGAGCATCTTCTATACATCAGGCTATCTTAGATCAAATAAATGAAGCAAACAATTGTGAAAGAGCCAACAATTTTGAATTTGAAAGAATGGTCTCTTATGTATAAAACTCACTTGTGATTTGGTCCTAGAATAAGGTATAGCAAGTTTGAATTAGAAAAAATGGTATATGAACAACTATTTAGCCTATCTATGCTACAACAATTAAGTATAGGTTAGAACATATCCATATCAACATAAAATAGTATGTGTAATTCACCTCAAACTCTATTGTGGTAATTTCTTTGTAAGGAAGTTTGCACTCCTCCATGAACATTCTCTGTGCACATAGCCAAACATTTAAAAAATTTAACCAAAGGTCCAAAAATGAGTATCTTGCCATTGCATAACTCCTACTTTTTCTCTAAGTATGACAATAATTGAGCTTCTGATGTTTCTAGATGGAACCTATAGCGGAAAAGTGTAGTCTCCACTTGAAGGAACCATCTTTGGAGCTCTTCCCTAAAATAGGGTTGAAAAAATTAGAAGAAAAGAAATACCATAATTCTAAAGTAACAATTTGTATGAATTCAAATGTCATAAAGTATAATTAAAAAGAAAAATCCTTACAATTGGACCTCAAATTGGACCAAGAAGATTTATGATTTTATATTTAGAATGTAGGAGATTTCTCCATAGGAGCTTCACAACCTCAAATTGGATCTCAAATTAGACCAATAGATTTATGATTTTATCTTTATAATGTAGGAAAATTCTCTATCTAATATTCATGACCTCAAATTGGATCTGAAATTGGACCAACAGATTTATGATTTTATCTTTAGAAAATAGGAACTTTCTTTGTCGGATATTCAAAGTGATCAACTGGGAATCTAAAGTAATTATTAACTGACTCCTAATATGTAATTAGGTGGAAACTAATGTTTCAGTCCACCGATGTTTGTATTCCTATACTTAGGTTCTACTTCTGAGTGAAAACACCCAAAAGTGTTTCAGATTAGCTAAAGGTACTCTCCAACCTAGTTATGTCACTGATAGAAATCCAAGTTTTCCTGAATCATCCATACTCGAACATTGCATCACAATCCATTATTCTTGCATATAAAAATGCCACATATTAACTCCTTTTAAATAAAACATTTAATCATCATAAAACCATAATTAATAAATCATTTCAGTTTCAAAAAGAATCCGATGTCATTTATTATAAAAAAAAAAATTATAAATCACAAAAAATCCATGAAGCCTCCTAAATGTAGCTTAAAGAAAGTTTACAGGATGGGTTTAAGCATAATAAGCTTTCTACTATGGCTCTTAATGAATGTGTTATAAGCAGAAAACAAAATTCTTCACACTCAAAGTAATGCAGTCAAATATTTATTCCACAAGTATGTTAGTAGGAGTTAACTAAAAACAAAATGATTTTTTGCTTGGTTTCTTTTATCAATATGCCACGTGAAAATGGAATAATCACTAAGAAACCCTAACAATAAAAATGAAGTAAAGGTTCAAGAAAGGAAATTCCAATGTACTATTGTGTAATGGTAACAAAGGAACTTATATGAGCATGACCTACATACAAATCCCTACCATTGAATTTCCATCCATCCAAAGAGAAAATATGCAATACAAGGATTTGAGAAATATAAGTCCAAAGGGTTATGTTGTAATGGAAATGGAATCACCATAACAACACAATCTAGGAACAAATTCTTGTGACAGTAATTATGTGATCCATAACTCTATTGGTCATGTGGCACAATTGTGCTATAACAAATACATGATGCATTCATGTGTGACCCAAGTTTAATGTGGCTATGTTGTGATAGAAATGGAGGCACTCATATGAGCACAATTCATGTACAAATCACCATCATCACAATTAGGTGTCAATCATCATTGGGTGCATTCATGTTGACTCAAGTTTAACAGGTTACAATGTGATCATTATATGATCCAAGAGCGATTACCTCTTGCTGCAATAAAGAGCTTATATCTCTGGTTGATATGTAGTGTGGTTGTGTTATATCAATTATGTAGTGAATTCAAGCACAACCCATGTTTAATGGGCTATTCTAGAGAGTGATCAATATTTTCTGAACCATATGAATGTTACTTAAAAGTGTACAACTTAAACTACAAACTATAATAATATGATTTTCTAATAACCATTATGGGAATTATTAAAGCAAGACCCATGCTAAATTAGATACATTTCCCTGATCAGGTTTAAATACCTTAATGATCAAACACAAGCTTCCCACACACTCTAGGATACAATCCAAGATCATACCACACCCTATCAAAATGGCTAATTTTTTGACCCAAGACTTAAGGTTGCTTTTTAGCACCAACAAAAGCATTGGTAAGAGCATGACTAGAGTACAAACCCTAGGCCTCCATAGAAACATAAATCATAACTCTAGTGGATTAGTGAGGTTGCAATATTAGAAAGATTGAGACATTGTTCGTTTGTCAAAATACTTTTAACTTGACAATGAAAAATTACCCAATACCATTTTTTTAAATGCCCCTATAAAGAAAATACCCAATGTCCATTTTTTAAATACCAAGATAGTCAATAACAAAGGGTTCACTGAACATCAATTTTTTTAATGCTTGGTAAAAATGATAAAAAAATCAAAATTTAGAAAAATGTGTGTAATACCTGTGAACCCCAAATCTGCATTACTTCAATCAATGACCACAATTAGCCTAGTTAGTCAATTTAAAATAAGAAAACCCAAGATTCCCTATAAAATTCATTTGAACACAAGAATAATGGAAAAAAAGCAAAAATCAAGCAAAACACAATGACACATTATTCTAATGACCAAACCAACATTCTATAGTGGGATTGGTGCTTCTTTGATGTGGAAAGAAGCCCTTTCCCAATCCCTTGATAAGCTCTTGATGATGGAGATGTGTGATTCTTGACTATAGTGCAAATACTCCAATTGTGGATGATCAAATGCAAAGGATGAGCTCTCTATTTATAAGAGAGAATGATGGAGAGACATGCAAAATGGGTGAATATGGGACTAACTTTCAACCAATGGCAAGGTGCAACTTGTCAAGAGATGGATGGGCGAAGGATGTTCATGTTTTGATGAATGTGCCAATAAATGACATTAGGTGGACTTTTCAAATTTTAATTTTGGCTTGTTGGAGGGAGAAGAAAGGGTCTTAAATTCCAAGTGGGGGAAATGTCAGAGGGGAGTTAATGCTATGTTGGAAGGAACAATACATGTGAGAGGGAAATTTGAAATGAGAGAATATTCCACATTTATGCCCTATTGATGGAAAATAAAGATTTTAATAAATTAATTAAAATCATTTATTTGTGCAAGTGGGAAAAGCTATAGGATGGGACTTGCATTAGATTTAACTTTAATCATGATTTAGTTAACTTAAGTGAGGATTAGGTGATTTGAATTTTTGACTTAGATTTTATGGATTAAAATAAATAAAAAAGAGATGGAAAATGATTTAGACCTAGTTAAATAAATATTTTGATTTATTTAATCAAAAAGGGGATAATGATTTAATCAAATAAATTTGGTTTATTTGATTAATAGAGTAATTGAGATGAATTAATTAAATGGTTAATAGAGGGGTGATTATAGAAGAATTGAAGTTGGTTGATCATGATATTTTCCATGTCTAAAATACCAAAAAAGGTTGAGACTAATGGAAACCCTCAAAAAAAATTTGGGATTCCATCTTAAAATTTTGCATACTTGGCTTAGACCCTCATTTTTAGGCTTAGGGTTATATTCCTCATCACTGTTTTAGGGTTTGTGTTGCCAAAACCCTTCACAATTAACCTATGAGTCCAAAAACCCTTGGTTTTTATAATTTTACATTGACCTAATGTTCCTAGTATCTAGTTGTTCAAGTTACCTCTTATGCCATTGAAATCATTGTTTTCACCGCCCCCCTTGAGTTTAGGATTGTTGGTCACCAAAAGCTTTTTTAGCGTTCAAAATTTCCTATGATCGGGCATGATTTTCATTTTAAGTGACTTAAGTCTTAAGTTTTCTTTCCTAAGGGTCAAGTTCCTATTGGCCTAGTAGTGGTCCCCTTTTAAAGATTAACATTTGTGGCATGTGCAGATTGTTGTCTTAAGATGACCACTCGATCATTGCAGATGAATCTTGGTCGTTCCCTGCACGTCCGCTTCATTTTACTGTTCATTAAAAAATTCAAATAGGGTGGCAAGTTCTTTCCATGTGGCATGTCACTAGTGGGACCATTACTTCCAAAGGGCCAGCATGCATAGCTTGAAGATAGATCAACTGTGAGCACTGCAACATGTGCTTTCATCAGGACCATTGCCCATGTGCCTGTCCATCTTATGAATTAAGGTAAAGTGATCACATGAGCTAGTGGGCATTATACACGTGTAACCTTTACATGCTAGGACCAATGTCTCTTGATGATCGGCGAATGGTATCAAATAGAAATCAAGTGTGGTCATTGAAAAATGTGGCCACATCTTGGTCATTCCCCGCATGCCTATCTATTTTCTTTCATCAATAAAATAATCACACAGGGCTAGCGGGAAAGACAACATATGTCACCCCATGAAGGGACCCACCAAGATTTGGAGATGATGATTGCTTCATAAGAAAGGATATCAATGGTCGATGGTGGGTGACATGGATGAATCCTGACCATTCACCACCATCCCATGAAGGGCCCACTTGTGTCTCATGTTTTTATCGAGAAAGTGAGTGAGTACCATGTGGAATATTTGAAGCCTCAAATGCACTCTAGTGGATATGGAATGCTGCTAAGTTTAGATGGGATGGCACTATGGTAAAAATCGCACCATTTTTTAGATTATTCTTTTGGTACATGTTCAAGATTTTGGCCGTAAATTCTAATAATTGTTGGTATATGTGGGAACGTAAAAATAAAGCAAGGTAGGGTACAAGCTGATATTCTAAGATCAAATCAAGATCACTCCCTACTATCTTGTTATGACAAAATGCAAGTGTATTAACTCCCACCGCTAAGCAGGTAACTATGGCATGACAGGTTTTAATTGATGCTAAGTATGTGGTTGAATGTGTATACAAAATGGATGTATATCTACTTGGTGATTTTCTAATTAGGAAAAGGCATTAATAGCATGCAACTAAGATTTTTCATCATTAATTACACTGATGGTAACTATCCGTTGATTTATCTCAAAATGTGATCAATGACCGAGGTTTAAAAATCAAAGTAGATTATTGCCAACTCACCCGCATAAGCTTTTCTTGAGTATTAATGGTTGGCACACTTGCATGGCTTGATATAATGAGGACCGATGGCCATATTTTTTCATTTAGAATTTTCATTCAAAAATTGACAATTGAGTTTAGTCCAAGATCAAAATTGGTGAGGGTTTTTTTATTCTTCTTGTTCTGGTTATTGAGAAGATGAGTAATTAAGGAGAGTCTGTTAAGCTGGTCTAAAGATCTAGGAGATTGAGTTTGCTTGAATCTTAGGAAAATGCTCCTGAGGATGAAATTGAGACACATGGAGCTCCTGAAACACCAAAGGGTAGAAGGGAACATAGGAAATTCAAGAAATATGGTGTAAGGAGTAATTACCTCCTGAGAAGTTGAACTATTTCAAAAGAATTGGCCAAGTTTAAGGGGAAAGAGCTGGTTGAGGATGAAAAGAAGGAAAAGAAAAGGTGCAATTATCTTAAGGCTTATCTGGGGAGACATAATTCTACAATTGAGGTTTATGATAGCCCTTCAGATAGTGGAGGTGACATTGATATGGAGTGTGACCATTATCCCCTTTCCCTAGTACCTTTTAAAGACTCTGATGAGGAAGTAATGATGGTTCCTCCATTTCCACCATGAACAAGATGTGGGCAAACATAATTTGATGTTGATGACTCAGAGTTGTGTCTCTGTCCCATTTTTTTTTTATGACACCATAGCCACCTTGTCAGGATCATCCTCTTCAACATGTTTATGGTTTTTTGTTTCTAGTGTTGATGTGGAAATTTTTAGTGCTGGTGTGTTTTAGAAGTGATAGAATTCCTAACTTTGATGGCATGCATGCTTTTTTCGAGTGGTATACAAATTTTTGCTCGGGCTATGAATGGAGAATCTTCTTTGGTAAATAAGGAAAAGGTGATTTGATGGTACTACAACAACAAACTTTTCCTTTTGAAGACCTCGAAGGTCTTCATTCAAAGGATGTGGAATTTAGTCTTTTACTCTTCCATATTCTACAATGATTACATGTAACTAACTAAGGAACATCTCAAATTCTGGTGTAAATAATCTTCAAATGAAATGAAATGTAAATGTAATTGAGCTTAACGCTTTTTGCTCCTTTGTTCTATAAAAGGGATTTCAAGGCTCATTACAAGGGTCAAAATTTTTAGGTCTCAACATGGTCTAGGTGAAAAGCTAAGTTTAGAAAAGGAATTTTATAGGAAATATGAATGAATAGAACAATAGATTTTCTTGGGTATGAAGTCCTCTATGTAATAGTCTTGAATTAGTTTTATAGAGGCTATAGACATCAAAACAAATCTTAGTTCAAAAAAAAAATACTCTCTTATGTATCTTTCTTACAAGTTTTAATTGAAAATATCAACGATGTTCTCATTTATCTTTTGTTGTTCGATTGAATGTATGGCTCTATTTTTTCTTTAACTCAAAGAATTGATTAAAATTCTTGAAGATGGTTGTAGCTTTGTATGAAATTGCATAGGATTTGGTAAGAAGTTATGTTTTAGGCATTGTGAGTTTTCGTATTGCAAATAATTATGAAAATAGTCCACTAATTTTTGAATTAAATAGCATATATATTACTTGTTCTTACATATTTGAGTCGATTGTCCCAATTAATGAAGCATTGGTCTATTTGTTAGATAATATTGCATGAAAATGAGCTATTCACATGCCTGGACAAGGACTTAAAATGAGAACAAAATTCAATTAAAAAGTATGAGTTTGAAATACCCCCGATTCCTAGCAAATAGATAATCATTTTCTCAAAGATCTACCAAATCTTCAGTGAATTGCATTTATTTACAATTTATAGGAATCAATATGTGTATAAATGTGTTACCAACTAGACATACCTCATTTAAACACAATAAGGAACACCCTCCTAGGTATCATAGAGCCTAAAGTGTAGGAGTAAAGACCTTAGAATCCTTTACTCATTGTTTTGGCCAATAGCCTTGAAGATTCTTAGCCATAAGGACTAGCTACCCTTTAGAAAATTTCAAGGTTCTTCTGGAAAAATCACCAACAAAAATGGGGACTCTGCTAGGGATGCACTTAGAAATTTGGATGCAGATTATTTTATCAAAGGGTCAGTAAAAACTCTTGAACAATTATTTGAAATAGGATATTGACAATTATTGAATCCTATTTGCCCATTTGAGTCACCAATAGAGTGAATCTAAATATCTGGTTCAGATATTAAAATTTCTTTTAGTGTTGGAAGTGATTTTGTTGGAGTAATTTCAAAGAATTTATGTGTGACTCTGTTGTTGGAGAAGACCCAGAATGAAATTCATCTTTGAAGGAGCTTCATATTGCTTGAAGTTAAGTCCTCTATGAAGAGAGGTGGTGACTTTATCTAAGGAACCTATTGAAGATGTGAAGAAAGTTTCAGATCTACAATATTTCCATTTAGGAAGAAAAAATCTATAGCAACAGCTGCAACATATCCAGGTATCATCCATATTTTGGTTTTCAAGAAGGCTACATTTGTATATGAAAACCATGCTGAAAATCATGAAAAATTTGGTTCCCTATTGAGTGAATAAGAACTAAGAAAGGGAATAGTAGTGATTGTTTGACATACTTCTATATTACTAGATTGCAACATATATTATGAGGTGAAGTATAAAGAAGTTGTAGAAATTCATTTAGAAGGTCTTAAGCAAATTCAGATAGAAATATGCATTATAAAAGCTTAAGATTATGCTGTAAAAGGAACTTTCAAGTAAACATTGTAACTACAATGTTGATATGAAAAGGTTTGTAAGGGTGTGAGAAAGTGTATCACCAATATATGTATCCTTGTATGGTTCCTAGTGTAACCATGGTTTGTAATCAACTCTAGTCAGGTTATTAGATAAGTTTTAACTCTGAAAGATATAGAGCCATAAATTTTAGTGGAATTAATGGTTACCCAAATGTTATTCCACCTGAAATAAAAAATAAGCTACCAAAATTCAGTGGTACAAAGTGTGAATCAGCAAGTAAGCATCTGCAAGAATTCAACAATTCAATAGATGACTATGAGGTAGATCATGAGGATGTAATTATGAGACTATTTGTTCAATCTTTGAAAGGAGACATAAGGGACATGTTCTCTAACTTACCAACCCGCTCTATTTATTCTTGGAGTGAGTTCAAAGCATTGTTCATAGAGAAATTTGGTGAAAGAATCAATGCTAGTTCTATTATCAATAATTTTATGAGCATTGAAAAAGAAGAGGATGAGTTGGTTCCAGCATTCAACTAAAGATTTTCTAAAACATTAAGGTATATTCTTGAGGTTTTGAGACTAAGTGATGTAGTGTGTTTGGTTGTTTATTTGGGATCTTTTGATAGTAATATGAGCTATCTGCTGAGAGATAAGGATCCTAAAACCTTGCGTTAGGCCTATGGTATGGCCATGAGCATTAAAAACAACCAAAAATAAGGGATGAAAAATAGTTACTTAAATTCAAGTGTTTTCTGCCCTAAGACACTAAATATTGATGAAAGGTGTAAGTCAAAAATTAAAGATGAATCTCAAAGCACCTACACCCCTATTGTTTTAGATTTCACATCATTCCATAATGTGTATCTCATAGAGCCCCAAATAAATGGTCAAGAATCTACATGCATTTGTGATCATATTGGCTTTTTTCAATCCCTCTCTTGCATAAGAAGACATGAAGGAGAATCATCATATGATCTCTATGTAAGGTTTATGGATACTCTGTCTTTAATTCCTTAATCTCACTAACTTGAAAATTTAGAATGCATTGATTTATTTTATGAATTGTATGAACCAGGTTTGAGTCCTTTTCCAAAATAATTGAAACCTATTGAGCTTGACCAAGTATGTGAATACTTTTCTCTTTTTGAGAAGATTAGAGATGATCATTAGGAAACTATCATGTTTTTGACCTGTAATAATAATGATTTTTCTGCTCCATGTGAGTTAAGAAATGAGATATCACATGAAGAAGGAGAGAGTAGAACTAAGGTTGAAAAGGCATGCCTTAGTGAAGAAAATGAAATGTGTGGATTTGATTATTTTGAAGATTCAAGTACCTATGCCCTATGGAAGATATAATACTGAGCATTTAGTCTAAAAATTTTGAACATAGTTTCAGTATTGATAAGTCCTCTAGTTGTAGTAGTGATGTTGGTAATAAGTATGATCACTCCTTTGATAATCATGATTTTCCTCATAAAGAAGAGATCATATTCTTTGTTGCAATTGGGATAAATTATTTTAATGATGGAAACACATTTTTATTTGAGAAGGAACAACTTTCTGTGAAGATTTTTTCAGAGTGTGAGTCAAAAATGTTAACTATAGAGGATATGAATGAAGTTGAAAATCTATTTGCATGTTCTTCTAATGATTATGATGATTTTGAATACAATGATGATATGGAAGATTTAAATCTTCATGTTAAGGATTTTTTTATGACAATGATGAATGTAATGGAAAATCCCTTCTTCGATGAGCCTCCATCTTCTCTAGAAATAAGAAATGATGATCCTTATTGGTGTAGAGATAATCCACTTTTTGTTTAGAGCTCTAATGGTGTATCTGATAAAGGGTTAGAATATGTTATTGAGCAAACAAAGCAACACATTGATGAGATTCTGGAGGGCATTACATATGACTATTTTACATTTGATACATATGTTGTGGGTAAGGATGAGTATCATGATGCCAACTACTTAGAGGTGTATGAATACTTTCAGTTCCCAATTCAGCTAGGAGATATTTTGATGGAGCATGACAATAAAATGCAGAGCAACGAATGTTATTTTCAATATGAATATGTGTCATGTGATGATGGAATTTTTTAGTTTATGCCTAATAGTATAATACATAATGACCAAGAGTACATTAGCAATGGTATGCTCAAAAATATTTTGAAAGATATTAATGGAAATGCTTGTAATTAGGAAGCTCTCAAAAGTAACCACATATTTCTTCTTGTAAGAGGAGGGTTATACTTATTGCAATGGTATGGCAGAAGTAAAAGTGGATGGAGGAAAATCAATGCTTTCAATAGATTGGTCTTTGACAGGGGAAAGAATCAACCATAAGTTTAGTGGTTTGGTGCCACCAAATAGAATTGAAGCTTAGTTATATTGTAGGGTGCATAATAGAAATTTTCACCTCAAGGGAAGGCTTCAAATAGGGCAGAGATTGGATCTCCCATTTTAGGTCTTTGTGGCCTATGTAAAAACTGTATATATTTCTTGGTTTTCTTGGTTTTTTCTTCTATGCTTGGTTTGGTTCACCCATGATTCTAGGATCTCACCATGCCTATGAGAGGAATGTGTCCCCAATAGGAGCCACTGATGGAAACCCTAAAAAAAAAATTGGGATTCCATCTTAAAAGTTTGCATACTTGGCTTAGACCCTCATTTTTAGACTTAGGGTTATGTTCCTCATCACTGTTTTAGGGTTTGTGTTTCCAAAACCCTTCACAATTAACCTATGAGTCCAAAAACCCTTGGGAATTATAATTTTGCATTGACTTGATGTTCTAGTATCTAGTCATTCAAGTTACCTCTTATGCCATTGAAATCGTTGTTTTCACTAGCCCCCTAAGTTTAGGATTTTTGGTCACCAAAAGCTTTTTTAGCGTTCAAATTTTCCTATGATCGAGCATGATTTTAATTTTAAGTGACTTAAGTCTTAAGTTTTCTTTCCTAAGGGTCAAGTTCTCATTGGCCTAGTAGTGGAACCCTTTTAAAAATTAATATTTGCAGAATGTGTCGATTGCAGTCTTAAGATGAATGTTCGATCATTGCAAATGAATCTTGGTTGTTCCCCTCACGCCTATTTCATTTTACTATTCATTAAAAAATTTGAATGGGCTAGCGGGAAGTTTCCATGTGGCATGTTAGTGGTGGGACCATTACTTCCAAAGGGATAGCATGGATAGCTTGAAGATGGATCAATGGTGGGCACCATGACACATTTTTCATTAGGACCATTCCCCATGCACATGTTCATCTTATCCATTAAGGTAAAGTGATCGCACAGGCTAGCAGGAATTATACACATGTAACCTTTATATGGTGGGCCTGATGTCTCTTGATGATTGGTGAACTATATCAAATGGAACTCAATAGTAGTCGTTGAATAATGTGGCCAATTCTTGGTCATTCCTCGTGCGCCCATCTATTTTATTTCTTCAATAAAATCATCACATGGGCTAGTGGGAATGATGACATCTATCACCCCATGAAGGGACCCACCAGGCTTTGGAGATGGTGATTGCTTCATAAGAAAGTAGATCGACGGTCAATGGAAGGTGATGTGGATGAATCCTAACTACTCCCCACTATCCTGTGAAGGGCCCACTTGTGTCTCATGTTTTCAGTGGACAAGCAGACGAGTGCCACGTGGAATATTTTGAAGGCTCAGATGGACTCTAGTGGAGATGGAATGCTCCTAAATTTAGCCAAGATGGCACTATGGTAAAAATGGTGCCATTTTTGAGATTATTCTTTTGGCACATGTTTAGGATTTCGACCGTAAATTTTGATAGTTGTTGGTATATGCGGGAAGGTGAAAATAAAGCAAGGCAGGGTACGAGCTGATATTCTGAGATTGAATCAAGATCACTCCCCTTGTCCTGTTGTGATGAAATGCAAGTGTATTAATTCTCACGGGTGAGAGGGTAACTAACGATAGGTTTTAATTGATGCTAAGTATGTGGTTGAATGTGTATACAGAATAGATGTATATCTACTTAGGTATTTTCTAATTAGGAAAAGGAATTAATAGTATGCAATTAAGCTTTATCATGATTCATTACATTGATGGTAACTATTCGTTGATTTATCTTAAAATGTGATCAATGACTGAGATTTAAAAATGAAATTAAACTGTTGTTAGCTCGCCTGTATAAGCTTTTCTTGAGTATTAATGGTTGGCATGCTTGCATGGCTCAATATAATGAGGATTGATGGATATAATTTTTCATTCAGAATTTGCATATAGAAATTGACAATTGAGTTTAGTTTGAGAGAATAATTGGTGAGGGATTTCTAAGCCTTCTTGTTCTAGTTATTGAGAAGATGAGTAAATCAGGTGATTCTATTAAGCCAGTCCAAAGGTCTAGGAGATTAAGTTTTCTTGAATCTAAGGAAAATTCTCTTGAGGATGAAATTGAGACACAAGGAGCTCCTGAAACACCAAAGGATAGAAGGGCACATGAGAAATTCAAGAAATATGGTGTAAGGAGTAATTACCATCTAAGAAGCCATACTGTTTTAGAAGAACTGGTCAAGTTTAGGGGTAAAGAGTTGGTTGAGTATGAAAAGAAGGAAAATAAAAGGTGCAAGTATCCTAAGGCTTATCTGGGAAGACATAATTCTCCCATTGAGGTTTTTGATAGCCCTTTTGATAGTGTAGGTGACACTGATCTAGAGCGTGACCATTATCCCCTTTCCTTGGTACCTTCTGAAGACTCTAACGAGGAAGTGGTGATGGTTCCTCCATTTCCATCATGAACAAGACATGGGCGAGCATACTCTAATGTTGATGACTCAAAGTGATGTCTCTACCCCATTTTTTTTTATGACACCATAGCCACCTTGTTAGGATTGTTCTCTTCAACATGTTTGTGGTTTTTTGTTTTTAGTGCAGATGTGGAAATTTTTTGGGTTGGTTTGTTGGAGAAGTGCTAGACTTCCTAACTTTGTTGGCATGTATGCTTTTTTCAGGTGGTATACAATTTTTTCTCAGGCTATGAATGGAGAATCTTCTTGGTCAACAAGGACAAGGTGATTCGATTCTACTACAACAACAAAATTTTCCTTTTGAGGAGATGGTAGGTCTTCATTCAAAGGATGTGGAGTTTGGTCTTTTACTCTTCCATATTCTGCAATGATTACATATAACTAACTGAGCAACATCTCAAATTCTAGTGCTAATGATCGTCAAATGAAATGAAATTTAAATGTAATTGAGCCTGATGCTTGTTGTTCCCTTGTTCTATAGAAGGGATTTCAAGGCTTAATACAAGGGTCAGAGTTTTGAGGTCTCAACATGGTCTAGGTGAAAAGCTAAGTTTAGAAAAGGCATTTTATAGGACATATGAATGAATAAAATAGTAGATTGTCTTGGGTATGAAGTCTTGTATGTAATAGTCTTAAATTAGTTTTATAGAAGCTACAGATATCAAAATAATCTTAGTTCAGAAAAAAATACTCTCTTATGTATATTTCTTACAAGTTTTAAATGAAAATATCAATGGTATTCTCATTTATCTTTAGTTGTTCGATTGAATGTATGGGTCTATTTTTTCTTTAACTCAAAGAGTTGATTAAAGTTCTTGAAGATGGCTATAGATTTGTATGAAATTGCATATGATTTGGTAAGAAGATATGTTTCAGGCATTGTGTGTTTTCATATTGCAAAGCATTATGGAAATAGTCCACCAATTTCTAAATTAATAACATTTATATTACTAGTTCTTACATATTTGACTCCACTGTCCCAATTGATGAAGCACTGGTCTATTTGTTAGATAATCTTGCATGAAAATGAGCTATTGGCATCTATGGCCATGGATTTAAAATGAAAACAACATTCAATTAAAAATATTTCAATTATAAAGTATGGGTTTGAAATATCCTTGATTCCTAGCAAATAGATAATCATTTTCTCAAAGGTCTACCAAATCTATAGTGAATTGCATTTATTTTCAATTTATAGGAATCAATTTGTGTATAAATATGTTACCAACTATACATACCTCATTTAAACACAATAAGGAACACCCTCCTAGGTTTCACAGAGCCTAAAGTGTAGTATTAAAGACCTCAGAATCCTTTACTCATTGTGTTGGCCACTAGCCTTGAAGATTCTTAACCATAAGGGTTGGCTACCCTTTGGAGAATTTCAAGGTTCTACTAAAAAATCACCAATAGAGACCTTATTTGTTTCTCAGAGAAAAAATTATCTCGATAGCGAAAAATATTGAATACCATTTTTTTTAATTGCCCATTTCAAGTGAAAACCCAACATTGAAATACCCAAATAGCCAATAAAAAAATACCGAGCATAAGTTTTTAAACATACCCATATAACCAGTAGCAAAACAACCAGCATCATAAAATTCAAATAGCCAAATAGTACTTCATGAAAATACCCAACATCAAATTTTTCAAATACCCAATAGGAATAACATATACATCCAACTTTAAAAAAAAATTAAGAATGGTTTGCTTACCTCAAAGACGATCCTCAACAAAAAGCTCAAAATCCTCAAGACATACTTCCAAGTTTGGAGCTTTCTGATAGAAGGATAGATTTTGCCACATTCTAGACCCGTAATTTGAAGCATTGCTAGTAGGATATTTCTCCACTGGGAAAGTCGTTTGATTACTGCTCAATATCTCCATCTTCAAAACCCTTCAACCTTTGTTTGTTTTCCTAGACTATTTCTTCTACCTAAGTAGTCATTAAAAATAGTGGAAAAATGGTGGTCTTAATTATATCATTTAAGTGTCAGCTAAAGCCCAAATTGATGGCTAGGAAGATTTTCTATCAACAAAAAATTTTTGATGCAAAAAATTAGTCATTTATTTAGTCATTTATAGTTGTGATTTTATCTGATGATCAATTTAGACATTTATTTAGTCATTTATAGCTGTGTTACAAAAAATGAGTAGAATTTAGTCATTTTTAGCCATTGTGACTAAAAATTTTAGTCACGTGGTCATTTATTTTCCAAATTCTACTAGTGAATGGAAGATTGCAAAATTACAGGTATAAGGTGACTCTCAATTAGTCACCAAACATGTAAATGATGAATATCAGACAAAGGATGGCAAACTTTCTCCCTACAAACATATGGTGGATAGCTTCAAGGATTTCTTCACACAAATCCAATTCGATCAAATTCCAAGGGTAAACAACAAAGCAATAGATGCTATGGATACCATTGGTTCCCTCGTTGATGTCCTACAAAATAGCCAGAAAAATGAGTTCCTCATAGAACAACTTTTTATCCCTTCTTATCCCCGAATTTGAAATGGTTTGTGACATTGTTGGTTCTTATTCACCATGGTATCAAGACATATACGAGTACCTACGTAACAACACCATCCTACCTAACCTCACAACGCCAATCCTTCATCCAAAAAATATCTTACTTCACCATTCTCGGAGACATTCTTTACCGCCACTCCTTTGATGGAACCCTCCTAAGATGTCTAGACTAAGGAAAAGCTCAAACCACCATAAATGAGGTACATTAAGAAATTAATGGGGCCCATTCCAGTGGAACAACATTAGCTAATAAGTTTCTACACATAGGATATTATTCCCTACAATGGAACAAGATATTATCAATTTGGTAAAAGTGTGCAAACCATGTCAACAACATGGTGACTTGATTCATGCACCATCACAAGAATTCCAGCCTATTATTACTACATGGCCCTTCTCACAATAATGGCTAGATCTTGTTGGAAAGATACATCCTCCATCCTCAAATGGTCTTAAGTTTATAATCATCACCACTGAATATTTTACCAAATGGGTTGAAGCCATGCCTATGACCTATGTTATAGGGAAACAAATTTCCAAATTCATACTCCATTATATCATTTGTCGCTTTGGTATTCCTACTTCCATAATCATAGACAATAGATGTCCCTCAAAAAAGAAGAAGTTTGTAATATGTTTCAACAATTCCACCCAACACCATTTATCCATCCATATTACCAACAAGGAAATGACCAAGTCGAGGCTACAAATAAAACCATCCTACGAATCCTAAAGAGAACGGTTAATGAATTTGGTTGTGATTGGCACTTACAACTTAATTCCCCCCTATGGGCATACCATACTAGTATCTAAACACCTACTAAAGTCACTCCCTATTCCTTGGTATATGGCATTGAAGCTATCTTTCCAATAGAATTCAAGCTCCCATAATTGAGAATCTCTTTGCAACATCTCATTGATGATGAAGAATACCGTGTAGCACACCTTCAATAGCTAGAGCTTCTAGATGAGAAATGTTTAAATTCCCTCAATCATCTCAAAGCATATCAGAACAGGATTCGTAGATCATACAACAAGAAGATCAAACCTAGAGAATTTACCATTGGAGATTTGGTCCTTAAGGAAAATCATTGAAACCTATAGGAACGAGAAAAGAAGGGAAATTTTGAACCCTATTGGCTACACCCTTACATTATTATAAAAAAATATGGATTTGGGGCATAACAGCTAGCTACCATGGAAGGAGAGCCCCTTAAAGAGCCCATGAATATCATCCATCTCAAAAAATTCTTTGCATAAGAAGAACCAAAAAAATTTTAAAAAAAATAAAAAAGAAAAAAAAGCAAAAAAGCAAAAAATAGTAAAGAGAAATAATCCATCCAATGGTGAAAACCATTTTGTGGTGCATTGGGAAAATACCATGATGAAAACCTAGAAAATGGGAACCATGTGTAGGGACATGTCCACCATCTATTAGGTCACCTTTTCCCCTGTCTCCAATAAATCCATCCACTTGCAAAAAATTCATCTATAATAAATTCATCCACCTTGTCAACTATGGCTTGGAATACATCATTTGATTCTGGAACAACTTTATGAGTGCATATCATTCACCCCCTTGACATCACTCAGCCCAGCCACCAATTCACATGGTTATTTTACTGTTGGATAACTTTTGGCTGAAAATCAACTGCCCTAGTACCATACAACCAACCTTTCTTTATAGTTGGTATGAAGGATTTACACTGCTTAGCCTACCATACACCCATCCATCCATCACCACATTTAATATTGGAAGATATTTTTCTACCATGATCCTGAACCCATCATTCATCCACTCACCCTCCATTATGTCACTCAGTCCACCCATACATGATCAATAAGATAGCCTACATCACATGTCACCCATGCCTACTATAAATCTCACATGATTATTTTACTATTGGATAAATTTTGGCTGAAAATTTACCACCCTAACACCACACAATCAATACAAGACATGAATTTATAGTTGGCATGAAGTGATTTGTACTCCTAGGTCTACCATACACATAACCCACTATACCCATTAATTTAATATGATGGTGTTTGTATAAGATGTGAATTGGCCACAAATATTCCTATCCCATTTATCCCCTAGTTCACTCCATCACCCCACCCTATCATGTGTAGTGGAAAGTGGTCTTAAATCAACCTATTTTCTCATTCATCCATTCCATAATAACACTCCATCCCATAATAAACTCTCATTCATAATAAAAACTCCCCTCATCCCAAAGGTACCACCCACATCATCCCGAGATAAATAACATAAAGAAAAACAACATGCATGCCTGCATAAATCCCTAACACTAAACTATCATCATAATCCTAAAAACCATCTTGCCACTTCGCTTGCCCCCATCGTAATCCACCCCATCTTTGCCCAATAGGATGCATCCTTCCTTGGTTTGAAAACCTCTATCAATCTTATCTTTTGCAAGAGATTTAACTTTTTCTTTTTTGGATTTACTGTTGTGATCTACGAAGTCACCAAGTTGAGGCCACCTAGATCTTTTCATATCTTGGTGCATCAAAAATGAGGTAAAAAGTAGATATGGGTTACCTTTTATGGTGTGTCTATGATTAGCATGATTTATTAATGATTTCTCACACCTTAGCTAGAGGGGTTCAAAATTTTGGTCTACTATATAACCCCCTCTATGATCCACTATGGTGCTTGGAATCATCTAGTGATTAGGTATAATCTTTTGTTTGCATATTTTTGTGAGTCTCAAAAGTCCATGCAAGATACATGAGCATGCCTTTGGTCATTTATACCATTGGTGCATAATGTTTCTTGCTATATCAAATTAAGGATTTCTCACCACATTTTCCTAGCATAATCAACCCTCCACTCATCCACTTTTTCTTCCCTAACACTAACCATTCCCCCCATCCCCTCCTACACACCTAGATTGCAATACATGTATCATGACACAAAAAAAAAACACTCACACTTGCATTGCATATTATTTTAGAAAGGGAATTTGAGTACAAAACTAACAAAATCCATTGACATGATGTCAGATTCATGGATGCACTAATAACTAAGAGAGGGGAAACTATCATGAGGAACCTATTACTATCAACAACATTGGTTAAGATGTTGGATGTTGATATTATGTGGTTTTCATTGATGTCAACACTATTAGCATTAATGTCTTTAAGGTTGTATATTTTGAGGATATTGAGAAAATTGTAATAAAATAAGTTGCAGGTTGTCAATGATGCAGTGAAGTTCAGTATGTTGGCTAGCTCAATATGTTGATGATAATAGGGTGTGGATTAAAGGGTTTGTTTTCAAGTATATCTAGTTTATCCACGTGAATTTTTAGAGATCCATGATAGGCTATCATTAGGTCCTAACACTTTAGTGAATAAACACATCAATATATCAACCAGGTAGTGTCCAACGGTTGTATGCAATAGAGGAAATCTCGACTTTCTCTCTTAAGGACTAATATATTGAATAAAAATTATAATCTAAAGGGCCTCTAATATAGAAAGCAGTAAATCATCTATCTAGAAAGTAGAAAAACACTCAAATTAGAAGACATAAAACTAAGAATCTGAAAAAGAATCACCATTAAACTAGAAAGCATGGAAACAATTAACGTAAAGAATGCATAAATTGCTGAAGAGGTAAAGGATGTAAAGGAATTAGGAAACATTTATCTACTACAGAGAATCACAAGCTAACTGCTAATCATGAAACTATTAATCAAAATTAACTGAAGAAAGGTGCTCCAAACATTCAAATGCTAAGCTCAGAAGCTACAGACTCAATTACAACCTGTTGGCTTGACACTAATAGTATAACATGTATGAATGGAAATAAAATGCAAATGAAACTTCTATTTTATCAAAGGAAAATTCAGAATAGGAAACAAACACTTATCTATATATTTCTAACCCTCGAGTGGCTAGCTCATGGGTGTATCTATTGCTACTTTAGATCACATGCACTAGAAAATCCTTTATGTTACTTCATTCCACAGATGCATCCATATTACATAGTAATTCAAAGGAAGGAGGGAAAACTAAAACTCATATTCATATGGTAGTTTTTACTCAAAAGACAAATTGAAATCATAACAATAATCTTCTTCTCATTGTTTGTAATAGTTACATATTTATATGAAAAACGGCTAACAAAAATCCTATTTTTTAGTTGATCAATTATTTCAATGGATTTCCATAGTAAAAGGGACTTAATAGCCCATGATATACAATATTAAAAAGGCTTCACATGAGCCATAAAGTTTTTAAAACTGAAAAATAATAGAATTATAAAAGCTTGGCCAGAACGTGTGCTCCTAGCATTCCGGCACCCACTCGCTGGTTTTCAAAAGTATGAGACCCGCATTCATTTCCCTTATGACTGGAATGGTGAATGGTAGTGGAGTTGAACTACAAAATACTCAAGACTAAACCATTAAATCAGCATAAGTTAGTTTAATTTAATTAACTCCAAGAAATAAGTTTTTACGATTATTCATAGAAAGGAAAGCAACTATTTTTCCTAAACGTAATTAATTAGTAGAGTAATTTGGGCTAGAAGGTTCATATTTGTATATTGAGGCCATTATATTGATGAGGTTATTTTTACTTAACCATTTCCTTCCCTTCCTAATTCTGAGTAGGTCCTCCTACTCTGTAATATGCCCCCTGTTCATGATTTCTCCTATTCATTTCCTCATATTTAGCACTAAGATCATATACAACATCTGTCCCTATATCCAATGTCTCTAGATTCCTCAAGAATCTGTAATGAAAAGTGATCCTTTGTTTCCATTTGGAAAAACTATCTTCACTTTTGTCCAAGTTGGGTTATACTGAAGGTGGTGAGGAAAGAAGCAAGGGAGGTCTATACCACATACCAATCCAATTGGTCTTAAAGTCCTCTAGAATTTTGATCAAAGCTATTGCTCTTCCATAGGACCATCTGATATTGAGAGGTGAAATTATTTCCCTCTTTTTGAGATGCATTGGAAGAAGGGTGTACCTTTCTTCACATGCATGCCATGCTAGTCCTATTAAATGTGGTCCCTATTCCTGAAAGTAATCATGACACACCCTAAGATTGTTATCATATTTGACCTGTGCTTCTTGCTTACTTTTGACACCTAGAAACTATTTCTTGAAAGAGAGAGGATTCATACGAGGGTATCTTATTTGCAATCCTATAGTCCTTTTTACCTAAGCATACTCTCTTGATCTGTCTTGCCAGTGAATTTGGTTTCGCATAGTGGATAGAAATTATCTTAATTTTGCTTCTCCTACAAAGAGGTTAATAAAGAAATTTTTATACTTTTCTAGGAGAAAATTGTGAACAAAGAATTCACACAAAAAAATTTGTTGTTCAGGGAGTGACTCAACAAATATTTTTACAAATTCCTTGACATTAGGGTCATGAGGCTGGTTTTGGTGAATTCTTTGCAATTTCCATCTCAAAAGTTGCTTGTTAAGAAACATGGAGTACAACCTAGATGGTCTTCTACAAGATAGTAGCAATTCAACAATTTCATAGGAATCCTGTTTACCCCTATATGCCTAATGGAAAGATTCTTTTAACATGACTAAATCGCTCTTTAACCTATTTTTTTCAAATTCTACATCTTTCAAATGGTAACAATGCTCTATCCATTTCATAAGAATTAGGGGAATACGTACCTAGAACCAATCTATAATAATAGGTTCAGTTTGTGTTCCTTTTGATTCCATAATTGGTTGAGTATCACTCTCCTATAAACTTTGTTCTAGCTCCACAATTCTACTCACAGAGGCATTCAACTCAGTTTCCTATCGATTCTTTTCTTCTTCAAAGGCACTGAATAATTGCTTCAATTTTTTTTTCAAATCTAGAATGCATTTTTCTTTTTCATACAAAGCATCCTGATTCTACTTACTTTGTAAATTCCATTGTTGGATTTGGAATTGTAGCTGCTCAATAAGCTTGTCTTTTTCCTCCAGTTGTGCAGTTAATTTTGTAATTTCCTGATTCCTTTTATGGACAATATCAATGTGCACCTCCATTTCTGCTTTCTATTGATTAATTTGTGCTTCATCAACCTGCAACTTGGCCCTTAGCTCTTCAATTTTTGTCTTTATTTTTTCTAATTCTTCATTTCTCTGACTGGATTCTTTGTCCCCTATGTCCATAGAGGAGGATATGTGAGGGGTTTCTTCATCAAACTAAGGCACATTTTTCTCTTTTTCATCAATATGGAGTGCATTTTTTGTTTCACTGCTCTCAGGAAGCACTTGTACTTATTTTGCATTCTCAATATTAGGCAGATTTCCTTTTTTCAGCTTCTTTAGGTAAGAGGAGAAATGAATTTCTCCATTCGCATGAGATTTTTCTTCTTCATTGGTATCCATAGAGAAAGATGTATGAGGAGATTCCTCAGGCACTCTTTCTACAAATTTAGGTATATTGTCCAACTTGTCAAAGAAGGACGAGAATCCTCCTGCAGGTTCATCTTCATTCTATTCTAAGTGCAGTGATTGTGCTTTCTCCCTTTCCTGCTCTATAGGTGATAATATTTCTTTGTCCTCTTCCCAAGGAAGTTTCTCCTCTTGCTTTCTTGTCTCTTCAATTTCCTCATTGTCAGGTGGACTATCAATTTCTACCACCTTTATTGGAGTCCTGGCCTTTTTCCATTTTGAAGTACTACCTATATCTTGGGGTTCAATTTCATTGACCCCTGAAGATAACCCTTTACTCCTCCATAGAGGAGGGGTTATTTGAAAAAAAACTTTACTTTGTTTCTTTTTCTTTCGAGGGGGCTCCTCATCTTCTTTGGAATGTGCAATTCCCACGTCCTCTTCTTGTCCCAAGGTTTGTAATTCATCTAACAAGGCTTCTAGCACATCACCACTGGGAGCCATGGAGGTATATTGGGACTCAAGGCCACTTAATGCCTCTGAGGAGGGTTCTTCTATAGATTTCTCCTGTTTTTTATAGGATTCCCCTTCCTCAAATGACCTCCCTAGTTCTTCATTTTCAAATTTTTGTAGGAACCTTTGCCACTTCTTCCTTGGCTTATTGTAGAAATGATATTTACATATTAGATGTATCAAACCATGATGTTTAAGGGCCTTGTCCTAATTTTATACTTTTCTATGATAGAGGTGACTGAATGGCAGAGAAAAGATGGTAAATTTACCCTAAGGGTAGGGTCCTCAATGCCATGGTGTAAATGAGTTAGCAGATAGAAAGGGGGTCCCACTACTGTAGTCATTTGTCCCTCTCAAGTGAAATACTTTATAATCCAGGCTGCAACAAACCTCTAGGGCTCTAGAATAGACATTTTATGAATTCCCTTATTTTTCCCCCTAGTGCTTATGGTCAATACAGGTTGGGGTTCCCCTTCTTTATGGAAAAAATCTATTAAATTTTGATAAGGGATGTGGTTATTTTCATTCAAATGAATCCCTTTATTTTCAAGACCAAAAAGATAGGCAAGGACTTTCATGCTTACCCAAAATGACTTTTTGCACACCACAATCTTCCCATCTGCAAAATTCTCAACCAATTCCTTCACCAGCTTCTATGTGTACCCCTTGAATTGTTTCATGAAATCCAGCCATCCAACCCTTTGAAATAAAGCTGCTGTAGAATTTGAATCAGACTTTTTCTTATTGCCTCCTATCTCCTTTGCTTCATGGTAATTTTTCTTTTCAGAACCCTAAAATGCTTGCTTCTCTAAATAGCAAGTGGAGAGATTTCTATGTCAATATACTCGATGGGGAAAGAATTAATTACTAGCTTTCTTGTCACCTTACAGTATCATTATGATGGATCTTCATAGGGAATTATAACAGCTATCATACTTTCACCAATCGTGTAAAGGGGGCACATGTTTCAAAATTATAAGGGGAACAAATCATGCTAATTAATTAACCTTTATTCAAAATAAATACTAGCCCTCCTAATAAATTAATTCACACATAACTTAGGTCTTGTCATTAGATCAAACATCGCTTACCTGTGCTAACATAATTGGATAGTTATATGGTTGGCGAAGGTGGTGGCATATATTAATGGGATGGATGGGATGGTTGGAGTAATGATGGAAATTATTATGACAAAAAGGATGTCATAATAATATTATTTATTATGGAAAGATTTGATATGGTGGAGTGATTAGAAGGGAGCAGATCTCGCAATAGCATTAAGGAATGGGAATGCACAAAACCTAGGAAAAATAAGAGAAACTTTGAGAAATAAAATTTACACAAAAATCAGGACATTATTGAGTAATGTGACCAACAGAGAGAAGAAGAAATTTTCGTAATTATTTAGAAATATTTCATTGAAAATGAGTAACCAAATTAAGGATTCTAGAGCATCGTTGAAAGATGCAGCCAAAGCAGCAACCAAAATTTATAGAGCATCGTCAAAAGATGAAATTGAAGCAGCAACCAAAATTTCTAGAGCATCTAAATAGAATTTTAGAGCATCTGAGCATCATTCAAGAGAATCGCTGAAAAGATGCAGCCGGAAGAGAAACAACAAAATTATGGAGCATCACTCAAGAGATATAGCCAGAAGGAAAAAGAGTGTGACACTTTGGCCTTGACTTCCCAAATCACCATTGGATGATGTGCCAAAATGCAAGATTAGGACAAACCATGGAGTCAATCTGATTTGTAGGTTCTGAAACATCATAGCAATAAGTCCGGAGCATCACAACAATAATTCTAGAGCATCACAGCAAAGTGCACCGGAATTGGGCTCGCCACAAGATGACATCTTGCAAAATGTAAACAAAACTTTAGCCAAGTCAAAATGATGGAATTGATGAGAAAATTGAAGAAATTTTCAAAATTTATTTATTTATTTATTTTTGTAAGAGACACTATATTGAGCTTGCCTCAAAAAAGTCAATGTAGTAGATTTCTTCTTGTGTTTCTACCATTTTTGTAAACTCTTCTTTATTAATGGGTTTATGGTAAATGTGTAGTTGGTGCCCATTAACCAGAAGAGTTCTGGTATCACCATCAATTTTTTTTAACTGGACTGAACCATTAGAAAACACTTATGAAATATCATATAGTCCAAGCCAATGTGTCCTAACCTTCCCTTGATGGTCCTTGTGTTTTGAATCAAACAACAATGCCCAATCCTTGGTATGGAATTCTTTCTCTTTGATGTGTTTGTCATGGCAGACCTTATGTTGTTGCTGGATCAATTTAGTTTGATGGATGACATCAAGACGAAGCTTGTCTAGCTCACTAAGTTGTAAAACTCTCTTTATTTGAGCTCGTTTAATATCCATGCCCAATTCCATGGTCATCCTAAGGGTTTGGAGTTCAAATTCAATGGGCAAGAGGGGATTCTTTCTGAAGACTAACTCATAGGGGCTATGGCTAGTAGTTGACTTCCAGGTCATGTTGTAGGCCCAGATAGCTTTTGGTAGTTTCCTAGCCCAATCTTTTATTCTTGATGAAACTGTTTTTGTCAAAATATTTTCCAATTCTCTGTTTGTGACCTCAACTTGTCTGTTTGTCTGCGGGTGGTATGGTGATGAGTTTTTGTGACTTCCTTGGAAGTGATTTGTGAATGCCAATAGGAATTGGACATAAACTAGGGGCCTTGGTCTATAACAATTTATCTTGGGGCCCCAAATCTAAGAAAGATTCTACTATAAATAAAGTCAGCTACCTGCTCTTCCCTAGCAACGCATAGTGCTTGTACATCTGCACACTTAGTCATGTAATCAATACATATAAGAATATACTCTTTTCCTTGCGAAGGGGGATCTATAGGGCCAATAAAATCCAATCCCTATTTCTCAAATGGTTCAAGGACTACTTGAGGCTATAGGGGAATTTCATTGGATACGGTTGGTCTTCACATCCTTTGGAATTCATCACACCTATGAACGTACTTCTTGATATCCTTATGCATTGAAGGCCAATAATATCCAGCTCCCAAAATCTTATGTGTTGTCCTTTTAGCAGGATAATTCCCTCTTGAAGGTTCATCATGGCAATCCCTAAGGTTACTATAGGTCTCATCTTCCCTAACACATCGCTGCAAAACCATATCAGGTCCACACTAAAACAAGATTCCATTAATTGATTTAAAAGGGGCACTTTCTCTGACAAGGCGTTTCTTTTGTTTTTCCAATAAATGAGGTGGTACTTCTAAGGTGGCTAAGTAGTTCACAATATCAACAAACAAAGGAGTTTTAGTGGAAATGGCGAACTAAATTTCTTTAGGAATTCATCTTGTACCAGAGCATAGTCGCCATCATGTTTGATCCAAGATAAGAATTATGAAACTACATTGGACTTCCCTGGTTTGTCAACAATTGTCACATTAAAATCCTAGAGGAGTAACCACCTAACTATCCTTGCATTTACCATAGGTTTGTTCATGAAATATTTGATGGTTGCATGGTATGTGTGCACTGTACCTTTGTACCCAGTGACATAATGTCTAAATTTCTTGATGGAATGCACTATAGAAAAGAAATCCTTCTCTATTGTGGTGTAATTCTTCTCTATTGGCATCAATTTTTTGCTAATAAATATATAGCATATTTCCCTCCATTCTCATCTTCTTGCCCAAGAACTGCTCCAATGGTGTCATCAGATGCATTGACATAAATGTGAAATGGAAGGTTCCAGTTAGGTCCTCGAAGGATAGGGACAGAGGTGAGTTTCTCTTTAATAATTTCAAATGAGGACTGACACTCAAGTGTCCAAATGAAGCTGACATTTTTCTAAAGGAGAGAAAACATTGGGGATGTGATTTTGCTAAAGTTTTTTATGAATCTTTGGTAGTATCCAGCATGCCCTAAGAAAATCCTGACATCGATTTGGGTCTTCAGAATCTCAAGTTTTTGTATTACTTTCATTTTCTTTGGATCAACCTTAATCCCTTCAATTGAAATATGATGTCCTAGCACTATTCCTTGTTGTACCATGATTAAGCATTTCCCGTGACTAAGGGACAACCGGTGATCCTCACACCACTTTAACACCTTGTCTAGATTTGTGAGATATTCATCAAAATTTGAACCGTATAGAGTGAAATCGTCCATATAGACTTCCATGCGCTCATTTACCAACTCAACAAATATAGCCAAGATGGCCCTCTGAAAGGTGGCAGGAGCATTACATAGCCCAAAGGGAAGAAACCTATATGCAAATGTTCCCCAAGGGAAAGTAAAGGTCATCTTATCTTGGTCTTCTGCTGCTACCTGTATTTGGTTGTAACCACTAAATCTATCCAAGAATGAAAAATATTTTCTCCCAGCCAAGTTATCCAACACTTGGTCCACAAATGGCAGGGGAAAATAATCTATGCATGTTGCTTTGTTGAGCTCCCTATATTCTACACACACTCTCCACTTCCCATTCTTCTTTGGAACTACAACCAAGGGTGACAACCACATGTCAGAAATTGGGTAGATGAATCCTACCTGCAAGAGTTTCTCAATCTTAGTTTTAACGATATCTTTAAGAGAAAGATTGAGTCTTTGTTGTGGTTGGAGAATAGGTCAAACATCCTCAGTATAGATATGGTGCATGTAAACACTAGGATGTATTACTCTCATATATTTATAATCCCAGGTGAATGCTTTAGATCTATTCACCAGGGTATCAAACAATCTTTGTTCTTCTACCTCAGTCAACCAACTACTATTGTTCAAGGTTTTTCCTAGTAGCAACATAATGGTTTTGACTCTAGGATAATTGGATGTGATAGTGTGAATGGGTCTTTTTAGTGTGTTAAGTGGATAGCTATGTGGTATAGTCTTATGGAGCCGAGCAACATTTGCAAAGAAATGAAAATTTTTTGGAACTAGGTTCATCAAAGGGAAAGGAAATCCAATAAACTGAGCATCATCAAATTCTACTTGATTTGTGTTGATTGGGTGTCCAAGGATTTCTTCTATGTCTAACATCTCTTCACTATTGGAGTCTATTGCAATACTTCCTACGTCATTCTCTAATTCTTCATCGTGTTGTTTACTGACTACCATGGCTAGTGAAGCCAAGTTTTCCTGTCATGTAGGACTTTCTAGTTCAAAAACCCATACTTTGTTATGTTCAACAAGCTTGGTAGGAGGATACAAGAACAACTATTTTATATTGTTTCCATGGGAGATTGTCATTCCTCTTCCCTGTAGTCAATTTTGGTTGCAATCGTAGCCAACCATGGTCATCCCAAAATTATTGGATAACTGTCTTTAGGAATAAGGGATTTGATTATCTATAAATCCACTGGATATTCCCATCCATCTACTTTAACAAGAACATTTTCAATGATGCCCTTGGGAATAGCTATGGATTGGTTTTCCATCTATAGGACTATAGTTGTGGGGCATAGATCAGTGAGGCCCAATTTTTCCATCACATCAAGAGTCATTACATTAATGGCTACTCCAAGGTCTACTAAAGAATTGGGTATTGCTATCCCATTAACTGTTACTATTATAAGTGAACTTCTTGGGTCATCATATTTTGGAGTAGTAACCATTCCAACTAACAAATCAGCTAGGTACCCATTGATATGAGTAGTGTTGATTCATTTTGACTTCCTCCCTAGATTTTTGATGCACAACTATTTAATCAACTGGTTTAACTCAAGGATCTCTTTAATTGCTTGTAACAATGGAACTTCAATTTGCAATCATTTAATTTCCTATATCAATGCATTTTCTGTAGGCGATGTTGTTTCTAGAGCATCTTTCCCTAGAATTGGTTTCAATCGCTTTGGAAAAGGGGCTCTGGTTTTGTCTTTAGTCACAAACTTTTCCAAAGATTTAGTTGGTGACTTACCCTCCTCCTCCTGAGGTAGGTCAATAGCTCCCGCTGAAGATGGTGGGTTAGTTTCATGTTGTGTAGTGTCTAGGGTCTATTCTACAGGCAGATGCATTATTGTTGTTTCCTTAGCAGACTTCGAGATAGGTTCATCTATGATTTATTTGATAGTTGGCTACGAAAGTGTTTTACTAGACCTCAATTGTAGTTTTCCATAATGTTTTGCATCGAGTTTGGTGACATTGTATTTTTCGGTGGAGTACACTGGAGTGTTCAGACGATTGTTCTTTGGATTAGGGACCGGTTGCACTAGAAGTGGTGGTCGGTTAACTTGTTTAGTTTTTTGAGTGTTCTGGGGAGGTGGTAAGAGAGTCTGTTGGTTAGGCATCCTCTTGGGACAAGAATAGAACTAATGTTGGGGTTGATTCCATTAAGGAATGGAATTGTGAGGGTACCACTATTGTTGGAACTAGTTGGGCCACTGAGGGTTATCCCAAGATTGGTTCATCTAGTCTATTGGTCCCCAAGGACATGTTTCCTAGTTAGAGGGTACTGGTAGTGGTGCCTAGGCTAGGGCGATGCCCATTGATTATTGTTGCAATTTGGTTGGGGTTGCCAATTAGGATTGGAATTCTGGCCATAGGAGAAATTACCTCCCATTCTTTAGTTGACAACGTTCACTTCTTCCTCAATTGGAGTTGTTTTTTTCTTGGAATTTTTTATGGAATTTAATAGTTTGCATTGATCGGTGGGGTGATTCTTGTCACATACCTGAAAAATTTCAATGTTTTCAAATTTGTCCAAGGGACACTCTCTTAACAGATGTTTGTTTCGGCACCTAGGGCAATAAATAGACATAGTCTCAGGATTCCTGGTTTTGGCCCGGATGCCATCTAAGGTGGTGTTTAGTTGGACAAGAATGTCGGTCTTGAAGTTGGCCAATTCCTCACAAAGTTTATTTATGTCAGTAGAGCCATGTAAGGGGGTGAACTTCCTAATCTCTCCAGGAGTATGAGAGAAGTTCTGATACAATTCTGTTATTTCTTCCAATCGCAGTTGGGAAACATCTCCTTTTCCCATTAAGTCTAAGCTCCTCCAAGCTTCATCGTCGATACCTTTGAGAATAAGGTCTTTAAAATATCAAGGCTTATAACTTCCCCACCACAACATTTGGATAAGAAGATAAACCTATCTAGGTAGTCTAAAATTTCATCCTCATTCTGCCTTATTTTGAATAGCTCTTCTTTCCTATCACTCACCCTGTAGTAACTCTGATATTTCTCCAAAAAGCTGGTCTCCATTACATCCTCGGATGTTATTGAATGAGAATCTAACCCCATAAACCAAGGCGTAGTTGAGTCTTTCAAAGTGGAAGAGAAAAGCTTCAGTTTCTAATTATCATTCTTGTAGTCATAGGTTTGACAAATTTTTTTGAATTCAAATAGGAACTGATCAAGGTCCTTAGTAGAAAAACCTCAAAAGGTTGGAAAGAAGGTCGGTGAAATATTTTTCATTGTTGTCTCATCATCTGCATTAATAGCAATAGGATATGTGAATGTGCGTGGTGGAGGGTTATCATTGTTGTGGTTATTGGTAGCGTTTCTAAGGTCACCCATGGTGTTGGAAGGGATGTGATCCTCTTCCAAATTTTGCTCAATGGTATGAGGTTCAAAATTTGGAAAAAGAATATGCTCTTTGACCACTATTTGTTCTCTTTTTGGAGTACGTGGGAAGGTCTCAGGTTGACCCTGTTCGGTCAATTCCATAATAAGTTCTTGGTCTGAGTTTCCTTCTTCTCCACTTGTTGGTACATCAGCTGGGGGGTTTTTGGTATGAATCTCCCATGGGGGCCTTGTTTCCTGACCACACATAAAAGAAGCCAAGGGACTATTCCTATCCCTAAGAGATTTATTCAAGATATCTCCTACTAACACTAGAAAAAGGGTCCCCGACAACAGCGCGAAAAAGTGATAGGTTGTCGTTAGGTCCTAACACTTTAGTGAATAAACACATCAATATATCAACCGAGCAATGTCCAATGGTTGTATGCAATAGAGGAAATCTCAAATTTCTCTCTTAAGCACTAATATACTAAATAAAAATTCTAATCTAAGGGGCCTCTAATCTAGAAAGCAGTAAATCATCTATCTAGAAAGTAGGAAAACACTCAAATCGGAAGAGATAAAACTAATAATCGGAAAAGCATCACCATTAAAATAGAAAGCATGGAAATAATTAACCTAAAGAATGCATAAATTGTTGAAGAGGTAAAGCATGTAAAGGAATTAGGAAACATTTATCTACTTGAGAGAATCACAAGCTAACTACTAATCATGAAACCATTAATCAAAATTAACTGAACAAAGGTGCTCCAAACATTGAAATGCTAAGCTTAGAAACTACGGACTTAGTTACAACCTGCAAGCTCAACACTAAAAGTATAACATGTATGAATGGAAATAAAATGAAAATGCAACTTCTATTTTATCAAAGGAAAATGCAGAATAGGAAACAAATACTTATCTATCTATTTCTAACCGTCGAGTGGCCAGCTCATGGGTGTATCTAATACTACTTCAGATCACATTCACTGGAAAATCCTTTATGTTACTTCATTCCACATATGCATCCATATTACACAGTAATTCAAAGGAAGGCAAGAAAACTCAAACTCATATTCATATGGTAGTTTTTACTCAAAAGACAAATTGACAACATAATGATAATCTTCTTCTCATTATTTGTAACAGTTACATATTTATATGAAAAACGACTAACAAAATCCTATTTTTTAGTTGATCAAGTCTTTCAGTGGATTTACCATAGTAAAAGGGACTTAAGATCCCATGATATACAATATTAAAGAGGCTTCGCATGAGCCATAAAGTGTTTAAAACTAAAAAATAACAGAATTATAAAAGCTCGGCTAAAACGTGTGCTCCTAAAATTTTGGCACCCACTCGCTGGTTTTCAAAAGTATGAGACCCGCATTCATTTCCCTTTTCACTGGAATGATGAATGGTGGTGGAGTTGACCTATGAAATACTCAATACTAAACCATTAAATGAGCATAAGTTAGTTTAATTTAATTAACTCCAAGAAATAAGTTTGTACGATTATTCGTAGAAAGGAAAGCAATTATTTTTCCTAAAGGTAATCAATTGGTAGAGTAATTTGGGTTGGAAGGTTCATATTTTTGTATTGAGGCCATTATATTGATGAGGTTATTTTTACCTCATCAATCTGCATGAATATTTGATCGAGTTCTGAGTATCTATGTTCTGACAGTTGTTTTGTTTCTTTAGTTGGTGTTCTTGAAAGAAGATGATGCGATTCTAGTAATTTGAGTTGTTGTGGATGCTTATATGGTGATTCATGATGCTTGTGGATGTTTCTAGATTGTGCTCTATCTATGTTGTACATTAGCATTGATCATTGTGCTCACGATTGGTGATTTTCTTTTGTGAGTTCATGTTTTTCATGTTCATGGCTGACAGGGTGATTGTAGCATGTTATGGATCTTCAAGGCTTAATTTTTGAAGATGTTTCATGTTTGACGATGTTGTTTTGGGTCTTCACTATGTTTTGGCTGAATTTGTTTGATTTGCATTAATAATTATTTATGGATTGAGCCAAAATTCTGTACATGTTTATATTTTGTTGAAGCCGACATGTAGATGATGTTATCTCTTGTTGCAGATATATATGATCGATTGTTTATACCATTTGAAGGTGTGTAAGTATTGTGCAAGATGTGTGAGCCCTATGTGCGAATAATGTTCTAATCTTTTGAAGGTAGAAGGAAAGTGTGAAGAAGAGTGAGCAGAGTTTATGTGCTTAACTGGAAATGTAATTAGACATTAGCAGATGCTATTTTCTCAGTTCAAAGTCTTGTGGATGTAATTTGAATGTTTTTGTAAGATAGTGTGTCTTCCTTTGGGTAGTAATCCTATTTGTATTTGAGCAGTGAGTTCTAGGCAGTGTGCTTGAATGCATGTGTATTCCCCATTTATAATTCTTTATAATTTTAATAGGGTATAATCTTGTGGACTAACCTCCACCATGGTTTTTCCACTAACATGGTTTCCACATAAAAAATATTGGTGTTATGTGTGTTTCTGATGTGGTGATGGTTTTTTATTTCATGTTTATTAGATTTGAGAATAAGTTTAATAAGTTTAATTTCTATGACAACTGATTCACACCCCCCTCTCAATTGTCTATCTTTTGTTTCCAACAATTGGTATTGGAGCAGGTTCCTCAAAAGAAGTTTAATAGCTTGAGGTGATCTAGGATGACAACATATAAGAAGGATAGTCTAAGATTTGATGGAAGAAATTATTCTCCATGGAAGACTTGAATGGAGTGTCATCTGTGATGCATTGGTGAACCCTACTATACAATTGCAAAGAATAGAAATATCATCCCACAAAATGGTACTTCTACTTCTACTGAGATTAAGGATGCTGAGCACAATATCAGAGATAAAGAATCATTGTTGAGTGCTCTGACTAATTCCAAGATGACAAATGTTATGATCTAAAGACTCCTTATGAGATCTAGAAAAAGTTGGAAACTTTGTATGAAGGTGATGCACATGTGAAAATTTCCAAGCTATAAAGCCTAAAAAGGAAATATGAAATGTTGAGAATGTGTGATCATGAGAACATCACTTCTTTCATGCAGAGAGTGAATGAACTTGTGTGTAGTATTAGATGTGCTGGTGGAACATTGGAAGAATCAGAGATTGTTGCTAAAGTGCTCAGATCCTTTCCCACTGCATAGAAATCCAAAGCTACAACTATTTAGGAGATCCAGACTGTAAAAAATGTAACTATAGACATGTTGATTGGTAAGCTTACTACTTTTGAGTTAAGTGAGTTTGGTGATTCTCTTCCTAAGACAAAATATGCATTCAAAGATACTATCTCCAGAAAGGATAAGAAAAGATATGAGCTGGGAGAAAGTTCTTCTAGAAAGGTGTTCAAGCATGAGGAGGAAATGAGAGAGATTGAAGAAGAGAGAAAACTAGATGAGCTTGAAGCACTTATTGTCAAAAGGGAAGCCATAGGAGAAGGTAAGTATAAAAGTAAATTTCCTATTAAATGTTGTTCTTGCAATAAGATAGCCCATTTTGCCTCAAGGTGTCCAGAAAGAGTTCCTAAGCCAAGACCTAACAAGCCTAGATTCCAAAGAAAGTGTTATTTTGTTGCTGATGAAGGTGTGACAAATGATGAATCTGATAAAGGGAATGTAATTGAGGACAGATGGGTATTTATTGCTATTAAGGAAAATGATCCTATACCTATTGAATCTACTAAGTGCACACATGTGGAAAAAGCCCTAGCTGCCCAAATTGAAGAAAAAGATGAATGGGTGATTGACAGTGGATGCTCCCATCACATGATAGGTGATAAAAGTAAATTTGTGAGATTGGAAAAGTATGATGGTGGTGTTGTAATATTTGGTGATGGAAAAGCTAGTGTAGTTTGTGGTAGAGGATCCATTTCTCTTGATGGTAAGCATAATACTGATGATGTCCTATATGTGGAAGGTTTGAAGCATAATCTCTTAAGTGTTGGATAGATGGTTGACAAGGGATATAATCTTCAATTCAAGAATGGATAGTGTAGAATATTGGGGAGTTTCAGAAATGTGATTGCATTTGGTACAAAGACAAAAGGTAATATCTTTCACCTAAATGTTGCTGGTAAAAGCTGTTTGATTGCACAAGTTGATGAAAGTTGGTTGTGGCATAGGAGAATGTGTCACGTAAACTTTGACAATATTATCAAGATAAGTTCCACTCAGGCTATGAGAGATCTTCCAAAGTTGATAAAACCTACTAATGCCATATGCAAGGAATGTCAGTTAGGGAAGCAAGAAAGAGTTTCATTTTACAACAAACAACATTATTCAAATGAAGTGTTGGAACTTGTGCATACTGACTTGTGTGGACCTTATAGAATCAGAAGTTTACAAGGATACAGGTATTTCATGTTACTTATTGATGATTGTTCTAGAATGATGTGGGCTACTTTCTTAAGGGAAAAATTTGAAGCTCTGGATAAATTTAAGATTTTCAAGGCTATGGTTGAGACTGAGATAGGTCTAATGATTAAATGTCTAAGATCAAATAGAGTTGGTGAATACACTTTCAATGAGTTTAATTCTTTTTGTGAAGAGCATGGAATAAAGAGATGGTTATATTCCCTGATGACCCCTCAACAAAATGGAGTTGTGGAAAGGAAGAATAAGACAATTCAAGAAGCTGCCAGGACTATGATGCTAGAAGGAAATGTTCATCATATCTATTGGAGAGAAGCTATGAGTACTGCCATTTACACTCTCAACTGGGTACAAATCAAAGGTTGTATTGGTAAGACTCCTTATGAGCTATGGTATGGTCATAAACCTATAGTTAGATACTTCAAAATCTTTGGAAGTAAATGCTTTATCAAAAGAGATGAAGATATAGGAAAGTTTTATGCTAGAAGTGATGAAGCAATATTTCTTGGTTATTCTACTAAAAGTAAAGCTTATCGGTGCTACAATAAGAGATTGAGGAAAGTAATTGAAAGTACTAATTTCAAGGTTGATGAAGACATAGTTAGACCATCTAGAGCCTATGGATATGATTCAGACGATCATAATAAATTTTTAGATAAAGGAAAGAAAGTTCAAACTCATCATCAAGTTTAAATCATTCTGGTGAATCAGGAAAATCAAGAGGAAGGAACTAGTGAAAGTGCAGAAGTGAGATCACAAGAGCTTGAAGTTCAAGAACATCCTAAGACTCCAAGGTATGTAAGACTAAATCATTCAGTGTTGAGATTATGGCTGCATAGCCCCTGAAGCTCTGGAATCTTCAATGAAGGACTTTAGCCATGAAAGATAATCAACCACAAAGAGAAGTGTTGCAACTATGGAATGTTGATTAAAGATTCTA
>VDFB02049217.1:15260832-15319382 GCA_007258455.2 Sequoia sempervirens | reverse complement strand
AGTCCTTCCAACAAGGAATTTATTCCATCTTACAAGTCCTTTTCCTTGATCCAAGTGGAATTCAATGCATTATTTCTTCCCTCTTGCATGTCATTTCAAAAAATTCAAAATTCAAATATATGCATTTATTGACACATTCTTCAAAACTTGCACATCCTCCATCCATTCACAAGTTGACAAGTGGCACTTTTCCATTGGCTAATTCTTAGTCCCACATTGCTCTATTTTTGACATTCTTTCATCTTCTCATCCTATAAATAAGAGGTTAATCTCCTCATTCTATCATCCACAATTTGAGTAAACTTACCATGCTCAAATATTTAGCAATCTTCATCCATATTTTCAAACTTGTAGCTAGGTTATACAGGTTTTTGTATTGAAGCACACATCACTCTTCATCAAAGTGGATCACAATCTTCATCAAATCATCAAAGCTATCATTGGAGTTGGGAAAGGGCCAATTTTCACATCAAATTGGCACCAATTCCCTATGAGATCAATAATTTACATTTCTTTCATAGGATTTAATCTCTCTTATTAGTTTCTCATTATATTGCTTCATTTTTTCCTATTTTGAGTAGTGGTAAATAGATTTCTTGAGGAATCCTTGTTCTTGCTTGCATATGATCTCTTAATGTGTTTGTTCATTTTGTATTTTTAGGTATTAGGATTGGGGTTTGACAGTACGTATCAAATATTAAATATGGATTGAGCCAACTATTGGAAAGTATTTTTTATTTTGTTAAAGCCGACATGAAGTGATTAAATATTTGATAGTGAATATATATATGAGATCAGCTAATTCATTTTGTAATGGTGTGTGTGGTTTTCGATATGTATAGATGTGTGCCAATATCAGAAGAGCAATTGGGTGATTCTCATTTGTGCAAAAGAGGATTTTTGTGAAGTGAATTAAGGCAGAGCAGAGCGAAGTGAAGAATCAGACAAAAGGTCCAAAATTTGATCTATGAGCTTAACCGAAACTATAACCAGGCATTTGTAGATGCTATCTTCTTAGTTCAGTCTTTTTATTGTGATCCAAATCTTTTGTAAGGCAGTGAGCTCTAGGTAGTGTGCCTGAATGCAAGTGCATTCCCATTTTGTTAAACACTATATTTTGAGTAATCAAATTGTGGATTGACCTCCACCGTGGTTTTTCCCCTAATAGGGTTTCCACGTAAAAATCCTTGTGTTATGGTGTTGTGGCTTATTTTTTCATATTCATGCATCTTTCTTTTGATTGAATGGTTTAAGCACTTTAAAGGAAAAATTAATACAAGTTAAAATTGCTCAACACTGATTCACCCCCCTCTCAATGTTGCTTGAGTCCAACAATTGGTATCAGAGCTAAGTTCCTTGAAGAAGTTTAACATCTTGAGGTAGATCTTGGAATGTAATGGACTCTAGTAGTCTTCGGAAACAACTTGTGGTGGCTCTTGATGATCTTGATCAGTCTAAGGAAAAAGTCCAGGAATTGAAAGGAAATCTTAAGGATGTTGAGAAATTCATTCAGAAGATGAAGGATCAGGTCATTAAATCCAGGAAAAGGAGAAAAGATCTTTGTGATCAAATAAAGAAAAAAGAAATCAAAATTATTGAAGAAAGAAAAAGGATGGATGACGATCATTTGAATCAAAACTTGAAGGAAATAACTAAAGAATGTGAAAAGCTTGCTAGAGACAATGCTACCCTGAAGCATGAGATGGAATCTATGGTGATGAAGATGACTAATGAAATTGAAGAAAGAAAGAAGAATGAAGAAAAACATGGCCAGACCCTAAAATAGAGAATTGATGAATGCAACAAAGTTAATAGAGAATTCATTTAGTTGGAGATGGAACTGCAACAATCCAGAGACAATGAAGAAGAGCTTGAAAAATAGATTGTTATTCTTAGAGATGAACTAACTATTACAAATGAATACAAGGAGAAGTTCAAGATTAGCTCAGTTAAGCTTGATGAGCTAACTCAAGGATAGAAGAATGAAAATGACAAGCAAGGCCTTAGATATGAGAAAGGAGAAAGTTTCAGATCTGCAAAAAGGAATCTCATGCAAAGAAATCAGATGGACAAAGCAAAAAGGTGTCTGGTAAGACAACCTAATGCACAAAAGTTTAATGGATACTATTTTGCATGCAATAAATTTGGTCATATGGCTTCTTAGTGTAGAAGTAAAATGAAATCAAGAGATTCATCATTTTCGAGTCAGTGTTTCAATTGCAACAAGTTTGGTCATAAGTCAATTGAGTGCAAATTTTTTTCAAACAACTCTATCAATAGAAGGAATGTAGAATGTTATACCCGTGGAAGATTTGGAAATATTGCTAATCAATGTAGATCAAGAGGAAATCAATGGAATGAATCGTATAGAAAAATAAATCATGTGTGTTACAATTGCAATAGATTTGGTAACATTGCAAGATTCTGTAGGAACAGAAACATGGATAGAAGAGGCCTGGTATACAAAGGTAGAATTTCACAAAAAGATGATAAAGGAAAAGGGAAAGTGACTATGGAAGAAATAAGATATCAGATGAAGAAAACATGGGTAAGGAAGAGTGAGTCTGATGAAGGAAATAATCCCACACCAAAATTTGCTTCTGGTAATTCCTCCAAAAATTGATCTTAGGCCATTGGCCTAGGGGGAGTTTTTCAAGAAAATACTTTGTCCCCCTGTCAGTAGTTAGCACTAGAATGTAGGAAATTTTTAGTAGTTGTGCTAATAGTTTACAAATGTATCAGTGATCACTTGTGCAAAATTTTGAGTAGAAGTTCTGCAGATGAATCCTTCTTTTTTTCTTTGAGAAAACAGAGTATTTGGAACACCTAGGGAAAAACATTTAATGTGGTAAAAAGGTTAGGTGTGTGAGTTATAAAAGGGTATTTGGAACCCTCATTTGTCACCTTGCACTGAATAAGAATAGAAGGAGAGTGTCTACATTAGAATTTCAAAGGATTAAAGTCAATTCAGCAGTGAATTCATCAGGTATTTCAGCTACTTGTAGAATTCTCACTTAATTTGGTGCTTGGTAGAAACTTGTTCGGTACATGAAGGAAATCAAAGGAATGGTGAATTTAGATGAATATAGTAGTGAGAAGATTAGGGATGTGATAAATACATTGCCGATCAATGAATTGAAATGGATTGAAGGTGTGAAACATAAAAGTTTGGACATTTGGAGTGAATTTCCCTATTTTGATAAAGCGGAAGTCATTAGGTTTATCCTAAACAGATTAAATGATGACATTCTAACTCTGGATAAACTCTATCTCATTTTGAAAGAGGTGATTAGGAATCTAACTAGATTATGCAATGTTGGGGATATACCGAAAAAGAAGTTGATTTAGAACAAAGAAGTTGAAACCCTAACTGAAGTAACTAGAGATCAAAGGGATTTGATAATTTCAATGATCAAAGATCTAATAAGATAAATTGCGCATGGAATCTCATAAAAAATATTTTTTAGAATCAGGGAAGGCACAACTTCAGTAGGTGCAGTTTACATCTCTCACAAAATGATAATAGAGGATCAAGATTTTGACTTGTGCAGATTGCTAAAAGATCAATTAATGGAAAATGTGAGACTAACAAAGGAGGCAGATTACCCCTTTAGGTTTGGTACCTTGGTCATATGTCTTGTGATGTATTTTCTGAATTGCTTGCCATAGATCAATACTGTTCTATGGAAAGAGAATGAACCGGTTTGTAAATAGATTTTTGAACACTCTAATACCTTGGAAAATTGTAAGCAAGAGTATGCAAATTTCTTTAAATAATTGTTAAGGAAGTTTGGTGCAATTAGCATTTCCATTCTGGAAAGAGCACTTGAAGTTGGATCTTCTTCCAGTGAGATGGAGAGGAAGAAAAAGAGAGCACAAGAAATTGTTGATTACACTCCTCTGGCACACAAGACTCCAAAAACTAAAGGAAAAGGTAAAGAACAAGTGATTGTGGACATACTAGATGACGAGTCTGATGAGTACACTCCAAGGGAAGAACCAAAATCAATTGAACTAGATGTAGTAATGGTAGAAGGAAGTGAAGAAGAAGATGTTTTATCCAAAGTAAAGATATCGCAGCTTGTTCAAGAGAAAGATGGGATGCAAAAATTGTTGACATATGGTCTAATAGACCCTCATATGAGAGTACCTGATCGAGAGCACACTAAGTACTTATTTTGTGCATAATAACATTGGATTCGAGATTTTGTAGAATGTGTTTCCTAAAGAGATGATTGAATGCATTAATTAATCCATTGTATCTGAGTCCTAGGACAAGAAAGTGGGAGAAATAATTCAACATTTGAAGGAGCAATTCAAGCTATCTCTTACCAAAATAAAAAGGAAAATGAATGTGTTGAAGTAATGCATAAATACAACAAATAACATCTAAAACTATTGTCTTCATTGGCCTCATGCAGTTGGGAGATACAAAGATAAGTTGGAGCAGATTGAAACTGAGCTAAACAAGATTGGTTAGGATTATAACATATTTCAAGATTAGGATGGTGCAGTCAAGAAAAGGATTGAAGAGTTACATTCTGAGCATACAAAAGTTCATTTCACCATAAACAACCTTGTGGACACCTTTTGGAAAGTGAAGTATTTAACCGAATGTAGATTAGAGCAGTTAATTGAGGTTCTGAGGAAAGGAGAGAAATTAGAAGAGGAAATCACAATTTCAAAATCCCTCATCAAAATTATTAACTAGACAACTAAGAACAAAAACTTGATCTTAATCATTGGTATTTCAGTAGAAGCTTGGAGGAAATTTCTTTTGGAAATGAAAGATAAGTACAAGATAATTTTCTAACTCGAGTAGCAATTGTATTTCTTCAAATTTGAATTAGCAAGGGGGTAAATCCAAACTATGTTTGTCATTGATGTCAAAGGGGGAGAGAGAACAGCAAAAAATTCCTTATCATTCTAAGGGGGAGTTGTGTTTTGAAATTTTGAACTCTGGTAGCATAATCATATTGGTTCCGACACTTAGTCATTTTTCAATAAGTGTTGCCATCAATTCCAAAGGGGGATATTGTTGGCATATGGCTTCTAGTGTTGTCATTGATGGAAACCTAAGTCATTATTCTAGTCCGTAGATTAGGATTTGTTCATATCGGCAGGCAGAGTAAAGAACAAAGTATTACTAGAAGAGAGAATGAAGAACAGGGTATTTGGTTAGTATGTCAATCTCTATGCTTCACTGGATTATCATTTTGAGTTGTGGATATCAGGGAAGTTTTTTAAGTATCTATATTATCCTATTGTTAAGTTTTGTGATGTCGCATTAATCAGTGTATAAGTTAGGAGATCTGACAAGATGATTTTCTATTTATTAGCTCATGATGGCCGACTTAGTGAATATGGCATGTCATGGATATTTGAGGTATAATTAATTAAGGTATCCTATGCTTGAAGATTTATTTTTGAATCCTAGCTATGCCATGGCTGACTTTGATGGGTACACATAGAATATTAAATGTGGATTGAGCCGACTATTGGAAAATATTTTTTATTTTTCTAAAGCCAACATGAAGTGACTAAATCTTTGATAGCAGATATATATATGAGATCGGCTAATTCATTTTGTAATGGTGTGTGTGGTGTTTGATATGTATAGATGTGTGTGAATATAAAAAGATAAGTTGGGTGATTCTCATTTGTGCACAAGATGATTTTTGTGAAGCGAATTAAAGTAGAGCAGAGTAAAGTGCAGAATTAGACAGAAGGTCCAGAATTTAATCTATGAGATTAACCGAAACTATAACCAAGCATTTGTAGATGTTATCTTCTCAGTTCAATCTTTTGATTGTGATCCAAATATTTTTTAAGGTAGTGAGCCTTCCTATTTTGAGCAGTGAGCTCTAGGCAGTGTGCCTAAATGCAAGTGCATTCCCATTTTGTTAAACACTATATTTTGAGTACTCAAATTGCAGACTGACCTCCATGGTTTTTCCCCTAATAGGGTTTCCACATAAAAATACTTGTGTTATGGTGTTGTGTCTTATTTTATCATGTTCATGCATATTTCTTTTGATTGAATGGTTTAAGAACTTTAAAGGACAAATTAATAAAAGTTAAAATTTATCAACACTGATTCACCCCCCTCTCAGTGTTGCTTGAGTCCAACACATCAACACAACACATCTGCAATGACATAAAGATAACTCCATGTACTCACAAAATCTCAGCAACATCTCATCTATACATGTACAATCTACAACATACTAAACTGTGTGTTGACATCAATGACAACATTAATGACAACACCAAACTAGCTCATACTTGCAACAATCTCCCCCTTTGTCATTGATGGAAACACAAGATGTGAAAAACCATCAAAGACAAATTTTTACACAATATCTCAAGAGAACACCTTCTCTTCTACTACAACTATTTTTCGCATGAATTTCTCTCCCCCTTTGAAATCAATGGATAAGACCAATGACTTTTATTACTCCCTCTTAAGAGTGCACCCATTCAACTCATACTGCAACATTGAAAACCTTTTCTACTCCCCCTACAGAGTAGACCCATTTATCAGTCTAGATAAATAAAGAATCTGTGAATTCATTGGAATGATGCACCTTCATGTGCACTTAGTTCAAAGGGCCAATGATCCCCAACCTCTCCCTAAGATTCTAAAAAGTATCCTTCAAAAGAGCCTTAGTAAATATGTATGTAATTTTCTCCTTTGTTGTCACATACTCCAATCTGACTTCATTCTCTAGCACTTTTTCTCTCAGGAAATGATATTAGATATTTATTTTTTTCTTGAATGCATAACCTAGTTCTTTGAAATGTTTATTGCACTTGTGTTGTCATAGAAAATAGAAATAGGATCATCACATATCACTTCAATGTCTTTTAGAGTTTGCTTCATCCACAAAACCTATGTACAACAAGATGTTGTAACAATATATTCTACCTCTATAGTGGATAAAGAAACTAAGTATTTCTTTTTACTCAACCATGAAACTAATATTCCACCAAGAAATAAAGCACCACCATTAGTACTCTTCTATCATCTACACATCCGACCCGATTATTATTTGTATAAGCACTCAAGGTGAAATCATCACTCTTAGGATACCATAATCCATAATCTAGTGTACCGTTAAGATATCTAAATATCTGCTTTATAGTTGTAACATGTGTTTCTTTAGGATTTACTTGGAATTTGGAAACTAAACATATTGCATGCATAATATCTAGTCTAGTAGCAATTAGATACAATAGTCTGCCAATCATAGATCTATATTTGCTCTTATCAGTCTTAACAAATTCATCATCTTTACTCAGTTTACATCTGGTTACCTTAGGAATACAAACCGGTTTGGAATCATCTATCCCAAACTTCTTCAATATCTCTTTTACATACTTAGATTGTGAAATGAATATCCCTTTATCAGTTTGATTCACTTGTAGACCAAGGAAGAAATTCAATTCACCAATCATAGACATCTCAAATTCATTTTGCATCTCTTTAGCAAAAATTTTACACATTCCTTCATTTCCACCAAAAATGATATCATCAACATATACAACTTCTATCAACATTTTGTTACCTTGCACTTTGAAGTAAAGATTTCTATTAGCAGAGCCTTTGCTGAAGTCTTGCTTTGTTAGGTATCTGTCGAATCTTGCATACCAAGCTTTGGGAGCTTGCTTCAGTGCATACAAAACCTTCTTCAACTTACAAACCATGTCTGGTTTGTCAGATAACTGAAACCCTTCAAGTTATTCCATTTACACTTCTTCCTCCAATTCACCATTCAGAAATGCTAACTTAACATCCATTTGATACACTTTGAAGTCCTTGTGGGCAGAAAATGCCAAAAACATCCTAATAGCTTCCATTCTAGCCATAGGGGAAAATGTCTCTTTAAAATTTATACCTTCAACTTGTGAATATCCCTTGCATACAAGTCTTGCCTTATTCCTTAGAACTTCTCCACTTTCATTTAGCTTATTCTGGAACACCCATTTCAAGCCAATCACATTTTTTATTCATAGGCCTAGGCACTAGTTCCCATGTCTAATTCTTTTCTATCTGTTGCAACTCTTCTTTCATAGCTTTCATCCAACTCTCATCTTCACATCCTTCACTCACATACTTAGGTTCAACTTTAGAGAGTAAACACAAATTTACCTCAACTGCTACTTTACTTCTTGTCTTCACACCTTCACTTTTATCTCCAATTATGTGTTCCTCTAGATGATTCTTCTATACATACTTAGGAGTCTAAATAGTAGGTTCCAGCTCATTCTCTTCTTCTTCTTCTTCCATTTCTTCTTCTTTCTCTTCTTCTTCCTTCTCCTTATTCTCCTTAGGTACATTTCCACAAATAGGATCATCAGGTTCAACTTCACTTACCTCAATAGGTCTGCGTATGTCTTCATCAACTTTCACATTAACAATTTTGATAATCTTTTTGAATCTTTTATTAAAGCATCTGTATGCTTTGCTACTATTAGAATATCTAATAAATATTCCTTCATCACATCTAGCATCAAATTTTCTAATATTTTCATCATCTCTTTTAATATAACATCTACTTCCAAATACCTTGAAATACTTCACAGTAGGAGTCTTACTAGTCCATAACTCAAAAGGAGTCTTTGTGTTGTTGTATATGATCTGAACTCTATTAAGAACATAAACAATAGTGTGTATCACCTCTCTCCAGTGCACATACGATACATTTGATTCTTTCATCATGGTTCTAGCAACTTCTTGTATTGTCTTATTTTTCCTTTAAACTACACCATTCTACTGAGGGGTTCTCAGAGTAGAAAACTGTCTTTTTATGCCATGTTCATAGAATGCATTAAATTCACCAAAAGTTAATTCTCCACCTCTATCAAATCTCAAACACTTGATTTTCAAATTTACTTCATTTTCCACTCTTGCTTTGAATACCTTAAACCTATCTAGAGCTTGAGTCTTTTCTCTAAGAAAAGCAACCAATGTCATTCGAGTATAATCATCAATAAGTAGTATGAAATACTTGTCACCATTCAGGCTTCCAGTTCTAGTTGGACCATAAAGATCAGTATGAACTAACTCCAACATTCTAGTAGTAGAGTGCTCTTTTCCCTTAAAGTTGCATCTTGTATGTTTCCCCAATTGATAACTTCTACAAATAGCATTAGCAAGTCTTGTGATTTTGGGCAGCCCACGAACAATCTCCTTTGAATTAATTTTTCCTAGGTTATCAAAATTTACATGTCCCATTCTTTGGTGCCATAACCAACTTTCACTGATTTGAGATACAAGGAATTGACCATCAACTCCCTTAAGCTGATAGATGTTTCCATGAGTTATTCTTCCAACAACAACCATATTTCCATTTCTAGATCCTTTTCTGATTTCACAGGTATTATTCTAAAACACAAGTTTAAAACCATTACTACACATCTGACCAACACTCAAAAGGTTACGCCTCAAACCCTTCACATAATATACATCATCAGTACTATGCACTCCATCAAAACTAATTGAACATTTCCCAAAAAATCTTAGCTCCTGAATCATCACCAAACATCACTAAACCACCATCATATTTCTCAAGTTTAGTGAACTTAATCTTATCTCCAGTCATGTGATTAGAACACCCACTATCAATTACCTAGTAGTCTTCATCCTGTCTTGGATGAAAAGTGATAACCAAAGCGCCATCCATCATATTCCTCTTATTCTCTAGAGCCTTCTTGCTTACACATTTTCCAACATTAGTGGATATAGATTTACTTTCCAAAGCTAAGAATAATCATTCACTATCATCAAACTCATTCTCAAATTCATCATAAAAAATTCCTGCTTCTTCCTTAACATAGTATAGCTTCTTATATTTCTTATCCTTTCTTTCCTTATCCTTATAATCCTTGTTCTTCTTATGTACAACTCTATTTGGACATCTTGAAGCATAATGATGAATATTACCACAACTGAAACATTTAAAGGGCAACATACCTTTATAATTTTTGGTGCCTTTTTCAACTTCCTGGTGAAGTTTTCCTCCAACTCATCATCACCATCACTATTCGGTTCATCTTCAATCTTCATTTCCTTAAATGTCATTTATGTATTTTCTTTTATCTTGTCTTCTTTCCAGAACATTCTCATCTCAAATGCTTGCAAGGTGTTAAACAACTGTTCTAAAGTATACTTAGGATCATACATTTCTTCAATAACTAAAATCTTATCGATGTAGCAATCCATTAGGGTGATCAGGATCTTCTCAATTATATCTTCATCTGATAGTTTTCCTCCTTGATTTCTAACTTCATTTATAGTCAGTTCAATCCTCTGAAAGAAGCTTGTAAATTATCCACCTTCTTCCATTTTTTAGATTTACAAATCTGCGCTTTTTTGCCAGCTTCTTTGTCAATTTCACTCTTTCATTTCCTTCATACATGTCTTCCAACTTCTTCCAAACTTCATATGCAGTATCCAAAGAAAGAACCTTAGCTCACTCAGTTTTAGATAAGCCACTAGAAATAGCATACTTTTCCTTTTCATTTTCTTCATAAGTAGAAATCTCATCTATCATAGTAAGACCACCAGACAAGGTGTATACTTTGTCTCAATAGCCTTTCAGGTCTTGAAACCAAGAGAGATAATATATCCTTTCATCTATCCCTTCCAATAATTGTAGTCAATTCCATCGAACATAGGGATCACCAACTTATGTGCCATCATATCTTCCTTAAGCGGTTAAGCTCTAAACCAAGGAACCAAGGCTTTGATACCAATTGTTAAATAGACATAGGAAAAATAAGAGGGGGGGTGAATCAATTGTCACAAAATTCAAACTTAAGACTTCAACACTTATTAATACCACAACCACACTATTCTATTATTAAGTAAGAGCATGAAACACAAATAACAGAAAGTAAATCAACACAATGAACACCATATTTTTACATGGAAAACCCAATAAGGGAAAAACCACAATGAGGGTTTACACATAATATAAAGATATTATAAAAATGAATATAGAGGCTCACTACCAAGGGCTCACTATCCAAGTACAAAGGCTCACTACCTATAGAAAGGACTCACTATCCAACAGGGAGGCTCACTGCCTACAGATGCAAAAGAGAACAAAAGATCCACCAAAACAATTAACACACATTTGTAGCTTTGAATAAGGATTGTAGAAACCTTTAGCTCACTGCCTTTAGGAATCCAACACAATAAAGAATTGTTGTTTCAACTCGCTCACACACACGCTTCTACTCTTATGATTTGTGGATTACTTTCGTCACTTTGCATCACACTGTCATACAACTATTCACAATTCAACTTACTTTTATTCCATCCTAAACCTTAGAAACTTTCTCCAAGGTTGGACACAAATACCTCATTTCATAAATTCAAATTAGGTCGGAAACTCAACATTCACATGATGGAAAGGAATGAGAGCGGACCAATAATTTTTTTTTTCAAGATCAAAAAAATAATATCTCGAATCAACCACATGCTTCCTCAATTAAATTTTATTCTCCAAATGAAGTGTAAACACCAAGTCGGCCAAACCTAATGAAAACAAAAATGAACATTGATGTACACGATTCCCAACAAGAAGATGACACAAACTCCACAACACACTTAATTATGCATGATAATACATCTCATATTTCTTTAGATACATCAGCAACAAATGCAATATGCTTCAAACTTTGAACACCTTTCACCAGTCCATTTGGACTATGCAAACTCATACTAAAACACTAAAACATGACTTCTGGATCACCAAACTTCAACCTTCTTTTCCAAAACCTCGAGAACACCATCTCAAGACATATCCCAGATCCATAAGATCTTAAACAAAACAGTGGAGGACATTGGAGCAAAAACATTTCTCTCGGTCCACAGAAGATCAACTTTTCCAAAACAATCCATACACCAGTGAATGTAACTTTCATGTACTATCACACTAGAAGCTAAAACTCAAGATATATCACACTAGAGAGGAAATGCTCACATCAATCCAAGTAATGAAGTCTCCATCTAGTATATATCTTCAATACCTACATCTTTAAGATTGAGGGAAAGAGTGTTGGGGATGTATAGGGGTTTTCCTTAGTCAAACCCCCATTTTGGTGTTCCCACCTCCATGGACAGCTAGATAGATAGAGAGAAATGAACAAAGCGTGTGGTGAAAGAAAAACCTCCTTCAAGAGTATAACCCACACCACCATGTATGAGTGATAAAAGCAATCCCCGCTCGAGGAGGAGAACCCGTATCACAAAGTAGAGATGCATTAGATAAGGGATATGGAATCCCAAGATGCTCGCAAGCACAAGGAAAGAGAGATAAAACTACAAGGCTTAAGGAAATCAAATGGAGAGAGAAATAAAGTTGCAAGAGCCAAGAGTGTTTTTGTAATGAGATTGTGAAACCTTGATAGTGCTTCAAAGGGTGGTGTTAAGAACTGGAAGAGAAAGCTAGAAGTTGGAATGAAGCTAGAGTGAAGCTAGAAGCACTTGGAAGAATGGAGCTAGAGAGCTAATTGAACTGAAAAGATAGCATTTAAGAAGAGAAAGGAAGCAAAAAGAAGCTTCCCGGGTGGTTACAAAGCATCTCAAGCCATTACCACCAACCAAAGGAGATGAACAGTGCCAAACATGCATGGAAATGGCTGTTTGAATGTAGAAATTTCGCAGGATGCTAACATGATGTGTGAACATCCACGCGGAACACTAGTATCTAGACATGTCATGCTATAAAATCATACTAACGGGAAAAACATAAGTTTTGACTCAAAGATGGCACACGATGGTAGCTACTGAAAAGGGGTGTTGAGCATCCTGAGAAGGGAAAAAGGATAATGTAGGGGATAAAATAAGCCTACAAAAATTCTAAGGGAGTGGACACTAAAGCGCAAACAAAAAAGTATGTGAAATTGCAAGGAGTGAAATATTAAGAAATTACATTTTTCCCCCACTTTAGCGGGCATATGAATCTATGCTAATATGCACCCTAAAGGAAATCCAATAAACATAAATACATCATTATGCCAAAATGATACTATAGAGGAAGCATATAACTCTTCAAACCATAGAAGCATGCCTCTAGGTTGAAAACCTACAAAACAAATGCATTAGACAAGAGAAACCTACACCAGACAACAATGTTAGAGCACAAAAAATTAAAGGATTCAAGTTAGAAAAGTAAAGAGACCTTGATGTAAAGTGTTGTCTCAATACTATGCATTGTCCCCAAATTAAAAACAATACATAGAAGAATTCTAAGATGAAGAGAAGGGCATATACACAGGATGAAGAAGATGTAGATCCTCGATCTAGTATATACAAAAGAGAAGAAAGAGAATTTAAGAATGTAAGCACCTCATAGGCCTGTAGACTTGTAAGGAAGGTTTCCTCCAAGATATCTCACATGAAGGATACCATGAGAAAGTTCCATACATACCTGAAGACCTATAGGGAAGGTGTCCTCGAAGATCTCTCACATGAAGGAAATCAAGAAAAGGTGCCCTACAGACCCATAGACCTGCAAGGGAGTGACCCCCAAGGTCTCTCACATGGAGGAGGCTTAGAAGAAGCACCCTACAAGCCTGCAGACCTACAGGGAGGTATCCCCCAAGATCTCTCACATGGAGAAAACCCAAGGAAGGGGACTCCATAGAATCGAAAAAAGGCTTCATAGGCGCACCTACAAAGTGAAATGTTTACCCATAGATAAAACATGCCCGAAAGCAGCCACCAAGAAAGTAAGTAGACAATCACACAAACCATCAACAAATTGGAAAGGTTTCAGAGGGGTTCCTTGGAAACCATTCAAAAGAAGAGAGGTCCACACAAGGGACATGTTGTTTGAAAGTTGAAGTCTAGTCATGCTTCCCCCAAGCTAGATGCTAATGATTTCACTCAAGAGAAAAGTTTTCAAAGGGGGCCCCTCAAGAACCCTTCAAAAGAGAAAAGAGTTGCACTCAAGGGATGCTTCATTTGAAAGTATAGAGAAGAGATGGGGTCCTTAGAAGGATGCACATCTCCAAAATAAGTTATCACTACCCCCAACATACAGGGGAGGAGAACCATGCAAACATACAGGATAGAGGTAGACCTCAATATCACTTTTCATTTTGAAGAAGAGGCAAGTGCATCAGAAAATACATGAGTGATGGCACCTAAATCAAAAAGTTGTTTTTTATCCTTCAAGGCCTTGCATTCACTAGTGGAATGGCCAAGCACTCAATGGTATGCATAGAAAGAATGTTTTTCTTTATCACGTTCATGTGATTTCTTATGTGTAGGAGGAAGAGTAGTTAAGTGAGCTTTTAGAAGCTCCAACAAAATATGCTCTTGCTCAGATAAAGAATGAGGAGCAGGAAGCAACCTTTTCTCTTTTGGAGAAAGACTTGACTGGTTACAAGAAGAAGACATGAAGAAAAAATACAAATGAGGATGGACCAATCCATGAGAATGAGGTTGAGTGGACATCATGCCAACATTGAACCATGGTTTCTACTTAGATTGTTCATTCGAGCAACCAAGTTCCAAATTACACTTATGGGGTGTGAATTCTATAGGGACTTGAATGCCTTGTTCATTATGCCTAAAACCCTTACACCCATAACCATATTTAGAGACAAGCTTAAAGTTAGGGCCATAACATGTCTGAAATCTTGAGAAGAAGAAGGATCTTCATAGAGAGCATCATTCCAGCAATGGGTATCACACTCCTCTATGGGATCTCCATCATCTTTTTTAATAGGACTATCAACATTATCCTCTTTAGCAGATACATAGTTATCTTCCTCAGAAGGAGGATCAATACTAAGAATATTGCAACTTGCATCTACATTACCCTGTGATGCAAAAGAATGATCATCTTTGATAACGAGTTTGGATGATGTTATCAGAAGGTTCAAGTGGATCGGGTCGACTTTACACTCTCCAATGAAGGATTCTGTAAAGTCTAGAGAACACTAATCATCACCAAGACATGCATTCCTTTGAGAAGCAGAAGGAGCAAACTTAAGATTTCTTGCTTTAACAGGATCTTCTTCAGGGATATCTAACTCAAGAGTATCCTTGGTAGTAGGTATTATTGGAGTAAACATCGACACATTGGAAGACACTGGAGGGATAAGAGTAGGCATAAATGAAACCTGACTGGTTGCTACCATCTCAGATAAGTGCATAGCCTTAGGGTCAGCCTTGATTGCGACTACTCGATTATTGCAAATGAACTTAATAGATTTATGCAAGGTAGATGGGACTCCAACCATAGCATGAATCCATGGTATACCAAGAAGAAGGTTATATGGTAATTTTTTTGACATGACATATACAAGGGTAGGTACGGTAATGGGTCCCAACCTCAAAGGCAAGACTATCATGCCTAGGGCTTGCCAACTGACATTATCGAACCCATGAATGTCAAAAAAAGAAGTATTAAGAGCAGATGAATCAATATTAATCTTAGGAAATATTTCGATGCTACATACATTGAGTGCCAAACTAGCGTCAACGAGAGTATGCCTAATGCCAATTTTATTAATGTTAAGGGTGATCCTACAAAGATGGTTTACAATTTCTAGGAGATTATGATTTTTGCTGAAATCACATATTTTTAGAAAATATAATGATTTAAGCCTTAAAAATTTCCATTTAAAGCATTCCAATTGAAGAGGGTTTGATCAAACTAACTTAGATCAAACCCCCTTGGATAGAACCCCGCTAGTTTTAAACTATACCTATAACGAAGTCTCCTTTACACCTATCAAAATGCTAATAAAAAACCACTTTTATTTACCTTTTGGGGATCAAATGAATTCATTTAAAATTTTTTTGTAAGTATGTAGTCCTTATTATAATCTTCCCAAAAAGTATAATTTTAAATAAATGTATTTTATTATTATATTTATTTTTATTTCTTGTGAATGTAGGTTTTTCACCTAAAATCAAGCTCTTAGTTCTACACATGTAGAAAAATAGAAGATTATCAAAAAAAAATTAAATATATGAGTGCACTAGATATTGAAGACCTTATTTTTGGTGGACCTGAAATTTTTTTTAACTAAATCTTCATTTTCGGTGCCTATAGCAATAAACATGAGGAATTTGAAGATGATGCAAACTAGAGTTTTGTGAAATTTTTTCTATAGATTCTAAATATATTTTTTCAAAATTTTTGGAATCATATTGCACTTCTTTTCTCCCTGAAAAACTAGTTTTTTTTCATAAAACAACATTTTAAAAGTGGCCTACGAGCAATTTAAATTTTTTTCTATGAAGGATAAAATTCTAATTCTTCTAAATTTAGATTTGAAATTTGATATCTTCCCACTTGGTTAGAGGTTTTTATTGAAATATTTTTTTCTTTAATCGTTTCAATTCAAATAATTATAATTAGGACATGAAGCGAATATACGCAGTAACTACTTTTGTATGTAGAAATTCAATTTTTCTTTGTTGGATCAAGGGAATTCAATATCCGTGCACTAATATTTTTAATTTTTTTAATAATCTTCTATTTTTCCACATGTGCAGAATAAGAGCTTGATTTTTGGTGAAAAACCTACATTCACAAGAAATAAAAAATAAATATAATAATAAAATTAAATTTATTTAAAATTATAATTTTTGGGAAGCTTATAATAAGAAATACATACTTACAAAAAATAAATTTTAAATGAATTCATTTGATCCCCCAAAAGGTAAATCAAAAGTGATTTTTTATCAACATTTTGATAGGTATAAAAGAGGACTTATAAGTATGGTTTAAAACTAGGGGTTCTATATCAAGGGGTTTGATTTAAGGTAGTTTGATCAAACCCACTTCAATTGGAATTATTTAAATGGAAATTTTCAAGGCTTAAATCATTATATTTTCTAAAAATATGTGATTTCAGAAAAAATTAGTTCCTCCCAGAAATTGTAAACCACTATTGTGGCAGCAAAAAAATGAATTTCGATACACATACAAAAAGTTGTGTTATAATTGGCCTATGTCTGGTAATGGTTTGAATTCAAAACTTGATTAAGGAAAAAATGTTCAATAAAACACTATGAAACCAATTGGAAACACTAGATATCGTAGTTAAAAGTCTAAATTCAAAAAAATAGAATTTTATCCTTCATGGAAAAAAAAATGTGTTATACGGTGAGTGTCACTCCTTAAAAATGGTGTTTACTGAAAAAAATAGTTTTCAAAGGAGATGGAAAAAGAAGTGCAATCTGATTTCAAAAAAATTGAAAATTAATATTTAGAATCTACAAACAAAATTTCACAAATCACTAGTTTGTATCGTCTTCAAATTCCTCACAGTTTAGCTGCTATAGGTGCCCGAAAGTGAAGATTTAGTTAGAAAAAATCAGTTTAATGTCCAGTTTGGCCAAAAATTGTAAACTAGTATTGTGGGATCACCCTTAACTATAATCATTAGAGGACCTACTTACTTCTATACTTCTGAAGTCAGGAGTTCCTATGGATAGAACATAATATTTGACAAATCCGCATGAATATGAGCTATCAACACATCAACATCTGTCGACCTAGTGGAAGAAGGAAAGACGATCATTTGCATGTCTTCTTGAAGCATACCTTGGTAAACCAAAGTGGACTGAATCAAGGCCTACAGTGAGATCTTAGTTGGAGTAACCTAAGGTTGCTCAACAAGATTGTAATCACTAGGTGCTTTAGTTGTAGGTTTAGGTGCTAAAGGAAGACTCAGTTGTTTATTCATTCCATTCTTATAAGTATGGGCTACCGCTCTATAAGAGGGAGCCTTAGAAAGATTAGGAGAGTCACTATCAAATGGAACTCTATCAATAGAACAAATCATTTTAGAAGAAGGACTAGTTGGAGTCACATAAATGATTGGTGTCTTAGGCCTTTGAGGGGTAGCAGAGACATAGATCACATTTATAGACTCATCACAACTAGTGGAATAATTATTTGAAGACGTATTCTCAACATTGATCCAAGGAGAATTAGATGTGGAAGGAGGTTCATCATTCGCTAATGCATCATCTCTAGAAGAGAGTGCATTGGAATAAAGATTAGACTCATCATTCACCAATGCAATGTCTCTAGAAGAGAGTGTGTTGGAATGAAGGGGAGATTCATCATTCACAAATGCATCATCTCCAAAAGAGACTGCATTGGAATGAAGAGAAGGTAGAGAAATGGTAAGAAAGGTATCAATGATTTCATCTTCTTCCACAGAAATATCCTCCAAACCAAGAGGACTTTCATGAGAAGGATCAAAGATATCAAGTGACATAGGCAAAGCCAAGTCACCATCACATGCATGAAATGGAATATCATTAATATTTTGAATAAAACTAGATACTAAACCAATAAAATAAGATATTAAATTCATTTTGGTGACAAAACTAAGAAAAACCAAAAATATAGATTTTCTAATTTTTTTGGTATTTCCTAGGTTCTAGTAATTTACATTTTCAGAGGTCTTCGGAGTGGAATTTGAGGCCAGAACTTGCGTCAGTCCCTAAAATTAGGCTACCAAAGGAACAGCATTTTAGGGACTAAAATAGTCCTCTAGGAGACCTTTCCAATGATGCAAATAGTCCTGAATTCCGAGCACTGAGTCAAAAGTTCTGACCCCACCAAGTGGGGGTAAATAAATTCCTAGTTTTTCAGTTCATGTCGAGTTCACCAAAATGTAGAGAAGGGGGATTCACTACTCATGATTTCTCTTCATTCAGAGAGCCTCATGGGGAAAACTTCATTAAACTACCTCAAGGACAACGCGAGAGTTCTAGAATCAGAAATAGAAAGTCACGAATATTTTTTGGACAAATTGACAAGCTCTCAGCTAAAGGATGACAATGTGGAATATAGATGACAATGCAGTACGATAGTGTCTTGTATAGACTAGCAAGCAAGAATATCATAGAAAATGGCTAGATGACTGCTAGCAATTCGATTGCTAAGAACTTATAGAATTACTAGAAAATAACATAATGTGATAAAGCTGAAATAAATTAAAATAGAAATGATAAAGAGAATAAGAGATAGAAAGGAAATGCTCAAAAAAATCCAAGTAATGAAGCCTCCAGCTAGTAGATATCTTCAATACCTATGTTTGTAAGATTGAGAGAAAGAGTGTTGGGGCTGTATAGGGGTTTTCCTTAGTCAAACCCCCATTTTGGTGTTCCCACCTCCATGGATAGCTAGATAGATAGAGAGAAATGAACAAAGCGTATGGTGAAAGAAAACCCACTTCGAGAGTAGAAACCACACCACCAAGTATGAGTGATAAAATCAATCCTCACTCGAGAAGGAGAACATGTATCACAAAAGAGGTGATAAAAAAAATCCCCACTCAAGGAGGAGAACCCATATCACAAAGTAGAGATGCAATAGATAAGGGATATGGAATCCCAAGATGCTCGCAAGCACAAGGAAAGGGAGATAAAACTACAAGGCTTAAAAAAGCCAAATGGAGAGAATAATAGAGCTACAACAGCCAAGAGTGTTGTTGTAATGAGCTTGTGAAAGCTTGAGAGTGCTGCAAAGGGTGGTGTCAAGAAGTTGAAGAGGAAGCTAGAATTTGGAATGAAGGTAGAGTGAATCTAGAAGCACTTGGAAGAATGGAGCTAGAGAGCTAAATGAATTGAAAATATAGCATTTAAGGAGAGAAAGGAAGCAAAAAGAAGCTTCCCGGGCGGTTACAAAGCATCTTGAGCCATTACCATCGACCAAAGGAGATGAAAAGTGGAAAAAATGCACGCAAAAATGGCCATTTGAACATTGAAACATCGTAGAATGCTAGTGTGGTTTTCAAACATCCATGCGGCATGCTAGTGTTTAGACACGTCATGCTACAAAATGATATAAACGGGAAAAAATAATTTTTGACTCAAATTTGACATGTGGGGGTAGCTGCTGAAAAGGGGTGTTGAGCATCCTAAGAAGGGAAAAAGGTTGATGCAGGGGATAAAATGAGCCTACAAAAATGATAATGGATTAGACATTAAAGTGAATACATGAATGTATGTGAAATTACAAGGGGTGCAATTTTACGACATTACAAAGCTAAAGAAAAAGAATATTGGATTGAAGAAATGAATAGTGAAATAGAAATAATTGAAACGATTGACACATGGGATTTGGTTCAACTACCTCATGGTAAGGAAATTATTGGTATAAGGTGGGTGTACAAAAATAAGTATACATATGATAGAAGCATTGATAAGCATAAGGCTAGATTAGTATCGAAATAGTACACTCAAAAAGAAGGTACTGATTATACTAAAATATTTGCACCAGTAGCATGAATGGATTCTATCAAATTGTTTTGTCTTTGGCAGCTCAGTAGAGTTGGATAGTTTATCAAATGGATGTAAAAAGAGCATTTTTGGATGGATATATTGATGAGGAAGTGTATATTTCACAACATAAATGTTTTGAAATATCTTCTAAAGAACATTATGTTTAGAGATTAAATAAGGCCTTGTATGGTCTTAAGCAGTCACCTAGAGCATGGGATTCAAGGATAGATTCATATCTATAATAAAAAGGTTTTGTAAGAAGTCATTTAGATCCAAATCTTCATATAAGGAGCTCAGATAAGGATATTTTTATCTTATTTCTCTATGTTGATGATCTTATCTATACTAAAAACAATTCATCTTTATTTGTATAGTTTAGAGTAGTTATGGTTGTGGAATTTGAAATGACAGATTTGGGACATATGCACTACTTTCTTGGTATAGAAAATATGCATCAAACATCCTAAAAAAATTTCAAATGAAGAATTTTAAACCAATTGTAACACCTATTAATGTTGGACTTAAGTTGTCTAGATTAGATGTATTAGATCTAGTGGACCCCACTTTATATAAATAGTTGATTGGAAGTTTGATCTACTTAACTACTGCATCACTAGATACCACATATGCAGCAAGCTTGGTATCTAGGTCCATGTTAGAGCCTAAGAAAACACATTAGCTCATGTAGCTAAGATGATTCTTAGATATGTCCAAGGGACATTGAGTTATGGTATCAAATTTCAACATTCACAAGATAGTGAGTTGGTTGGCTATATAGATTCAGATTGGGTAGGCTCCATAGATGACCAAAAGTCTAATTTTGGTTATGCTTTTAGTCTTGGTTTGATAGTATTCTCTTGGAAGTACAAGAAACAACCAATTATCTCACTTTCTACAACAAAGGTGGAGTATAAAACTACAACATCGGTAGCTTTCCAAACTATGTGGTTAAGAAGAATACTAGAGGATTTACACCAAATGCATAATGGACCTACTTTGTTCCATTATGACAACAAGACTTCTATATAAATGACAAAGAATCTAGTATTTCATAAAAAAACCAAACATATTGAGATTCAACACCATTATATCAGAGAATTGGTTTAAAAGGGATTGATTAAGATTGTGTTGTAGTACAAAAGATCAAATAGTAGATATTTTCATGAAGTCTCTAGCTCATGAAAGGTTCCAAAAACTCAAAGATCTACTTCATGTTCTTCCCAATGGTTTTTATGGGGGATAATGACAACAATAATGCCCATTAGAGCAACCTTTATTGACTTTATCGTAGGTTATAAATAATTTTGTTGAGGTATTGGTGAATATGGTTGTGTTCCATAATGTCACCTCTCTTTTGGATCTCTATTTAATAGATTTCTTGCCTCTCATTTCATTAAGGAAATTCAGGGCTTTGTGTAATTGTCTGTCTTGTGATTAGTAGATCACCATTGTTGTTTTATTTTCCTTAAACACCTAGATCATGTGATGATTTCTACTTAATCCTTCTTTTCCTTCACCAAATAGTTTTCAATCCTAGTGGAGCCTTTTCTAGATGTCACTATTCCCATTCGGTCCAAAGTTCAATGGAAAGTTAGAGTTTCTTAAAGCTGTATTTTTTTTTTAAATACTTCTCTATTGATTGATCAAAATTCATTGGTACACATCAAAAAAGTGTGGAACCTTGAAGCTTGACCAACTCAACTAGATATTTTGATTTTTGTATGGAATAGAGGCATATAACACATGCCATGCTTCCTTCACATCTATAGGCACCAGCTGGAATTTTTTTGATGACGTACATACAAGGCCACTATTGGAACACATTTTTTGTACCAAAAGATCGACCTATTAACGCTCGATATAAATTATAGAGATAAATAGATACATGGTATGTGGTTAGTCCATGTCATGAATATGAAGGGAGACTCTAGCGATTAGTCTAAAAACCCCCCCTCAGCATCACCTGAGGGGATTCGAACCCATGACCATGACTCCAATACCATTTGTTTGAACATGCTTACCATTATTCCAAAAGATCAACCTGTGAACACCTAATACAAATGCTAGAGATAAATGAATTCATGGGAGGTTGTTAGTCCATGTCATGAACCCAAAGGGAGACGCTAGTGATTAGGACAAAAACCATAGCCTTAGAGCTTCACAAGGCTATTACAAATCTTGAAACTATTCCCTTTCCCCTAATTTGCAAGTTAGGGTGGCAAAGCTTTGGCATCAAAAATATATTGTTGATTGAAACATAGATAATAGGGTACTCTCTTTTTGCTTCTAGGGTTTTGGACCTAAAAGGAGAGAGGCTATTTTCAATATTTTACTCAAGAAAAAACCCTTGAGATTTCAATGCAAAGGATATTGAAATTTGACAAAGGGAGATTTCTAGGGAAAAAGCAACAGTAAATGAGGGTTCACCACCAAGTGTAAACTTGGAAAATGCAAGATGTTTGAAAACATAGTGTGGTGTACAAAATGTCCTAGAAAATGACTTAGAAATTCAAATAAAGAAAAACAAAAAGCTCTAAAATAGAAAGTGTGCACCTGGAAATGTGTTGAAGATTGGAAATAGCTTTAGAATTTTGAAATTGTTGCTTTTTAGGCTTGGTGGGATTTATTCTCCATTTTGGGTGAATTAGTCCCAATTCTAGAAAACTACACTAGAGCCTGTTTTAGCCAAATGGGTATCCAAAACCATAAAATATCTAAAAAATAGATACATTGGGACTCATTTTCCACTAATGGTGAATGAGTCCACTTTGACATTTCTGAAAACCCAAAAGTGGAATATGTAGCTCTCAGTTTTCTCTTTATGTTCCTCCAGGTGTCCAGATCCTAAACCCTCTTTCAGTTTCAAACTCCAAAAAGTTTGAAACCTATTCTTCAATCATCTCCAAGCCTTCAAAGCACCTAGATATGTAATCACACAAAGAAAGAGAAAAAATGTTGATTGTTAGGGAATAGGGGTTTTCCTTGGTCAAACCCTGGTTAGGTAATTAAACCAAAATGATAAAATAAGATAATGAAGCACGAATATGAAGTAATGAAATTAGAAACTTTCCATGATGATAGATCTTCAATTGCTACAAAAATGGATGAAGAATCTTCCCTTGAATGTCTTAGAAGTGATCTTGAAAGCTATCTTGATGACCTTTTGAAGACTTGAAATGCCTAATTCTTGCTTGCTTGACTTGATAAATTGAATAACTTATGAAATAATTATTTGAGGAAATTTTTATATAGGAAAGGCACTCAAATGGCCATTAATTTGATCCCCAAGGCCGACATTGAAGAAAATTAAACTTAAAACCTAATTTTTCGCACTCAAACTTTGAAAATAGCTCAAATGGAACTCATTCGCCATCCTAGGTGAATGAGTCCCACCTAGATGGGACTCATTCACCCAAGGTGGAAAATGGATCCCATAGGGGCCATTTTGCTAGCTTAAGTGTTGGGGAATGCATAAATTAAGTCTATATGTTGATCTAGTTGAGTTTTTTAATCAAAATATGCCTCAAGATGCACAATATGGGGTCATAGGGGCCTATTAATGATGATATAAAGGTCAAAAAGAAAGGAGGCCCAAAATCCAATGTGAAAGTATAAATAAATACACTTTAAAACACTAAATAAAGGAAAAATTGAATCTATTTAGCTTAGAATGGCCTTAAATCTCATGTGAATGTGTTAAACACATTACAACACTAGATTAGGTCCACATTATTTACAAGCCTCCCAAATTTAATGTGAATATGTAAATAAATACATTTTACAACATTAAATTAGGACATAGTTAGGTTAATTTAGCTTAAAAAGGGCCCAATACCTAATGTGGATGTGTAAAACACCTCACAACACTAGACCAAGATGGCATTAAGTCCAATTTTTCATTAATTATTCCCATATCAAATGTGAAAATGTCCATAGATCTATTTTTCTATGCTACATTAATAAACATTATGTTAGAAGCACTCAAATCAAAGCTAGGTTGTACTAGCTTAAAATTGGGGATAAAGCCTTTAAAGAGTTCTTCCAAGCTCTCAAATCTTGTCACACTTCTCAAAGTATCAAACATATCAAGGATGGGAAAACTATCCTCAATGAGCTTTTGGATATTCTCTAGGTTTTGGTCAAATATTACAAGAAAATTTTCAATATTGAAAAAATTCTCCCAAAAGAGACCAGGCCATTCAAGAATGTGTCTGAGTTGTTTCCTGCTAGCTTTCCTCCTCACAACAAGCCTTTTGTGATCAATTGATCTCCATTATTTATCTTAAGGAGGATGTTCACACTATAACCAATGATAAGGATTTTGGATATGATGGGTTTCCTTGTGAATTTTATAAGACCCTTTGGGGTTATGTTTGTGAAGATATACATAAAGTTTATCTTGAAGCCTACCACTCCAAGTCATTAGGGAAAGTAATTAATAAAAGAAATATCAAATTCATACCTAAAATTTGAAATCTAGAGGATATTCACAATTGGTAGCCCATCCTCTTACTCAATGTCTCATATAAGATAATTGTCAAAGCATTGTCCTTTAAGGTGTGCCATCTCCTTCCTCAAATTGTAAAGCTTGAGAAAATTAGATTCATTAAATCTATATATTCTCAATAATATTATTCCAATCTGCGAAGGTATAGAATGGGCTAGGAATTATTAATATAAGGTTTTATTCCTAAAGATTGACTTTGTTAAGGCTTGTGAACACATTGAATGGCCCTTTATTCCAGCCATTATTTGAGATCTAGGTTTTGGTTCTCACTTCAATAAATTTGTTACCATACTTTTTGTTGATGCATCAGCTTGCATAATCATTAATGGCTAGCAATTCAATTCCTTTGGGATTTTTAGGTTTACTCACCAAGGTTCTCCTTGGCTCCAACCCTATATGTTATTGTTGTTGAAGAATTTGGTTACCTCTTGGTTCATTCTATGTCACAAGGGTTGTTCAAAGGTATTGATTTACCTAACTCTTCAAATCAACTTGTTAATGGTCATTTTGTAGATTATTTTTTCCTCACTCTCCTTGAAGAGGAGAAAATTATCAAACAAGGGCTTAAGTGCCTTGATATTTTTCACAAAGCTTATGGTTCTATCATTTAGTAACATAAGACTCAATGTTACAAACAATCCTTCCTCCCCACATGTTCTTGACTCAACTCCTATGGTTAAAAAAAAATTCATCACAAAGAAGTTTTTAGATTCTTGTGCATCCCTTTTGTCTTCCAAGCTTCATAGGTATCCCAATGGCAAGTTTTCCTTACCAAAATAGAAAAAATCTAGCGTACTGGATCATGAAACTCCTCTCTTTGAAATTTAATCTTTTTTAGGTTTTCTCCAAGATTATTATGGTTACTCTTGTGTATTATCCCTCATGTTGGGCTCCTTCTAAACCCTCTTACATGAAGTTGGAAAAACTTAAATGTGATTTTCTATGGGTTCTCTCAAAATATCACAAGAGATTTCATAAGGTGGCCTAGGATTTTTACTACTTTCTTCAGGACTATGGAGGTCTAGGGATTTTAACCACCCAACATGAAGGTTTGACTCTTTGCACTAAGTACATTATTTGTTCCCTTGAAGGTGATGAAGCCTAAAAAATTCTTGTGTGGCATGGCATTGCCTCTGGGCATCCATTTGGATGGCCTACTTGGAAGGGGATTAGGTTTCAAACCCTTCTCAACATGAAAGATGTGATGCAGATTCAAGGGACTATTGTGATAAAAATTAATTAGAGCTTGGGAAGCCATGAAGCCCTAGATCTTTTGGAATGGTTCTAGATTATGTGATGGGTTCTTCATCAATCAATAGAATAATTTTTGTTCTCACATTTTGCAAGACCAAGACCACCCATTGGCAAGGTTGTCATGGGTACATTCTTTGATTCACAAGAAAGGGATCCAAACCCTACCAAACCTCTTCTCCAAAGCCTCAATGAGTCTCTTGACATAGAATGAAGATTAAAGCAAGTTTCACCTCTCTAATTAGGATTGTGAAACTTTTGATATAGTCATGGGGGAAACTCCAACTAATATGGTTCACAAAATTGATATCAATTTTTCTAGGCCCTAGTGGAAAGATTGGAAGTGGGGTCCAAACATTTCCCTTCAAAAGAAACCTTAGCATGGATATTGTTGGATCTCTCCCCACTTTCTCATGATTACTAAGTTAAATAAACAATGGCATCTAAAATCCCCAATTTTCATTTGGCAACACATATTTCATACCATCTCGTCAGATATTTTAGAACTCAAATTGACCCATTTTTCTTGGTGTATTATTTTCTAGGGCCTTCTATTAGGATCCAAATTACTTAAATTGGGTGTTTCAGACCCTTTTTGCCCCTTTTGTGGGAAATTAGATTCTTTCAAACATATTTTTTTGTTTTTTCGAAAAATGTAAAATTTCTAGACTTAGATCCATGATTTCTTCATGCCCTTCAAACCAGAACCCTTTCATGACAAATGGTTCTTTCAAGGGATTGGTATCACATCCCTCCCAAACTCAACCAAATATGGTATGCTTTCTAGGTGGAAATTCTCTTCAGCATATGGAAATATAAAAATTCAGTTATTTCTACCAATTGTTCTATTGATTGGCATGTTTTTCTTTTTTCTAAAACTTGATTTGTTATAATGTCTTATTGTAAATTCAAATGTAAGCTAACAAACTTGTACTTGATCTTTCCCACTTACAAGTGCTCCTTGACCACTAGGGAAATGACCCTTGTGCAATGGCCAAAGTTCCTCCATCTTCCTCTTCTTCCAAGGGTCGCTCACTTCTTCACAAGTGTTGTCATGGAAGGAGTCTTTCTGCTTGAGGTACCCAAGATCCTTGCCCCCGATCTTCTCTCATGACTATAAGAAGTGACCATGGTCAATGAGGTTGGACATAGCTTACTTGTAGATGCTTCACCTCCCTGCCACCTACGAGAGAAACCTCTAGGTGGCCTATTGGTGGTACTTCCAATTGGCTTAGCTCTAGCAAGTTTCCTCACTTGGCTCTTGACATTTCATCGATCCATGCTATTTAAGAAAAAGATAAAGAAAAGGCTAAAGAAAATGATGATGATGTGCATGACCCTCCCATGAATACTCTAGACCTTGTTGATGTATGAGGAAAGTCGAATAATCAAGATCCCTTTCTTCCCCTCTCTATTATGCATTAGACATTTAGCATCTTATTTATTTATATGTTTTATGCTCTAGACCTCACCCCTTATAAATTATAAAGATGTGATTTTATATCTATTTTTAATATGTATAATATTATTTTATATAAATGATAATCTATAAAATTATTCATCAAAAAATGTTCACATGATTTTTTTAACCTCTTTAAGTCTGGAGGCTTTTCCATCAATGGCATTCATTCGTGTACACAAAAACCCCAGAATAAGTCTCAAGCAAAAAAAAGCCTCACCGTAAGAATTGGACGTGCCCATTATCTGTGGAAATTTCCTCTAAGGATTGAACATGTGCATTAGCTACAAAATTTTTAAATCAATAAATAATACGGTTTAACATGCATCCAACATCCATTTTAGGTGGGTTTTATGGTTTTGCAATGATGGAGACCAAAGTTGGAGAGGTCAGAAAGGTTCACGTTGTCTATTTTTTGAGAATAGGTGGACAAATTGAGCATCCGCACATGATAAAAGTTCATCCTACAGTTCGAAATGGCGTGCACTTGAAAGGAAAGGCTCTCAATTTTTAGGTTTCTTATATTTTCCCCCTTTTGGTGAACAATTTTTTGTTCAATATGAAATTTTCTGGCGTGTTGCAAATGTTAAGTGATGGTTATCAAATTTGAGGGGAAAATACATGTCGAATTCATTCGCTTGGTCATATAAGCAGTATGGATGGATTATGGTGTTTTTTTGTCTTCGAATTTAGTAAGGGAAAATTAATCTGACGAAAAAGTGTGCTATTTTTTGTTCAAAGGAGATACAAAGGTGGCTATGTATGGCAAGACTTGTGCGAAAATGATCTCATCACACATTTGTGATAGTGAATACATTCTTAAAGGCTATGAGATCCTATCGAGCAATCAAGGCAGGATTCTTTCAACTTCTTGCTTATTTACAATTTTTTATTTTTTGTTTTCACAAATTGGATTGTTTTCTATAAGATCAAGTGGTTTTACAATAAAATTGAACACAATATTTGTAGCAACTTTTGTTGCTTCTTTATAATAGAGTAATCTTCCTTGACATTAAAAGCTTTTTGAGCAAAATTGAAAAATAATAGGTAATTTAACAGAGATTAATATTTTATATTCACGTGTAATTTTCCACTTTGAAAATTGGATTCGTTTGGTGATGCATCAAAATTGAACATAACCTTTCAGAATGATAGTAGAAAAATGATCACAACAATTAATTAGCAATTTCACCAATTTTGAAATCGTAGATGTTGTTATTGACTAATAAAACTCATTTTCCCTCTCTTGTTCTATTGAATTTAGATCATGGCATCCTTCCCCCCACTCAAAAAAGAAAATTTTCAAAAGGAAGAAAAGTAGTGGTGAGTGCTAAATTCCATTTTTCTTAGTTCAAACAAGTTTACATTTTTTTCTTCAGATTTTTATCATACAGTCAGTAGTTCGAGTTAAAAGGGAAAATGGCAATTTTATTGGCAATCAATTATTCTTAATCCTAGGGAAATTTTAATTCCATATAATTCATAGGTCTACATTTTGGAGAAAGCTAACTCCTAGAAAAAAAACACCTATGTATGTAACATGATATCGTTCCCCCCATACCTCATGCTACGCGGTGGACAAAAAGCACCAAGGAAAAGACTTGATGAGTGGCTAGTCGCGTGCCATTAGGTGGCATCGCCAAAAAAGGACACACAACTCAGTGGGAAAGTTGAAAAGATAGACAAAATGCACCTAACATCACCATTTTCCACATTTGCATTTTCTAGTTTGGTGGGTGGGGAGGGAGGAGGCACGGGCAAGGAAAATGGAGTTGTAGGTGGTCGGACCAACTTTTTATTTTGTAGATTACTAGCTAGGGAGGGACGTGAGGCCAAAGAAAATGGAGTTGCAAGTGGCCAAACTAGAAAACCCATGAAACACATTCGACACCCAAGGCACCAACATGTATGTATCTACAATTTTATATTTCATTTGCCATTTTGTAGGGATTGTGAAATACGACTGTTAAATGGGTTTCTATGAAGCAATGAACTATGAAGCATGACCGTTAAATGGATTTTTTTTTAAATGAAAATAAAATGTTTTGTTTGCATGTAGGGTTTGATGGGTTTGTTCTTAAATAGTTTTTCTGTGAAATGAAAATGAAATGTTTTGTTTGTGTGTAGGGTTTTCAGCATAGTTGTTTAAGAATATTTTTTACGAGGGTTTTGAAATTTGACTATGAAGAAATAAAGGGGTTTTCATTTCAAATGCAAAGGTGTTTTGTGTGTTTTTGTTGGTTTTTGTATTGGTGTTTGAATTTTTTCTTTTGGTTGTTCATTGTGAAGATTAGTGGAATTAAAAATGTGGGTTTTTGTGTTGTGAAGATGGGTTTTGAAAAAACATTATGTGAGTTACAGATTCGAAAAACATTATGAGCTAGTGGGTTTTCAAAATGAGAATTTGAAACATTTGGAGAGAAAGTCCAAAACCGTACACACAAACAAAATATTTTATTTTCCCATTGACATTCTCATTTTGACTAACTCTTTGCTACAATCAAAATGGCATTTAACTTTCTTCATCTGATTGCAACAAATAAAATGCTCACATTATTTGCAATGTTGGAAACACATTGTCTCCTCTCAGTTTAAATGTAAAGGGTTGTCTCATAGTGGGTTTCTTTCTTCTTAACATGTACAGTTTTGCAACATGGAATGCTACAAAATAGTATGAATTTTTTCAAAATCACACCTTCCATTGTTGTGTTTAAATTTTGGATGATTGAAAAAAAAGTGCACAAAATAATTGTAATTTGGAAACACAATGTTGGGTTTTAGTTATTCGAATCTCCTTGTTTAAATGTAAAGGGTTGTCTCATGGTGGATTGCTTTCTTCTTAACACATGGTTTTGCAACATTGAATGTTACCAAAAAGTATGAATGTCTTCAAAATCACACCTTCCATTGTTGTGTTTAAATAAAATGCTTGCATTATTTGCAATGTTGGAAAACACATTGTCTTGCTTCTTAACACCTATGGTTTTGCAACATGGAATGTTACAAAATAGTATGAATGCCTTCAAAATCACACTTTCCATTGTTTTGTTTAAATTTCACATGATTGAAAAGAAAAAGTGAACAAAATAATTGTAATTTGGAAAACACAATGTTGGGTTTCAATTATTTGAATATCATTGTTTAAATGTAAAGGGTTGTCTCATGGTGGGTTGCTTGCTTCTTAACACGTACGGTTTTGCAACATTGAATGTTACAAAATAGTATGAATATCTTCAAAATCACACCTTCCATTGTTGTGTTTAAATAAAATGCCCGCATTATTTGCAGTGTTGGAAAACACATTGTCTTGCTTCTTAACACCTATGGTTTTGCAACATGGAATGTTAAAAAATAGTATGAATGTCTTAAAAATCACACCTTCCATTGTTGTGTTTAAATTTCACATGATTGAAAAGAAAAAGTGGACAAAATCATTGTAATTTGGAAAACACAATGTTGGGTTTCAGTTATTTGAATCTCCTTGTTTAAATGTAAAGGCTTGTCTCACAGTGTATTGCTTTCCTTTTAACACACACGGTTTTTCAACATTGAATGTTAGAAAACAATATGAATTTCTTCAAAATCACACCTTCCATTGTTGTGTTTAAATAAAATGTTTGCATTATTTGTAGTGCTAGAAAACACACTATCTTGCTTCTTAACACCTACAATTTTGCAACATGGAATGTGACAAAATAGTATAAATGTATTTAAAATCACATCATCCATTGTTGTGTTTAAATTTTGCATGATTGAAAAGAAAAAGTGCACAAAATTATTGTAATTTGGAAAATGCAATGTTGGGTTTCAATTATTTGAATCTCCTTGTTTAAATGTAAGGGGTTGTCTCACGATGGGTTGCTTGTTTCTTAACACATACAGTTTTGCAACATTGAATGTTACAAAATAGTATGAATGTCTTCAAAATCACACCTTCCATTGTTGTGTTTAAATAAAATGCTCACATTATTTGCAATGTTGGAAAACACACCGTCTTGTTTCTTAACACCTATCGTTTTACAACATGGAATGTTATAAAACAATATGAATGTCTTCAAAATCACACCTTCCATTTTTGTGTTGAAATTTCACATGATTGAAAAGAAAAAAGTGCACAAAATAATTTTAATTTAGAAAACACAATGTTGGATTTCAGTTATTTGAATCTCCTTGTTTAAATGTAAAGCGTTGTCTCATGGTGGGTTGCTTGCTAATTAACACGTACAGTTTTGCAACATGGAATGTTACAAATAGTATGAATGTCTTCAAAATTGCACCTTCCATTGTTGTGTTTAAATAAATTGCTCACATTATTTGTAGTGTTGGAAAAAACACTGTCTTGCTTCTTAACACTTATAGTTTTGCAACATGGAATGTTACAAAATAGTATGAATTTCTTCAAAATCACACCTTCCATTGTTGTGTTTAAATTTTGCATGATTGAAAAGAAAAAGTGCACAAAATAATTGTAATTTGGAAAACACAATGTTGGGTTTCAACTATTTGAATCTCCTTGTTTAAATGTAAAGGGTTGTCTCACGATGGGTTGCTTGCTTCTTAACATATATGGTTTTGCAACATTGAATGTTAGAAAATAGTATGAATGTCTTCAAAATCACACCTTCCATTGTTGTGTTTAAATAAAATGCTCGTATTATTTGCAGTGTTGCAAAACACACTGTCTCCAATCAATGGTTCCCTCTAATACTGGTATATTATATGAATCGACCTTTAATTCTGGTATAGTATACCATTAGAGGAGAAGCTAAAGTGTAGAATAAATGAACCTATGTATGTAACATTATATCATAACCCCCATTCCCCATCCCATGTGGTTGACAACATGCACCGACGAAAATACTTGATGGAAGGTTAGTTGTGTGTCGTCATGTGTCTATTACTGGAAAAGGATGCACGACTGGTGAAAAAGTCAAAAAGCTAGAAAAAAATGCACCTAACATCGCAATTTTCCACATTTACATTTTCCAGTTTGGTGGATGGTGACGTGCAAGAGGAAAATGGAGTTGTAGGAAAAATCCCTCAAATGCATTCCTCATTGTGGTGCATCACCATTTTCCACATTTTTATTTTGTTGCTTACTATCTTGGGAGTGATGCGCAGCCGAGGAAAATGGAAATGGAGTTGCAAGAATTTGCATAAAGCAATAGATAAAATGCACCTAAACTTCCCTCAAATACTGGTGTCCAAATGGTTTTGAAACATTAGGTGGGTTGCAAGTTTTGTAAAACACAGTGTTTTGCATCGTAGAATTTTCCAAAATAGTATGTATGTATTGAAAAGCTTTGTGTTATTTAGACCATAGGAGTGTGGTGATAGGCACCATTTTCTAGATAGCCAATAAGGTATTTGGCTTCAGTGTGTAAAGGGTTTTACAAAATTTTGTGTGTTGGAGGTTTTGTAAATCATGTTGTCACCTCACCCCCACTGTGTTTTCCAACCTATAATCATACTGTGCATGTATTTTGGATCATATTAAGAAATATAAACACAATTTTTATTCTACGTAAGTCCTGTTATAAGGTTCCTTTCATTACATTTTACTGTCTAAATTACATTCATACCATTTTGTTAAATTCAAGGTTTCAAAACATTGGTTTTCTCCTCCAACTCCTACATGTGCACTCTAACCTTCAGCTTTAAATGTGCAGACATGAAACACAGAGTGATTTCCCCCTTCTTTCCCCAAACTAAAAAATGCACACGTCATTCTTCCTTCAATTCCTGTGCCAAAAAAAAATATCTGAAAATGACAACTCATACTCACATTTTTTGTACTGTCTAAATTGCATTCATACTATTTTGTAAAATTCTAGGTTGCAAAACACTGGTTTTTGAAAATCTATAATCCACATAATGTTTTCAAACCCTTTACAAGTAACAACCCAATTGGTTACTCACCCCCCACTTCAATTTGGTATGTTCTATGATTTCCTTGAGAGCCTTTTGTGAATTAGATAGTAAGAATGTAATGGGATTGGAAAACACTGAGTTTTAAGAAATCTGCTACCCACATAGTGTTGTAAAACCCTCTAGACATAACAACCCAATTAGTAAGTTGAGAAAACCGAGCTAACACACCTATGTACATACAATTGGTTAAAAAACCCTCACCTCAACTCGCTTGGTCATCTCCCCCACCTACAACGCCCCCTTGCTCTCCAATGATTCTCTTTCAACCTGCAAAATGAGAAAACCCAGAACACAAAGTATTTTCCAAGAATAGTACTTGTTACAATCTAAAACATGTCTTAATCACACCAATTCCCTTCCCTTCCACAATGAATGGATAGCTTCTCACACAAGGAAAAAAAATGTCAGCATAATTTGATGTGATGGGGCACCTCCTCGCTTTCCTCACTGTGAAATTTCCTTTCGTCTGTTAGTTTCGTCACTTCTATCATCTATTTGGCAGGTCCCACACTACGTTTGTTCTTCATGTTATGTATGTTTCCATGTATGTTGTTATGTACATGTTTTTATGCATTTTTGTATGTACATAGGTGTTCTTTTCAGGAGATCAGTTATGTTTGTAGAGGGTTTTACAACATTGTGTGGGTTGGAGGTTTCATAAATTATGCAATCACCTCCCATGGTGTTTTCTAACCTATAATCATTCAGAGTTTTAATGGTTGTTGGAAAACAGTGGGTGTTTATAAAATGTTTCCTTTCATTGCATTCCTATTGCATAATTAACAAAAGCTTTTCAAGACATTCTTGCCCATGCTCCCAACCACGTAACTTTGAATGTACATAATGAAATAAATAGAAAAACACATTGTGTTTTCCAACCTGCAAATTATATTGTGCATTTATTTTTAAATGATATGATGAAAATGAATTTCAATTTTTTTCTATAAGTAAGAGGCTATAAATTGTGAAGGTGAATGAACTTTAGTACATTCTTACTGTTTACAAACTTTAAGGTTTTCATTAGAAGCATGATGTCTATATATACTTGCATGTTGGAAAATAGTATGTGTTATGAAACCTGCAACCCAAATACTGTTCTCGGCTTTGAGAGTGTCTTTCTGATTAGAGAATGTAGATGTTTTGTTTTTAATAAAAAATTTACAAAATTTGTCTACCTTTTCACATAAGACTCTCATGTCTCCATCTAACTGATTCTCTTTTTTGCACTAACATCCTATTTTTCCTTCTTTTCATGTTATGTATGTTTCTATGTATGTTTTTGTGTATGTTTTTATTCGTTTTTGTATGTACATAGGTGTGTTTTTTTGATAGATTAGCTGCTATTTTTTGGTCAATCAAGGTGACCAACAAGGCTATTTTTGACTTGTTAACTTTTGTTCGTGCAATGATTTGTATTTTTCCAATCGTCTGTACAAGTAATGGTTCAGTTTACAATATCATTGAACAATGGTTATGATACCGATATGTCATTTAGATGTTCATTGAGAGAGATAGGATATAAAAAAAAGTTTGATAGTTGTATGTGGTATCCTTCTTGTCTGTCTTCTATGCGCTTATTGATTATTGTAAGTTATGGCCTCTTTCATATGTTAGGAGAGATGAGTTTTTTATATATTTGAATGAGCGTTCAGTGCTTCACAGTTCCTATAGAATGACAGGTATAATTTCTAATATATACTACTAGTTTTAACGTTAGGTTAAATTGGAAATTAAATCCCATTGTACAGTTTAATATGTTTATTTATTGTTTGTGCAAGTTGGAATTTTTCAATCACCACAAAATATAAATTTTATATCAATTGGTGAAATTTGGAATAAAAAGAATTCTTTGTAGCACCAAATGTTTTTAATTTACCAATTTAATCTATTTCTAACACTTGTCTTCCTTCCAAGTGGTTGATATATTTGAGGAAACAAAATTGAAGAAAACAAGGGTAGGTGGCTTGATAAGGACACTTTAGGAGACGTGAAGCTTTTCCACTAAATACAGGTGATACTAGCTATCATAGCTTGAATTGCAAGTGTACAGGTCAGTTAAACTTCCAAAATTTATTTTGCATTAAGAAGTTATGATATTTTTATAGATGAGATGCTTATTGTGGTGAATGCAAAGAATTTCTAGTTGAATTTTTTAATTATTCTACATAAACAGAAACAACTATGCATTTCATATGAAAACCCTATACATAAACAAAACATTTTATTTTTCCATCAATCAAAACCCTTTTTCTTTAGCAAATATTTTTTCAATGCTTTTTAGAAAACCCATTTAACTATTGTTCAATGCTTCACAAAAACCCATTTAACAGTCGTGCTTCACAATTCCTAGAGAATGGAAAAATGGCATATACAATGGCAGTTATGCATACCTGTTGGCTAGCCACCATGTGTGTTGAATGCATTTATCTCATTTGGCCTCCATTGTGTCACTTGTGCTCCCCACCAAATAACAAAATGAAATGTCACAAATGACAACTTTTAGCTCTCCAGATGAAGCAAAAATGTAGACAAAACACACCTATGTACATAAAAAAATGAAAAGTTTTTACTCTGATTCAGCCACCTACAACTCCATTTTCCTCGCCTGTGTCTCCTCCCTCCCCACCCACGAAAGTGGAAAATAAAAATGTGGAAAATGGAGATGTTAGGTGCATTTTTTCTAGCTTTTTTATTTTCCTGTTGGGTCACCCGTCCTTTTTCGGTAACTCCACCAGAGGGCATGTGGCTAGCCATCTGTCAAATCTTTTTGTTGGTTCCTTTTTCCACTACATGGCATGGGGTATGGGGGGTACAATATCATGTTACATTCATTGGTTCTTTTTGTCTACGAGTTAGCTTCTCCCATTAAGACATGTGTTTCAATATGTAAGAAGTACTGCTATTGGAAAACACTCTGGGTTGTGGGTTTTCTCATTCTACAAGTTGAAAGTGAAAGGTTGGAGAGTAGGTGGGGGAGATGAAAAACCAATGTTTTTGAGTTGAGGGATTTGTAACTGATTGGGTTGTCACTTGCAAATGGTTTTAAAACATTGTGTGGGTTGTAGATTTCAAAAAACCAGTGTTTTGCAACTTAGAATTTTACACAACAGCATGAATATTTGTCTCAAAAATATTTTTTTATTTAGACCATAGGAATGCAATGAAAGGAACCATTTTTAAATACCCAGTGTTTTCCAACAAGGATTAAAACTATGTATGATTGCAGGTTGGAAAACACAGTGGGATGTGAGTACATGATTTATGAAACCTTCAACCCACAAAATGTTGTAAAACCCTATATGGACACAACTAATCTCCCAAAAAAAAGGACCTATGTACATACAAAAATGCACAAAAACATGCATAACATGAGGAGATGGTATAGTGCAAGGCTCGCTAAGAGGGATGGTAAAAGTGATGAAACTAACAGACGAGAGGAAACGTCATGGTGAGGAAAGCAAGGAGGTGTCTCATTGCATCGAATTACGCTGATTTTTTTTTCCTTGTGCGAGAAGCTATCCATTCACTACAAGAGGGGAGGGTGTTGATTTGATTAAGACGTGTTTTAGGTTGTAATTGTAGACACCTAAAAATGGTATGGAGAATCTAATTAATTAAATACGACTTATTTGATTAATTAATCTTAAATTCATCTACTTAGTAAATAAATAGAAATATTTATTTATATTAAGTTCATTATTAATTCTTCTATTTTATCATATTATTTCTCTCTTAATTAAATAAACAAATTAAAAACTTTGTTTTATTTAATTATTATTATTATTACTTTATATACTTCTATCATAAATTAAATACACAACTTAAATAATTTGTGTTATTTAAATACCTCATCACATTTCTTCTTAATTAAATAAAGATATTCTAAAATCTTTTATTTAATTATCATTTTCCTTTTGTTTTAATTTAATAAACAAACCCTATAGTTTGATTTATTAAATTATTCAATCCTCTTTTTGCTAAATTTAAATAAATTAAAATTATTTAAATTTATGCATAAATCATTTACCACTATTCACTCACCAATAAAATTAAATTTTCAAAATCTAATTAATTATATTGTCATTCACGGGAAGAGCTTCGAGGACAAACTTGCAGGAAGTCCTCTCAATATTCTTCCTCCAATCTTCCCTCACATATTGCCTGGTGTTTTCATGGGGAGGAACAATCCTCCATGATCATCTCCATCTTCTCATCTCATGCCATTCAATTCTCCAGATTGAATCTCAGCCTCTTATCCCGTATCCCTGTGCAAATGTGTTGTCGTGAAAGCTATAAATACAGCTCTTTGGCTACAGGAAAAAGATCCCAACTTGTGCAATCTTACTCTGTAGGTTTTCCAAGAATCCAACATTCATCCAGTATTCAAGCATTCAGCATTCATCCAACATCCATCCAGCATTCATCCAGCATTCAACATTTGTAGTCATGGCTACCATTACAGTAGTTTTACCATTTAATCATATAGGAATAAAATAGTTTAATTCTCATTATCTAAGTGTCATTTCAATAGTTTAATTAGCTTCTAAAATCTGAGAGCAAAGTAGATTAGAGAGATCTTTAGAGTTAGAGAGCAGTAGGATAGATTTCTGAAGGTTTTTAGTTTAAATTAGTTTAAATTTCTTAAATCTTAGATGCAATGTCATATTTAGAGGTGTAGAAGCATACTTAGTTTATTTTCCCCATTCCTACGCTTACAATTTGGCGCCCACTGTGGGGCCTAACCCCATATTCTGCAAAAATTTTGAGAAAAGTGTCTTACAAGTATCAGCGTGTTTGTTTTTGCGAAACCGTGGTTTTTTTATAGCACGTCGTTGGATTCTGTAGCGATTCAGAGGAAAACTATAGCGCGCTGGCTGGATTATGTAGCGCGTCGAAGGAAAACTATAGCATGTCGGCTGGATTCTATAGCGCGTCAAAGGAAAACTATAGCGCATCGGCTGGATTCTGTAGCGCGTCAGAGGAAAATTATAGCGCGTCGGCTGGATTTTGTAGCACGTCGGAGGAAAACTATAGCGCGTCAGTCGTCTATTTTAGCGTGCCACTCAATTGTTTTAGCGCGTCGCGCCACTGTTTCAGTGCCTCACTCTTTGTTCTTTAAATATTTTCTTTTATCTGGATCTGACGCATCCGTGGCTAGATTGTGCTCTTTAAATCTTTTTTTAAAAATTTATCAACCCTAGGATAGAAAACGGACTAAAATTTATCAATCCTAGGATAGCAAATGGATAAAAATTGATCAATCCTAGGATAGAAACTTCACAATTTCTTGTGGGATTAAAATTGAACATCATGCCTTTTATGGAGCAATATCTCCATATAGATTAGATAATTTGTCTTTTGGGTTTTAAAAAAAAGTAAAACAACTTCTTTGTTGTGATTGGGTGATAGGTTTATGCTCTCCCCTTGACTGGGTGCATCAGAATACCAAACTCACTTTTACTTTGCACATTTTCAAGCTTTCATTAAAACCTTTAGACAGGCCTGCCGTAGTGGGAAAAAGTACTCACCCTACGGGAACGACCTGAGTGGGGACAGCCAAAAGCCATGGCATTCCAACCCACTTTAAAATTTATGTGAATTTGGGGAAACCCTCTTTCAACAGAAGTGTGCAGGATAACCATCCCCAAAATCTTTGTTCTAAAGATTGGGAGGTATCTCGAGGGAGTTTATCTATCTGCCGCTCTAAACGGAAACCCAATCTAAGAACCTAGAAATAGAAGCATGCTTGTCAGTTTCTAAACATTGTAATACTCAGCGGTGCAGGGGCGGGGAAGAATCTACCCTCAAGAATTCACCATATAATTGCCAAGGACTGTTTGCTCAGGGGATCCGGTATCCACTTCCGTCACTCTGAGTATGCACCTGGAAAAGACAAAAACATGGGTGCCCTCTAGGGGGTGACATGGCTGTGTGAGTCGACGCAATTCCAAGCTGTGGGTCGTTCGAGTATATAACGATGACCTTTTGTCTCTAGGATTGAGTCTGTTTGAATTGTCTTATCTTGTTATCAAACCAGTGAAAATCAAGAAGAACCATGTTTGGTTCTTGAACATACACTCTTTGTTTAAGATTTTAGGATTTAATCAACAACAGTTCTATTTTTTCTTGCTATGTTTTCTTATCATTAAAAAAGATAAGATCATCCCAAAAAGAAACACAAACCACCATGGCTGAAATAGATGAGGATAAATTGAATGCTTTAGCTTATCAACTGGAAAACCTTCAACAACAAATCTGGGAAACAACCACAAAGAGATATCTAATGCCAAACATCTACCCATATCCTCTTGACCAAAAAATGAACATGAGACCTTCTTCACCAACAACTCCATCATCCAAGTTTAATATCTTTGAATTTTTCCAAAATTTCAAAAAGCCCAAATCTCAGTCCTCAAATACAAATGATATTGAACAATCTTATCATGTCATGCATTTATCTCCATCCACCATAAGCCAAAATTAACCTCAAGATTCTTGCACTCAAGTTAACAATTCCATCCAATCATCCTCTTCTATCATATCTTCTACATCCAATGATTCATGTCAAACTCTCACTCCAAAGCATGCTAGCATAAACTCCCCTACACATCAAGATCAAAATATTCTTTCCACTCCATCCAATGATTCCACAATCTCACAAAGTCTTCCCATCTTTGATCAAGATCCCATTTCTCAGGAATCTTATGACGATCCCCTCCTTTCACTTTTCATCCAAAATAATTCACATCCATCTCAAGAGACAAGTATCCTTCCAAGTTCTTTTTCCACATCATCTAATCAATCCATACCATATCATGATTCTATTGCATCACAAGATCATGATAGTTCTTCCATCCTATCTAATGATTTCTTACCAATTGACGATCAAGACACGCTTTCTACGAAATCTAATGATTCCTTTCCTCATCAAAATCAAGATGTACTTCGATTCAAGGATACCCTTTCATCCCATGAAGATGTTTATCCTTCTTATGATCAAGATATTCCTTTCATACCACTTCATGATCCTTTTCCAAGTCAAGATAGCAACACCTCATCATCCCCATGTCAAGATTCTATTGCACCTATTCAAGCTATCCATGAACCCCACACCTATAAATTAGGATCCTCCACCTTTATCCATTCTGGTTTGCTTCCAACACCTATCCTTTCATCCATATCATATCCTCCCCAAAATGAACTTGCATCTTGTTTCACAAACAATACATATCCCATTGGTAAACAAATGTGTCAAAGTATGAACTACAAAGGCAAAGGATTAGGCATTCATGAACAAGGTATCCTAGAACCCCTTTCTATTCAAAAACACCCATATCACCATGGCCTTGGTTATACACCTAAGTGTCCTAGTGCATCAAACCTACCATCTATCCTAGGTCCTCATCCTAGTCCATCAAAATTTCCATCTATCCTAGGTCCATATCCTATTCCTCAAGAACAACAAAGGCACACATCCTTGATGCCCTTTCAAAATTCTACCCACATTAACTCATCCATAATACCTCCATACCATTCATCTCAATCCACCCCTCCCATTGCTCTTGGAAGCAATTTGGGTGCCAAATATTAGAAGCTTCTATATCAAAATCCACATGTATCAAAGGATCAACATGTCTCCTCGAAGAGACATGCAAAAATAAAATAAAACTTTATCCAAAATCAAAGGAAAAATCAAAAAGGCCACAAAGGCCCATCAAAGAAAAAGGAAATTTTCAAAGACCACAAAGGTCCATAAATCAAAAGAAAATTTCAAAAGGCCACAAAGACCCATCAAAGAAAAAAGGAAATTTTCAAAGACCACAAAGGTCCATAAATGAAAATTTTTCAAGGTCACAAAGGCCCACTAAGAAAATATCAAAGTCAAAAATCATGTGGATTCCTAAAAGTCTCATAGAAGCAATAAAATCAAAATTGGTATCCAAATTTTCTTATCCAAAAGCTTCCTCCAATCTTCCATATAATAACCTATCACTTTCCAAATCCATTCTTCCTCCATCACTCCACCATCCTTCAAGGTGTGTGCCAATGTTGAGCTTGTCATCCTTTCCATCTATCCATTATCCAACATTCATCCCCCATCATTCCCCTTTAATCCAAACCTTTGCATAAATCCTTAGTCTCTTCCATCATACCATTAATCTACCAGCATTTATGAGTCTAATCCCCATTACCATGGTTAATTAAAGGGATAATTGGTTGTGAAACTCAATGTTAAAGTCCTTCCTCCATCTCCCTATCATCCATATCCTATCTTACATATTCCTCTTGCACTCTACACTTAGGGGCAAGCCTCATCCATCTTATCATTCATGGTCATTATCCTTTCTACACTCATTCCTTACATTTCCACTTTTGATCTTGATAAGGTTAAGAATCTTCTTAAACATCATATATGCTTATCCTATATGCTTTATCCATATCTTTCATACCATATCTTTTATCTCATCCATTATCCATCATTCTTACTAGATACATCCTTTCTTTTCATCCTTGGTTTTGATGAGGAATGGGGGCAAAGCACTTGGTCCTTGTGTATATATCTTGTCTAGTTGATCTTGATCATCCCATTCATTATTTTTATCCTTGCATTATTCCATTCCATATCTCCTAGCTTATCAAAATCCATGTCATCATGTCCCTTTGCAACCTTGAATCTTATCATGCAAATCATATTTGAACGTAGCTGTAAAACATTATCCAATCCTCATATCTTTTGTCAATCAATCATCAACAATCATCAATCTTTTTGTACTTAGAGGGTATCAGTAATCCTAAGTACTTATCATCATCATGCCTTATGGAATCAATCATTCTTGGCATATTAATCAATCAACTATTGTCATCTTTCAACAAGAGATATGTTGCTTGTGTGACATGTTTTGCAGTGACTTTCATTTTGATCTATCATTTATCCATAGTTGCATTACCTCTATTGTGGTTCATCTTGTTCCTTCAATCAGTCATACCATCTCATTCCAAATCAAATATCTTGAAAATCCAAAAAATTTAAAAATCTGTCAAAAATCCTAAAAACATCAGAAAATCAAAATCCAAAAACATCAGAAAATCCATCAAAAATCAAAAGAAAATCAAAAAATCAAAAAATCCATGCGAAAACATTCATAAAATCGAAAACACAAAAATAGAGTCTGTGTCAGTCGAACTACGTGGTCTCTGCATGTATAACATAGGCAAGACTAATCTTTGATCAGTCCCTGAGGCCCCTAGGATAGGTCTTTAGGTTACATCATTTGGTCAAACATCTGAGAATATCATGCACACATCCGCACACACAATTTCAACATCGATGATCTAATCTGAATAATGATTTGAAAATACATTAAGTAGAATTTGAATTGTTGTACTTTTCTTTTTATCATTTGCTTATCATTTCTTTGGAGCTACTCAATGATGTATTGAACTAGAGAAGCAAGGAAGGAGAATGATACTTTTCTTTGTTTGTTGTTTATGAGTTAGTCATTATTATTTTGTGAATCATCGTGGGAAGTTTTCTACCAAGTATAATGGATGACATTTTGATTCACTTAAGAAAATGATTAATTCTTGTCTGTTTACGCAAGAAATGCTCAGGTCATCTCGGTTTAATTATACCTTGATGCTTGTGTTCACTTGCAATATGAAATATCATGAAAGAAATACTCAGGTCATCATTGGTCTATCTCATATCATTGATGCTTGTATTCGCTTTCAAAATTTTAAAAGCTCAGTGATGATACAAAGCAAAATCAAAAGATTGTTGAAATGACACTTAGATTTGCATGGTAAAATAGATTTGCATGATAAAATAGATTGCATCCATATTAGTCTTGCATATGCATTTATAGATTGTTTCAAAGCTACCAATTTCAATCACAAAAGATACATGTATGCCCTCTCCTCATCATATCACTATCTCTTCAATAATTCTTAGGATAATATATAATTGTTTTCCTAATCACCTCTTTCTGAATCATTTTCTTTCATTTCAATCATCTCAAATTCCATCCAATCTTAATCTATTATTTCTAGCACAAATCATTTAATTGCATCCTTGGTTTTTTTCCCAACCTTGTTACATGCCTTTATCCAATCATTATCATCATCATCGGGATGTATCCTTCCCTATCCTTTTGTGTTGTTTCAGGGATGTATCCTTCCCTCATCAACAACACTCTTATCATCATCATCATCAATCAATCTTGGCTTGCAACTTGACTGGGGAAACATCACATTTATCCTTGAATTCATTTGTTCTTACTTTTCATCTTCTCCTTCCATTATCTCTTCCTCATCCCATCTCCTAGCCTATTCATCATTTTGCATCATCAAGTCTCAGTACATTAATCACTCCTATACTGGGGCATATCATATCAATCAAAGAATTCAAACCACATTGCCTAATCAAATATGAATCAGCTTTGATGAGACTTTGATCAAATCTTGTGAGCATTTATCATTGATCCTCACCTATCACGAGGTCAATTATCAATCAATCATTGATCCTCGCCTATCATGAGGTCAATCAATCATCAATCTATCATTGATCCTCACCTATCACATGAGGTCAATTATCAATCAATCATTGATCCTCTCCTATCATAAGGTCAATCATCAATCAATCATTGAATCTCACCTATCATAAGATCAATAATCTTCTAACCTATCAGGATCATCAATCATCATCATAATCAACTGGAGGAATCAGTATTTCTTTATCAAGAGATAAATTGTCTCATCATTGTTTCTTCATCAAATCATCATCAAATCATCATAAAAAAATTCAAAATTTTTGAAAAATCATAAAAAGAATCAAATTTCATCAATTTATCTCCCGTGGGGGCATATATCGCTATCATTTCAAAATTCAACATCTGGGGCAAATCAGGGGCATATTTTAAACTTTTCGTCAAAACTGGCAGTTGAGGCAAAATTTTCTTTGAAGCAATGCGTAAACACATCACTTCAAAAAGGGGCAAAATGTAGACACCTAAAAATGGTCTGGAGAATCTAATTAATTAAATACGACTTATTTGATTAATTAATCTTAAATTCATCTACTTAGTAAATAAATAGAAATATTTATTTATATTAAGTTCATTATTAATTCTTCTATTTTTATCATATTATTTCTCTCTTAATTAAATAAACAAAATTAAAAACTTTGTTTTATTTAATTATTATTATTATTACTTCTTTTATACTTCTATCATAAATTAAATACACAACTTAAATAATTTGTGCTATTTAAACACATCATCACATTTCTTCTTAATTAAATAAAGATATTCTAATTTTTTTATTTAATTATCATTTTCCTTTTGTTTTAATTTAATAAACAAACCCTATAGTTTGATTTATTAAATTATTCAATCCTCTTTTTGCTAAATTTAAATAAATTAAAATTATTTAAATTTATGCATAAATCATTTACCACTATTCACTCACCAATAAAATTAAATTTTCAAAATCTAATTAATTCTACTATCATTCACGGGAAGAGCTTCGGGGACAAACCTACACGAAGTCCTCTCAATCTTCTTCCTCCAATCTTCCCTCACATCTTGCCTAGTGTTTTCATGGGGAGGAACAATCCTCCATGATTAGCTCCATCTTCTCATCTCATGCCATTCAATTCTCCATATTGAATCCCAGCCTCTTATCCCGTATCCCTGTGCAAATGTACTGCCGTGAAAGCTATAAATACAGCTCTTTGGCTACAGGAAAAGGATCCCAACTTGTGCAATCTTACTCTGCAGGTTTTCCAAGCATCCAGTATTCATCCAGCATTCAAGCATTCAACATTCATCCAACATCCATCCAGCATTCATCCAGCATTCAACATTTGTAGTCATGGTTGCCATTACAGTAGTTTTATCATTTAATCATATAGGAATAAACTAGTTTAATTCTTATTCTCTAAGTGTCATTTCAATAGTCTAATTAGCTTCTAAAATCTGAGAGCAAAGTAGATTAGAGAGATCTTTAGAGTTAGAGAGCAGTAGGATAGATTTCTGAAGGTTTTTAGTTTAAATTAGTTTAAATTTCTTAAATCTTAGATGCAATGTCTTATTTAGAAGTGTAGAAGCATACTTAGTTTATTTTCCCCATTCCTACGCTTACAGTAACAAGTACTATTCTTGGAAAACACTTTGTGTTTTGGGTTTTCTCATTCTATAGGGAGTTGTAGGTCGGGGATATATAAGACTATCCAAACTCACTTGAGGGGTGAGTAACCAATTGGGTTGTTACTTGTAAAGGCTTTGAAAATAGTATTTGGGTTGCAGGGTTCATAACACCCAATTTTTTTGAACCTACAATTACACATACATTACAATATGAGTGTAATGAAAATGTTTTGGTTACGTATAATGTGAGAACTCAATTGGTTGGTGACACCTCAGTTGATTTTGGATACTTTTATGTATACCCCACTAGTAATTATATTGATATTATAAATTTATTTAGCAACCCTTACTTTTAGTAAACATTCCATTTCAATATCATGATACATTTGGAATAGAAAATGCACATAATAGTTGCAGGATGGAAAACACACAGGGTTGTGACTCACTTCTGAATTCTTGTTCAATGAGAACTTTATGTTATGCAGACTATGACAAAACAATGTTTTGAAGTTCACCTTCATATTTTATGACAACCCTTACTTTCAGCAAACATTCAATTTCAATATATATTCATATGTTTGGAACACAAAATTCACATAACAGTTGTAGGATGGAAAACACAGAGGGTTGTGACTCACTTCTCAATTCTCGTTCAATGACCACTTTTTATTATGCAGACTGTGACAGTAATCATTTTTTGTTGTTTGTTTATAATGTGCATTCTATTTATGTTAATATGAAATATACCGGTAGGCAATGCCACCTAAAGTCTTATTGTTTATGGTAGCTTGCTTATAAATGAAAGAAGAAGGTTATCATTTAAATTGTTTGAGGTTGACTATTTTTCTCATCATGGATAATTTCAAATGAATAATTGTATTAATTGTTGTTTGTAACAGAAAAATGGAATTTCACTATCCTCATCTGATTGCAAGAAAAAAAATTCTCACGTTATTTGCAATGTTGGAAAACACAATATCCCCTATCAGCTATTTTCTTGTCAAAAGTTTTTGTTTGTTACGTACCAAGAAAGTAAGGAATTCCACCTTAAAATTTTGTTTCTTATGATTGAAAAACTATATGCTTGCTTATAGCAGATTGTGGAATAAATTTTGGAACTTTAACCATCCCATAACACTTGCAAATTTTTTACATATTACAAGAAATCATGGATGCGTACTTGGAAAGGGAAAGTGGAAGAAAGCGAGAGAAAGGGTAACTTTGAAATCTACTTTTTAATGTGTATTTTGGTATTTTGAATGAATTGGTTGCATGTATTTGAATTTTATGTGACATTTACATTCCTTACATTAGAGGGAAAGGATGGAGAAGGAAGTGGTGGGTGCGAGCAAGTTAGTGTGCATTTGGGACAAGAAAATGTGTGTCAACAAGGCATCAAGAAGAAAGGGTGCCTAGGGAGGAGATCATTTTACTAAGTAGAAATATTTGAGAAATAGGAAACTCTCGCTTTCTTCCACTTTCCCTTTTAAAGTATGCATTCACGATTTCCTGTAATATGTGTTGTTACAGTCGCTTGTTGCTCAAATTTTAGAGTGTCTTTGTGATTTCATTTACAAAATTTCATTTCTATTACGAATATGTTGATTTTGTTAGTATATTAAAACACACTATCCCTATTTCTTTTAGAGGAAGAAAGTGGAAGAAATCATAATTCTAAAATCTGATTTTGAATGTGTATTTTCATAATTTGAATGAATTCATTGCATGCATTTCTATTTGATGTCATGTTAACATTCTTCACGTTATAGGGTAAGGATGAACAAGGAAGTGGTAGGTGTGAAGAAATGACACTAATAAGATCGAGGCCCAATTTTATTGATTCTTGATGGGTATGTGCAGGATCATGGTGGGCCAAAAAATGGCAATGAGGAAAAAAACACATATTTTACCAACCGAAAAATGCGAAAAGAATGTGTTAACTTTTTTTAGGCTCGGGTGTCACCATACCAAACACCAAACCTACTTTTACAAATCGGATATACGATTTGCAAAAAGCATATATAAAGAAAGTCAAGCATTGTTTTGAAGTCATTTGACAGTGAAGAACCCGCGAGCGCACAGTGCATTGCTTCTTCGCGTAACCAATATCCGATTTGGGAAAAATATGATTTGGAAAGGTGAGTTTTTTTATTTTTATTTTTATTTGATTTGATTCAATTTTGATTTAGATTTAAATAATTTCATATGGTTTTTTGTGGATTTTTTTAAAAAATAGGGTTTTTGATTGAATTTTTGTGAAAATTTTGAGTTTAGAATAGATTTTGATAAAAAAATGAATGTTTTTGTGGATTTTTTTTCACAATAGGGTTTTTGATTGAATTTTTATGAAAATTTTGAATTTAGAATGGATTTTGATAAAAAAACATGAATGTTTTTTGTGGATTTTTTTCAAAATAGGGTTTTTGATTGAATTTTTATGAAACAATTAAGTTTAGAATGGATTTTGATTAAAAAAATGAATGTTTTTAATGGATTTTGATTTAAAAATAGTGTTTCATTTATATTGTCTAATTTTAGATTAATTATTTTTTAAATTTAATCAGGCATTATGGCTGCTGAGAATGAGAATGCACAAATTCCATCAATTGAGAATGAAAATCCACTAGCTAAGAATCAAAATGTAGAAATGCCAAATGCTCCACCACCTCTGTAGCCATCAATTGAAGACTTAATTCATGAAAAATTGGAGCAATTGAGGGGCATTTGTGATGTTTATAAGAAAATCCCTCGATTATCTCGTATGTCAACCACATTGACAAGAATAATTACAAATGTAGAAACCCTCTCCACCCAACATAATGCATTTCATTCGTGATGAGAAACCATGAGGCAATATTATGCATGTGGATTATCTTATGATGATGTGAAAGATCTCCAAATAACAAAATCCCAAATAGCCTCTTTATTTATTAACCCTAGCACTGGTTTGGTAGTTAATGTTAATAAACCAAAACTTGCTATAAAATGGTGCACACATAGGGGCACAGTAGATAACTTTTGGGATCGTTGGTGTATGGTTTTTGATAAACCACCCAACAATAATCTTGATGTACCATTTTAATTTATTATAAAATGATATGATGAGTTTTTGTTAGGGCATCATGTCAATTACTTTGACATTAAACCCTTCCAGGGTGTTGGTGGAGGTATGCCCCAGGATAGGCTAGGGGTAGCTAGAGTAGTTAGGTGCCCACATGTTCCCCATCCTCCCCTTCCTCCACCACCTCTAGTACAACATCCAGATATTATGGAGGATGCAACCACACAAATGATCCAGGCCATTCACTCTTTCAGTGGTCTTTTGGTTTCCCATGCTTCTTCAGTAGCTCAGCCACAGTCTGGTGATCTTGGTGATGGATCCAGTGCTACTACATCATCCTCCTCATGTCCACATATTTGTGTGCCACATATTTGCAATTCGTGCCAACAAATATGTTTGGGTCCTATTGTACAGCCCCCTGAGGAGCCATTAGATACTTCTGATTATGACATCCAGGATGTGGAGATTATAACTGATCACACGCAGGGGAGTGGAGAACATCGTACAGAGTCCTCTCCTGCTAGAGAGGTGGACATTGGAGAAGTTACACACGTAACATTTAAGGTGTAAATTCATAATTTGCATTTTTTTTAAATGAATATTAATAAGAGATAGTATCAAGTTCTAATATTTATTTACATGGTCTATTTAATAGTTAATGTCTGAGGAGGAGCTCACACAGGTGACTGATAGCACCCTTAGGGCCATTTCATTTCGCCTTGAGACACACAATATGTATTTTCGCACTCACTCATTTACATTTTTTTACTGTATACTTGCTTGCCATTAATGAAATTATGTACTAACTTATATGTCTATCTTATTCTCTGCTTGTAGGAAACACCTAGTGCAAGCGAGGTGTGATGCTCTCTAGACTATGGACGCACAATGTTAGATAAGGGAAAGGTAATTGAACTAAAATTTGATTGAATTAAGATTTATAAGATATTTTATTGATTATGCATACATTGACATAGATTCGTAGTTTCATATGTACTTGTCATTTTTATGTACAGGCGGTTGTGAGCTATACATCATTGTTGATAAGTGCCACAACACCTAAAGGAGTAGGTATTCAAACACCTGAAGGAGGAGCTGTTGAAACATCTCAAGGAGGAGGTGTTGAAACACCTAAAGGAGATACAAAAAAATATCAGCCTAAAGAGGTATGTGTTTATTTTATTTTGTGCTTGGTAAATATGTTCTTATTACTAACAATTCTAAACTAACTTGGATCAATTTCATGTTTTTGTTCACATATATAGATTGATGTTACAAAAGTTGGTTTGGTTAGTTCTTTGAGAGGGGTATATTATAGGACTCCTGACCCTTCGAAGAGACGTATATTTTAGGTAATCAAGATTTCAATTTTACAGTTCAATTATAATTCAATGTGTATTGATTTTTATGTTAATCATTTGATTTTAAATTATATAGTATAACTAATCTCAATTGTGGTTTGACTTTTTCTTGTGTAGCTACCTTCAAAGCCAACGAGTGCTTCAAAGAGGCTCCATTTTGATGATCCACCAGTAGTTTAGGATGAGATAGACATTTTGGCATGTAAATATTGAATAGATACCGAGATGGCATATGCCACATATTGTAAAATTTTGTTTGAGTTGGCGTTGATGCCATTTTGTATATGGACATACACTTGATTATTGGATAATTTCATATATAGAAGGTCACAATCAAAATTTAATTGCCTCCTCATGTGCATAATTAAACTCTTTGAAATTTTAATCAAGTGAGCAATAGTTAAGAACAATGTACAATAACATAAAAACCAGTTAAATATTATGTGGATTTATATTCAAATTGTTGATTAAATTGCATTGCACATCTTTCAAACTCAAAGCATTACTTTACATCGCATAACTAATAACTAGGTACTAATAGATGATAAAATTTCAATTACAATATAGTTTTTACAAAGTCAACCTAAGAATGTAATGCGGGGATCATCATGGAAAAAATAGGCCCTTAAGTGGCAAAAAATTCAGAAAAATTCAGAGTTAGGAAACTTAACATAAACATTTGAATAATTCATCTATATTATTTCAAAAATATGTAAGAATACAATCTATCGCAAATTGAATGTATTTTTCAAACTACTAGGTTTATTTTTAAAAAAATCTATTTGGTGAAAATTTGAAATTTCAATGAAATTAGTACTTAAATTCGGAAAAAAAATATCGTGGAATTAATGCAAATAGAGCCACCCTAACCATAATAAAATGATAATATTTTTTATAAGATTTTAGATATAAATGAAGCCGAATCATGTCGGATCTTGATGCATATTTTTTTTGTAATTTTTTCCAAGTAAAAATTAATTATGAATTTTTATTACAAATTTTAAAAATATAAAAACTTGTCGACCACCTTAAATTGGTCAAAACTTCATGAAATTCAATTTTTCTTTTTAATCCTATAGTATGCAAATCATAGATATGACACATCTTTTGGGTTAAAAATGGCGACCGTTGAAAGCTATAGATGTTTTTCAATCCCGACTTATCAATCAAGACATTAATCATTAATTCAAATAGAAAATGAATAATAATTATTTATTAAATTCAAAGTAAAAATAATTTATATTGGTGTAAGTTGAGAATCTCCTTTAAAAACCCTTTTGTTTCATCAATTTTGGGTAAAAAAAGTTGTCGACTACATACCCATCATATTGCCCTTTTGTTTACATCATGATCCTACACATACCCTAGCGGTTATGAAATTACTTCACATTACATAACTAATAACTAGAACATCTATCAATTGCATTAGCTTGTCATGGAATTCTATGAGACCACATTTCTTTGAGAAACTTAACAAAACTCACAAAAAATGAAAGAAAGCACTCAAAAAATCTTTAAAGGGGTCTTAGGCCTGCTACCCCCTCATTCCACATGCTATGCAGCCATTTACTTGTGTTAGTTTTATGATCAGATTTAATGCACAGAAAATTAATTCTAAATCAAACACAATAACACAACAGATACCTTGGGAAAACCCTCCTCTTGAGGGAGAAAAAACCAGCCAATAATATCACTTATATTATTGAATCACAATAGAAACTCCTTTACAATGAAGGCCGATAATGAGGCCTAATAATATGCACCACAGACTGATGCCAACACAACAATACAATGATGTAATTCTCAAATGATAATCCTCAGCCTTCTCACAATAACTCGATCTGCACTTGAAGAGTTTCTCACTAACTCGCACTTGATATGAAATGGAATGTATGAAAAGTGTATGTCTCAAAACAATGAAATGTATCTAATATATATACAAGCTGAGAGAGATTCTTCACAATATAGCAGCCTCCAAAAAGAATGTGCCTCCTCAAAGATTGCGCCTCCAAGATAGAAGTTCTGCCTTCATAAAATAATAAATATTATTTGACATAAATCATGCCTCAAGCATGTCGGCCTCTTCATAAATGCCTCTTCATTAACTCATATCTCTTGATGAATTAGCATTAATCACAAATTGATATATATATAAATTAAATAGCTTTGGCTATATTTAATTTATTCTTATGTAGAGGAGATCGTTGGAAGGATATGACTGATGCTACAATAATCATCAACACTCCCTCTCAGCTAGGGAGGATACTTCTAGCTGCACAAGGAAAATCACCTCATCGTGATGCCTAGTACTATGGCTACAACCATAAGTGAAAAGAAGAATATCATCTCATCATGATATTAGATATCGCCTCAACACGATATCAACCATAATGGCTACAACCATACTATGGTGTGTACAAGTGTTCATCGCAGACCTCAACTGAAACAACATCCAGAGGTGCTCTTCCGGTCAAGCAACACAACCATCTTCTTTAGGTTCAGTAGGCTCCCTCTTGAATCTTTAAGTACTCTTCTAGTCAGCAACACAACCATCCAGAGGTGTCTTCAGTCAGAACACAACCATCTTCTTCAGGTCAGTAGGTTCAGTTCCATGGCTACAAGTTGTGACTTCATGCTTGATCATTTCTTTGGTTGGCATGACTTCCTCATAAGATGCCTCAAGCTTTTCATCGCTAAGCAATCTCTCATCACCTTCCTGTAGTAGAGTTATCAACATTCTTCAAAAATCATAAGAATTCTTTTAGTACACTCAAGAGTTATCAGATGTCTTCTTGTAGTCTCAAAAGTTATATTGCCTCTTGGAATGAAAATGCTTGTTTGCAAAATAAATGAATAAGAATGAGGTAGTTAAGGTGTTTGAAGTTATTTAGAGGTCACTTTTAGGGTGGAAGGCTTAAAACTCCATTTTAAATGCACAAAAAAGAATAAAATTACTTCAAACCAAGTTTGTGAAGAAGTTAACTATGTTGCCCACTAGTTTCCCTTAAGAGTCCAAAGTGCTAAAAGGCAGCAATCTTTGAAGGTCTATTTCTTGGAGACCGTGATTCTTATAGACTCTCCATCCAAGGCTATGGGATCGTGTTGGGACCATCTACAAAAACCTCTCTCAGTTTTTGCTATCCTAGAGGCGTTTTCCTGTGGTGATGACTTTTCAGTGGAGGGAAAAGTTGCTAGATGCAAGTAGTGTAAAGTTCCAAAGTGGTGCAAATTTCATTCCGCAATTCGTACAACTAAATGGATTGTTCCAACATGTCTGGATGGGTACATTTACACTAGGGATGGTCTTCTCTTGCACCCAAATACGCCAAATCACTCTGAGCTACATTGGACCGATGATTTCCCTTAAGAGTCCAAAGTGCTAAAAGGAAGCAATCTTTGAAGGTTTCTTTCTCAAAGACCATGATGCTTATAGACTTTCCTTCTGAGGCTATGGGATCGTGTTGTGACCATCTACAAAATCCTCTCTCATTTTTTACTATCTTGGAGGCATTTTCCTATGGTGATGACTTTTCAGTGGAGGGAAAAGTTGTCAGATGCAAGTAGTGTAAAGTTGCAAAGTGGTGCAACTTTCATTCCGCCACTTGTATGAACAAACAAACTGTTCCAACACATCTAGATGGGTACGTTTACACTAGGGATGGTCCTCTCTTTCACCCAAATATGCTGAATCACTCTGAGATATATTGGACCGACTGAAATTACGTGAAAATTTGATGCTGACACGAGCACAATCATAAATTATTTGCAACTTGCCTATTTGAGGCATCTAACAAGATTATTCTAACCTCTTTGGACAGTCCAAAACTCCCTTAAAACTTGACAAGCAACTTATTGATGATGTTTTCTGCACAACAACAACTCAGACAGAATATAATATCCTATCTCTCTTGAAAGGTAAATCTCTATCAGCAAGCCTCAAGAGATAACCCCAAGGTCTCTAACCTCAGGTCTTGACAATGCATAAAAAACTCAGTGATAAATGTGAAATTGTTGGTAATCACAAAGGGACCTTACTACAAGCAAAGACTGAATCCTGAATTTATTAGATCTAGCAATGTAATGATACTTCAATCCTAGATCTAATCCAAATAATAAAGAAATGACAAAATATTAGGGTTTCAAAGAGATATCTAAATTTAACTACTCCTAAGATTAACAATGCAAATGATGAAATACTTGAAATGGACCAATCCCTCATAAACTAATCCCTGCTTGACAAAGATAAATCTACAATCTCATAGAAACAGTGCAATCTTCTAAGGCATTAAGATTTTTAGATCATGAACATTCATCCAAGACAACCCAATTGCAATTGAAATGAATAAATCTCCACAATTGAACTAAGCACAATGAATATAAAGTCCAGGATAACTTTGCAAAGCAACTAACAATATTGTGAAAAGTATGGACCAGGGATCACTACAACACTTCAAATATCAGATCATAAACCTCATTGAATCAGATCTAACATACATCTAAAAACCCTAAGCAATTTGAAAGATTAAATCATAAGAACCATGCAAGATAAGTCAACACAAAAGAGATCACTAGAAAAAATCACAATGCCTTTCAATTGTATTGAATCATCCAATTTCAATAATAATTCTAATGTTCCGTTACAACACTTGCTCTAGAATCGACTAACCCTAACCCTAATTCTCACTCCACTACCCTAATTGCTTCCAAGAACTATCTCCAGTGACTTCTACTAATAATTCCCCCCTACAAATGAGGCAAAATGCCATATTTATAGAAAACCCTAGAACATGTCAGCCCAATATAGATTTTGCAATAACAAAATAGCCCCAGACAGGTCGGCCAAGAGAAATTTGAAATAAGATAAGATATGCATTAAATGCATGGGACTCATCTAGGTCGGCCTGAGATTTAAAATGTAACTCAATCTAATGCATGTGAAGCACATTTCCCAATGAAATTGATCATTAACTGGCCCCCTCATCCCTATCTTAATTTATCTAGTATCTTGAGGAAAATACTCTCCAGGTTGGCCACGGGTGAATTAAAAAATGCGTTAAATCCTCCTTCAATCAAATTAAACCCAACCTGCACTCAGCAAAAACTAGCATCAATAACATGAAGATCAGTATCAGCACATCACCAATAATATATTCAAAATCCAAGCAAATATCAAAATCCCGCAAAAAACGTCAATGCAAAATTTCTACACAGTTTAGGATTTTCACCCCTCCGCGGAATCCAGGCCAGAAGGGATTTTCGGGAAAATCCAGACCAAGCGGATTCCGATGAAGACAAACAAAAGTCAAAAATTCTGGAAAATGAAGGGGCAACAGGATTTCGGGAAAATCCAAAGGGAGCGGAAATCTATGAAGTAGGCAAAACTCTAGATTTTTGGGAAAATGTAGCAGATAGGGAAAACCGGGGAAATCCAAAGGAATAGGAAAATCCCAAAACTGAGGGAAAACCTGGACCTCACAGCCTCTCACACAATTTCTCTCATATTGATCGAAGATCACAAATTTGAGGACCCAGGCTCAAAAGAAAAATCATTCATTAACGGATCTAGACTTAGAATTCACAAGGGAAACTCAATTGAAATCATTGATGGCTCCAAAGTTGAAACCCTAAATTTTAACCATGAACACACAGGGCAAGCCATGAAATTCCCAAACACATAGGAGTTCAGACTCCAAGCAAGAAATCTCATCAAAGCACAACAACAAGAAAATCTCCAAAGATCGACCAAATGCAATTTGTACAACAAAATCCGGAAACCCGACGGGACGGCAGAATTTCAAAAAAAATCGGCCCAGGAAGAATTCCATGAAGACTGAAAATTCCCGAATAGTAGTGTTAAAACCAACTTGCCAGAATTTGGATGAAATCTAGGAAAATCCGGATGGACCGGAAAATCCCGGACCAGTGCAAAAACCTGGATTTCGCCCAAAAGTTAAGTTTTTCAAAGTGAAACTTGGGGAAAACACTTAGGCAAGCAAGATGAATATTTTAAACTTATGCCAAGGAAATTTTCAACATGCAACTCCTCAAAATAAAAGGGGAAAAACATCAAAAACTTGAGCAAAAGAGGGTCCCTTCTTTTAGCGAGGCGTGTTGTCAAAAACTGCACAACACAACTAAATACACATTTCCCTCTTTAACCCCGTTAAACCCTTGTAATAGTGAGAAACTAGTTTTTGTCCAATTACTCCACAATCTTCCAAAACACCAGATGAACACATGACTGATTCAAACACTCATATCCAAGTTACACAACATATATGAGAAACAACATAGACTCCTTTGGACCAGCGTTGACTTCCTATACATTCACCCTTCAACAGGCTACTCAATTAGCCCAAAAATGCAAAGAAACATACCTTCAAACACCACACAAACTCCTGAAACCTTGAGGTAGAAAATAAATTTCCAAGAAAACAAAGATTCTTCAATTGGATTTCATTTGTACGGACCTGTAACCGTCAAATCAAAAAACCCTTTTTTTTAGTGTAATTCTTGAGGGTTTATTGGATGTAGTACTTCCACAACCTTTCAGACTCTACCACCACCTTAGACACCTTTATTTATGCCCTAATATGCTTAGAAAACAAAGAAACTTTTCGTATCTCAAATATTTTTACAAACCCTAGGGTAAAAACTCTATTTTCAAGTGAAAAAAAACCACCATTTTTAGACCTTTAACTCTTCATTTTATTTCAAAACCTAGTTCTCCACACCTTCCATTCTTGAAATAATGTCAAGAAATTTAATAATGTTTCTACATAAATATTTTATACAAAAATGCTTGAATGGCTTGTGCACAGGCAAAAAACACAATAAAAATAGTAAAATATGAATTGAGCAATTGAAACTTTATTGATTCAAAGAAAAAAACTCCTTTAACCAAAACCATTCTTGATAGTTTAAAACTACAAACCACCCCAACGTGTAATTATGATAGCACTCAAGATAGAATCCATGAATAGATAATGTATTTGACCAATAACTCATCAAGAGCACAAATTCCCAAAACTAGCCCTCCACTATGAACATATCAACTAAGTAGGAACCCATAACATTATGGAAAGATGATCCACTTCTCCCAATGTAACTCCCAAGTATTACATGTGAGAGATGGTCAATTTCATTGATGGTAATGATGGTCAACACCTCATGATCATTCAAGTACGCATTCTAACAATACAAGAGATTTACACATTAAATTGCAAGTGAATATAATTTACTATATCTTAACATAAAAAATGAAAAACCTAATAGAAAAATGTATCAATGACGTACAAGGATGTATAAGAAAGTTCAAATTTGAAAATAGAATGTAAACTTAGAAAATTGTAGATTTTAAAACCTTGATAATGTAAAACCCTAAAAAGAAGGTTGGATCAAGTGTAGGATTGGTTGGGCTCAAAAAAATATAAAGAAAAAAAAAGTTTATTTATGAAGTTAACCTAGGATAATTAAGTAAATGCAATGAATCAAACACAATCAACCTAACATAATTAAGGGTTACTCTAGATGTTCAAATTTGTTACTCATTTTTATTGCATTGAATCAAAATGTCTCACTATTAATTGCTCCAATGCTATAAGATAAATGAATGTTTTCATGATTATAATGAATATATTGTATGTTATTAATGCTAGCGTATATCATCAAATTATGCCAAACATGTGTTTAGTCAACTCAAAGTGGGTGAATGACGCCACTTAGCCAAAAGTTTGAATTTTGAATTTTAAAATGAAAGGGAATAGGTTTGTGACCATGAGGTCACCCTTGCAATTGAAGAAGTGTCCTAGAATGGGTTAATAGTTAAATCTAAGTGGCTAACAATCAATTCCAGGTGGCTAATGGATAAATGAGGGCATACCCATTGGTGAATGTGATAAATGGGAAAATAAGGTAAATGTATAGATGTGTGTGAATAAGAATAGGATAGGGCTAATTGTATAGTGATTTAAGTATGCAAATTGATAAAAGGCTAGAGAGATGAGCTTGAATTTAGATGTTGAGTCACTACGTACATGTATCAAGACATTTCTTCAAAATAGACACAAAATTGTGTGGGAAATGACATGGTATGCACAAATTTTACTATTACAATTACACACATATTGATTTACAAATGCTTTGCATATAGATTAAATTTACTTCAAAATTAATACCTATTAATACTTCTTCTTTAAGAAAACATGATTATGTATTCTCTAATAAAACTTTCACCATAACAAGACTTCTTGCAATTACTTCAATTGTAGCATACATAATTTCATATTGCACCTATCAATGTGCCCATTACATCTTCACGTGTGATTGCTAGTATATGTATGTCTCTTCAAAAAACATAGATGGGTTAAGCTCTCTCCTTACTCTTTGAGTAAGAGATAGAGTAAGAGATAGTAGGGGAGAGGACTAGATAGTATTACAAAACCTGGTTCAAACAAGCATACCGACAGGAAAGAACCTAGAAGAAAACCTTCAGTTGTAGCTCGATTAAGTGCAAAAGTAGACCCCTTTACAAAACCTATGAGTTTCCAAAATACA